>AP027107.1:52790620-53375620 GCA_028142955.1 Pinctada fucata
TATGCCACGCGATGCAATAAATGGTAAAACGTGAACCAGGTGTTATCAATATTGTGATGGTAACCACCCCCGGTTACAATGGCGCCCAACGTGATGTTCTGGATCCACCACTGAGCCAACGATACCTACCCGGTGCTATACGAACACTTACATGCGACCCAAATATCGTACAGTGAAGTGACACATTATAGACGCTTTTCAGTGTTACGTACTTTCGTGAAATACACAGAATTGGACACTCATTGTGCAGTGATATTTTCACCATTTGACACTTCTTTATATTCATAATCAGTGAAATTAGTGTTATACAGTCTGCCACGGTACGGTAAGGCAAATTTTTGATTAGTTCTTATGACCATTGTATTTACATGCCTGAGCGTAGTATGTGGATTCGCATGAGTGAACCACAGGTAAACCTTAACAGCTGATATTCTGAAACAGCTGATTCTATTGACAACACGTAAAGTGCAAAATCATTAGTATTTCTGAAGAATCAGAAATTAGATTTATATATGTTTTATATTTAGACATAGTATATGAGACGAAGAGTGTATGGGATGTCTACTAAAATTTAATGCTATATCCTTTCACTGAGAAACTTTTCTGTGTAGGTAGCATACACGTACATGCATTTATATACACTAGCATCTGTCTGTCGGCATACTTGGAGTACGTAGAGTTGTACGTCTGACCGTCGGAGAGAATCTTGGCAATCTCAGATTTTATTGTCTTGTCACAATTGCCCGTCAGATATCAGATCGACGTGGCTTTTAAGTTTTATACGTCCATATGAAAGGTGTTGTTTGATACTTGAAGATACCCATATATATATAGTGTTGTTGTGATCGACGCAATAGACTTGACGTTCGACTGTTTTTGCATGTCCATATATGTAATTCACTAACTCAACACATTTATCATATAGCGCATACGCATTTTATTGTCCGTATTTCTTGAACTTTCACCCGGTAAGTCTGTCAAATCGTCCTACATATTGACCCTTACCGTCCTTCTGTCAATCCGTAATACATATTGACCGTTGTGCACAATATACCGTTACGCGTTTTTTTTCCTACTTGGTTTTCCGTGTACAGCGATTCAGCGATACGGGTACGTATGTTAGTTAGATTTAGAATCAGATTTTCATTAGATTTGTGTTTTACGTTATATGCAGTGAAACTTGGTATAATTTGATCTGAATATTGAAGTCGACCTAAGTCAATCTAGGTACAAGAGTTACCTGTCTTGGTCTCGCATCCGGTTGGAGTTATCCTTCGTAACTCGGGCTTACCCGAAAAGTGGATTACCTCCCTTTGTTTCTAAGAAGAAGTCGTACTTAGTCATTTTGACTTTGATTTACACATTCGATTTTGACTTTGTAATTTTTTTTGATATGTGATAGTTACTTTACTTCCTCTCTGAGATACTGTCGGATACTCTGACAGCATCGCCTCGGTTATCAGTCGGAACATCTGATTGATTTCCAAAGACACTTTAATAAGATTTTTTTTTGTAATTTTTTTTGTGTTTGTATCTTAGATTATTAGCATACTTACTCTATTTTAAACAGATTTAGCATATCTGTTTGTGCATTGGTTGTATTTTATGACAAACGTGTATCATTTTGTGCATATTCGTATTCTTTAGTACAGAATACACACTTACTTAAGATAGTACTTAGTATATTGTCAGCTGACATACATTGTATGTACTTTTATTTTACATTGTCATTGTTTGTATGTACTTGCGTAGTGCACTTAGTTAAGGTTAGTCATAGTATACATCATACCGCAATCATGTCGAACATGACACAAGAGGAGATGGAAATAATGGCATCAGCATTCGAGGAAATGAATGTCAAACCTTCCGTAACATCCAAAGAAGACTTTCAGAAATGGCTCTTAGATTTTTCCAAAGGAGCAAGATCAAGGGAACCAAAGAGTGATGGAGCATCATCACAGCCCCAGCAACCGTCATACGTTTCTTCTACCCACCAGCCACCCAGACTCCCAACATTCTCTGGTGATAAGAAAGGTGATGCAACTTATGACCTTTGGAAATACGAAGTTGAATGTTTGATGAGGGACAAATACTCAGACCCCCTAATAACCCAAGCGATCAGGAGATCAGTAAAAGGAGAAGCAGCAAGAGTCATCATGCGTTTAGGATCTGAAGCATCAGTCATCGAGATCATTGACAAACTAGAAAGCATTTTCGGTAGTATAGATACCAATGCCAGCGTACTATCAGAATTCTTCAGTGCCAGACAAAGAGATGATGAAGATGTGGCCAGTTGGGGATGTAGATTGGAAGACTTGATGAATAAAGCGATGCATCTTCAACAAGTTAGATCATGGGAAGCGAACGAGATGCTGAACAACATGTTCTATGAAGGTCTAAAGCCATCACTTAAAGATACAATAGGTCACATATTCGACAAAACACAGGACTTCGACGAATTAAGGAGGGCTGTTAGGAGAAAAGAGGAAGAAATGAGAAAAAGGAAGGTTACATCAAAGGAACATGTGAAACCTGTAACATCAACATCCAACTCTGATCTTGATGAACTAAAGGCCATGGTACAGAAGCTGACAACAGACATGACTGAAATGAAAAAGGACATTGCAGAACAAAGGACCTCAACACAGTATGTCGAACAAATCAACACCCCACAACACCAATATAATAGAAATACAGAAAGAGGAAACTACAGAGGAATAAACAGAAGGCCATATAATTATTATGGAAGAGGACAACAGAGATACCAACGACAGTTTTATGATAGACAACAATATGGGCAACAAGGGATAGAAAATGAAAACGATCCCATCTGTTACAGATGTGGGCAAGAAGGACATCTGGCATTAGGATGTAGGGTACATCTAGATCATATGCGTCACCCACCGTCAAACTTCAGGAGACCTGCGTCGAGACGCGGACGCTAGGTCGAGTAAGGCAGCAGCGTCACACCACTAACAATGAACAACTAGTTGGCGAGTCATGTGAGATAGATATAAGTTTAGACAGAGTAGACACCAAGGCTTTATTAGACACGGGATCAACTGTATCAACAATGGCGTTATCTTTTTACAATCTGAATCTTTCGCACAAACCTATTCTGCAACTAAACAACATTTTCAAACTTCAATGTGCGGACGGAAGTACACTTCCATACAAAGGATACGTAGAAGCGGACATCGCTGCTCCAGGTCTTCAGAGTACCAAAACATTTCCTTGCATCTTTTTGGTCGTTGATGATACAGAGTACCACGAAAAAGTACCTATCCTCATAGGGACAAACGTACTAACAGTACTATTACAGGATACGAAACAAGTACATGGAGTTAGATACTTACAAGAGGCTAAGCTACATACGCCCTGGTACTTAGCATTTAGATGCCTTGCATTGAGAGAAAAGGAGCTCGCTAAGAACAAGTACAAATTAGGAACAGTCAAGTCAGCAGAAATTCATAGCATTACGATACCACCTAACAGTAGAGCAACAATCAATGGTTACATCGACAGAAAGGTACCGTACAGCCAATCTTGCGCTATGCTTCAGAACTCGTCATCATCATCTGCTCATCAGGACTTAGATGTGGTTCCAACCATTATCACTTACAATTACAACGAGAGCATCGAGGTACCAGTTCACATTTGTAACATCACTACTAGGACGGTAACCATAGCACCGAAAGCGATCCTATGCGAACTGCATTCTGTAAATGTAGAGAACTTACCTGACATAGACAAGGACAAGGATAGCGATAATCCTCTTGATCAGCTTAGCATAGCTACAGATAACCTCACACCATCACAGTATCAGGAAGTGAAATCGTTATTGAGTAAGAACAACGATATCTTCTCATGGAATAGCAACGACATAGGACACGTAACATCAGTGGAACATAACATAGAGCTTACCGATCCAACTCCATTTAGACAAAGGCATCGCCGCATACCACCATCAATGTATAACGAAGTAAGAGACCATCTACAACAACTTCTAGAAGCAGGAATAATCAGAAAATCAAAGTCACCTTTTACGAGCAACTTGGTACTTTGTCGAAAAAAGAATGGCGAACTACGCATGTGTGTCGACTACCGACAATTAAACAGCAGGACAAAGAAAGATGCCTATGCTCTGCCCATTGTAGAAGAAATACTAGAGAACTTAAGCGGGAATTCATACTTCACAGTTTTAGATGCAAAGTCTGGATACCACCAGGTGAATATTAAAGAAGAACACAAAGAGAGAACGGCATTTACAGTAGGCCCATTGGGATTCTATGCGTATAATAGAATGCCCTTTGGTTTGTCGAACAGCCCCGCTACATACCAACGCCTAATGGAGGACTGCCTGGGAGACCTACACTTAAACATCTGCTTTATATTTTTAGACGACCTTATTATATTCTCAAAGACATACGAAGAACATCTCCACAGACTCCAGCTAGTGTTTGACAAACTTAGAGCAACAGGATTGAAATTATCTCCAAAGAAATGCAACTTCCTCATGCAACGAGTTAAATACGTAGGACACATAGTATCGAAGGAAGGAATAGAAACAGACCCAGATAAGACTGAAAGAGTAAAGAATTGACCCACACCCAAAACACCAGAGGAAGTCAGAAAATTTTTAGGATTCATAGGATACTACCGCCGCTTTATTCAAAACTTTAGTATGATAGCAAAGCCGCTTACAACTTTAATGCCCGTAGGGAAAGACAAAGCAAAAGGAAAGCAAATAGCTAGGAAGAAATGGACATGGGGAAAGGAACAGGAGGAAGCCTTCAACACACTAAAAGAAAAGTTGTCTTCACCACCAATCCTAGGATTCCCAAACTACCAACTACCGTTCGAGCTCCACACAGATGCGAGTGCATTAGGATTGGGTGCAGTACTTTACCAAGAACAGGATGGAGCGAAACGAGTAATCAGCTATGCTAGCAGAGGCTTGAGTAAATCAGAAGCAAACTACCCTGCGCATAAGTTGGAATTCTTGGCGTTGAAATGGGCCATAACAGAGAAGTTCAAGGACTATTTATATGGACATACATTCACAGCATATACAGATAATAACCCTTTGACTTATATACTATCATCAGCAAAGTTAGATGCTACGGGACACAGATGGCTCGCAGATCTATCGAACTATGATTTTAGCATAATCTACAGACCAGGAAAAAAGAATGGAGATGCAGACGGACTGTCTCGCATGTATTCAGACAATGGAGAAGATAAACAGATTATAAGTGGCGACTCCATTAAAGCCATCTGCAATGCAGTACATACAGATTCATTGGTTGACTGTCTAGCCATCGATACACAAGTGCTGGACAACAATGTAGCAGGAACTCCTATATCAGACGTACAGAGTATTGATTGGAAAGAAAGACAGGATCTAGATCCAATGATCAGGGAATGGAAAGAATTTGTAAGGAAAGGAAAGAAACCAAAGTCGGAGGAAATCAGTCACATCTTGGATTCATATGCACTACTGCGAAACTTTCATCATTTAACCATCGAAAATGGAATTCTGTTCAGAACAACTAAGATAAACGGAGAAGTTAGGAAACAACTAGTACTTCCGAAACTTTATATCAACTCAGTCATGGACTACCTGCATAACAAATTTGGACATCCGGGAAGAGAACGCACTACATCTCTGATACGTGACAGATTCTATTGGAATGGTATGTTCAAGGACATAGAAAACTGGATAAAGAACTGTCACAGATGCGTTAGGAGGAAAACACCAACAAATCAGTGCGCTTCTCTTGTCAACATCGAAACAACTTACCCTTTGGAATTAGTATGTATGGACTTTCTCACTCTGGAAAAATCTAAAGGAGGATACCAACACATTCTCGTAGTCACTGATCACTTCACGAGATTTGCGCAAGCGATACCGACGCGCAACATGACTGCCAAAACTACAGCGGAAGCATTCTTCAACAATTTTATTACCTTCTACGGCATACCAACTAGGATACATAGTGATCAGGGAGCTAACTTTGAGAGTAACATCATCAAAGAGCTATGCAATATTACCGGCATGACAAAGTCACGAACTACACCATACCATCCCATGGGCAATGGAATGACAGAACGTTTCAACAGGACACTGCTTGATATGTTAGGGACACTAGAGCCTGACCAGAAGGCCAACTGGAAACCACACGTGGCACCTCTGGTACACGCCTACAATTGTACTAGATACGAGAGCACAGGCCACTCCCCATATCTGTTAATGTTTGGAAGGGAACCCCGACTACCCGTTGACCTGGCATTCGGTATAAACGAGCAACAACAGAAAGGACTTACAAAGTACATAGATGACCTACGAGAAAGAATGAAAACAGCATACGAGAGAGCAACAGCAAGCGCACAGGAAGCACGATCTAGACAGAAAGAGAACTATGATTACAAAGTTAGAGGATCGAACATCAAGGAAGGAGACAGAGTATTAGTTAAGATAGTGGCATTCGATGGGAAGCATAAGATTGCAGATAGATGGGAAGATGACACATACATCGTGATAAAACAACCCAATCCGATGATACCAGTTTACATAGTAAAGAGAGAGAATGGCGAAGGAAAGAAGAGAACGTTACATAGGAATTTACTCCTGCCTATAGGACACCTAGACAGTTATCATTCGAGACCAACCCCAGCACCCCGTAGACTTGGACAGTCAGAAAGGAAGTTAAGACAAGAAACACATACTGACAGAGATACAGACATTATAGATACAGATTCAGAGGATGATAATATATCAGAGGTACCGGTACCGCACACGGTGGAGTCTAACATCCCATATGATGTAGATGACACACCCACTGTTTTGAATGATAGTCATGAAGGTAATGTTGAGGACGCTCAACTAGTTGAGTTATCTGACACAGAGGTCGGAAATCAACTCCCGATTGACAGAGATTCACAAAACGATAATTTTGTTTCAGGAGATACTGTTAGTGTTCCTGACAGAGATGTCAGTATGGAAGATGATGAACCACCTAGACACAGTACTAGGCAGAGGTCCCGGCCAGCATGGATGACCAGTGGCGACTTTATAGTCAACAAAGTACAATCAGGTAAGAAAGATGATTGGAGAGACAAAGTCTTGTATTTACAAAGTCTCATTACCACTGGTACCTGTAAAGGGTTTGAGCAAGAAGTTATACATACCATTCTTGGTATCATTAAGGAATAGACAACATGTAAATAGTTTTATCTTGAGACAGTATCACAGGTGAGTGATAATTACGATTGCATTTCGAGTTTGTAAACCACTGAGTTACTGAGATGCAATGTAGTATTTTAGCCTTGATAATGAGAAGCATTCTCATGAGTTATTACCTACCAATTTTCATATGATATAATGTTTGACCACACTGACCATAATATGATTTATTATGATCTTAGTGTTGACCTTTTGCCATATATACTCCCATAGTTTTATATAATCTTGACCTTTCATTATGGAAATGACGGGGACGTCATTTTCCGGCTGGGGGGAGTATGTGGCAGTGTGAGTTTGATGACTTGTATTAAATCCCCAAGTCAGTATTTGATTATTATACGCCTTATAAATTACGTCCGTTTTTTATCCCATTTTCCAATTCATATTTCCCACTCTTTTTCCTGTCCGTCTTTGCCGGTCATGCGCATCATGACTTCCGTTCTCATGCCGCAATGCGTATGATACGTCACTATACTAATTAACCATAACTAACCAATTACCGACCTGTTTTAATGACACATGATAAAATGACACTGTTCTATTGGCTGAGAATGTTCTGGCGTTTTAGTCTTTGTTTCTTAGTTCCCGCTCTGGTCAGATTTGCCGAGAGCGTTGTAAGGACCAGACGTGGTGGTGATCTTGAAGTTATGTACATGTATTTGCGATCCAGTCGTATAGTTTGAGTTGAACATTTCATCCAATATACGTACATCATATTACTTACCTGAGCTCAGTACACGCACACACGTCATAGTGAGTTACTTTTTCTCTTTTTCTCTTTATTTCATTTTTCTCCAAATTTCCCAGATTAACGTTTTAACTTTGAGAATAAGAGACGAAAGAGAGAATTTAGTTAAGTAATTTAGAATAGAGTAATTCTGTTGAAAAATACGTATATTGTGAAGTTTTTGAATACTTACCTTTTTCTGATGTAATTGTATCGTCTCTCAGACTTTATGAATTATATTTTGAGCCGATCAGTTTACTATTATTTAGAAAGCTGTTTCATAGATTTTACCTTGTTTTTATGCCCCGAACGGAAATTGTATCAAACCTTATATTATTTGTAGTTACCCGACCATCATGTAGTATTACAGGTTTGGTCGACTGCAAGCTAATATCAGTGCCCAGTCTAGTTCCATAAACTGGTACGCATATATAATTATTGTTTATTTTCAAATCAAATACTTACCTTGTTATTTGTGTACAGATAAAATACGATCTCTATACTTACCATTTTCTTACTATGTTGAGTCAGAGTTATTTCCCTTAGAAATGTAACGCTCAATCAAATCGATCTCTAATCAGATTAATGTTAATTGGTCATGTTTGAAATACATTACCGTACCAATTAGTGTCGATAATTATTGTATATGCAGACTGTGATTTTTATATTGATATATGTATGAAATGTATGAAATACAAATGATATTCTCTATTCTTATGCTGATTTTTCATACGTTTCAGGACTGTACTATATTATCCATATTATGCCACGCGATGCAATAAATGGTAAAACGTGAACCAGGTGTTATCAATATTGTGATGGTAACCACCCCCGGTTACAATCACATACCATCGAGCATTCCCTATGAAAATCATGGAAAGTGCAAAAATTTACATTTCAAATTTTCTTATTTCATCGAAAGAAAATGTAGGATTCTTAAACAAAATGGTGCATGATATTGATATTAAGTCAATTTTTCATTGTTTTATGGCATTCAAAGTTGTTACCATGGATACCGCTTTTTTGTATGTATCAAAATGTCTAAAACAGCAAAATGTACACTATGTTTTCTTTGGTTTAAATGAAAGATGTCATTGTTTCTGAAATGGGATATCATAGTTTGAGGTTTGGTCTTTAAGAATGATTACAAAAAATCCTCTGCATTATATTGAATATGTTGCTATGGTAACCGGAAGTTGACCTAGTTTTCATAAAAGGACTCAACTAAATTTCATCATTTTTTAGGGTCAGCTAGTTCAAATCTGCAACACGGTACAAACGAAAATAAACTGATTCAGTATAGTACTAAAGTTTATTGAGTTATTTGAAAAATAAAATTGGGAAGCCTCTTAACGGTTGCTATGGAAACGGAGCTTAAACTTTCTTAATTTTGTGTAAAAACAAAACGACCAAAAATGATATCTTACTCTTTTTCATCTGAATGGACCGGATTTATTCGTCATTTTGCCGTAAAATCAATTTATAAATGATGCTTTGGTGTTGAATGAAATAATTGAATCTTTTTATATATTTTTTGTTTCCATAGCAACCATTTACTCCATAGCAACTCCTCAAAATAAGAGTTTAACAGAGATTTTGAGACCAAAAATTTAGATTGAGTTTTAGTTTAATGCCTTTAAGAGTGAAACAGTGACATACAACCTACGCACTGCATAGCAACCATTCATGGCATCCATAGCAACCATGAATATCCCATAGTAACCGTTGTTGTTTCTTGCATTAAATGCGATGTAACCATATTCCTAGCAATATTAAATCTCTATTAGCCAAATTGTACCATAAATGTTTTTAACGACTTCAAAAAAGATGCAAATTAACCCCCATGCCCTCCTGATCAGTATTTTATATGTCCTTAGCAACGGATTAGAGTGTAAAACTATAATATATATAGGCTATAATGACTCTATTTATAAACCAAAAGCTGATATGTCTGGGAATTAAGATCAAGAATAACTGATATTACGTATGAAAATCGATAACCTTTTTAAGATAATTAAATTGCTGCAGAAAGTAAACATTGAAAACACTATTGAAATTTAAGATTTTCAAGGTCAAAGGTCAAGGTCCAAGATCGGAAATGTTCAAAATCTTTGTATACAGCCTAAAGATTGCACTTTTCATTGGTGCAGGATCTGTATTCAACTTCATACAATAAGAATTTATGGTAAGAGAAAATACCCTTTTTTCAAGGTTTTTGGTCAAAGGTCAAGGTCACAGGTTGTAAATATTTAATATGGATTCCCTGTAAAAACCTAAAAAAGCTGGCCACAGCATGTCATGGATTTTGATGAATATAACTGTAATTATCAAACTTAATCTAAAAACAATGAAAACAAACTATATTATTTGAACCATGGTTACCATGGCAATGGGGTCTATCTATTTGACACCATCAGATATATGAGAAATAAGACATATTGTGGCATTCTGTTGTTATGGAAACCATGTCAAAAATAAGGTCTATTTTTAGGGACCTTTTGTGCCTGTTTTTGACTTTTTTGAAGGTTGAAAACCATAATTTGGCAAATGTTATGGGTATTCGATGTCACCTTGACAAAATTAATGTCCATTGCTGAAAAATTCAAGAAATAAAATTTAGGGTGAAACTCACCATTTTGCCATAAATACTAATCAAAAACTGTTGCTATAGCAACTTGGAATCAATATTTCGGTGTACTGCATATTCAAAAACATTGTTTTTTTTTCATTTTTGAGTCCTTTGATTATGAAATAGGATACCTGTATACAAATTGCGTTTATCATTATCACTTGACATTTTAATTATTTCAAGGTCATCTTACCAAAGCTCAAGGTCATTTCTTACTTTAGACTCAAATTAACATAAAAAACAGGATTTCCAATTATTTTGAATTGATTTCTGTAACTTGTTTCATTAGATATTTTGATTTTGAATATTCACAGTTGAACAATCTATCAAAAGAAGTAGAATTCATCACAGTTTTGTTAAATTATTCTTTCACTTCTATGTATGACATAATTTTGATAAGAGCATAAAATTGAGATTTTCTAGATTTTTCTCATAAAATATGTGACATTTATTTGGGTCTTCAGTGGTATTGGATAATTTTGATACTCATCCCAACAAATAATGCAGTTATCATACTTTGACCCCTTTATTGATTGGTCCATACCGTTTACTGTTAATCATGTCTTTTTAGCTCGACTGCACTTTAGTGCAAAAGAGCTATTGTATACCCCCGGCGTCGGCGTCAGCGTCGTCCGAACTAGATGATAAGGTAAATGTTAAGATAACACAATTTCCTTTCCTATATACATATCCTGGGGGGTTTTTTTTGTTATGTTTAGTTATACTTTGTTAAATAATACTAGATGGGGATGTAGCCCCTGGGGTGGGGATTTTTAAAATTATTTCAAATGATAAGGCAAATGTTGAGATGATAAGGTAAATGTTAAGATAGCAATATTGCCTATAATGACCAATATTAAGCAAAGTATTAGTGCTACATGTTCCAAACTTACATGGTGGATGTATCTTTGATCAAACTTTCATAAAATGACCTTGACCTACTTTTTCCACTTGACTGATTTTGCCTTTAAATTTCAATATTGAGCAATTCGAAAGTATAAGTGCTACATGTTCCAAACTTACATGGTTGATGTATCTTTGATCAAACTTTCATAAAATGACCTTGACCTACTTTTTCTGCTTGAGTGATTTTGCCTTTAAATTTCAATATTGAGCAAAGTATTAGTGCTACATGTTCCAAACTTACATGGTGGATGTATCTTTGATCAAATTTTCATAAAATGACCTTGACCTACTTTTTCCGCTTGAGTGACTTTGCCTTTAAATTTGAATATTGAGCAAAGTGTAAGTGCTACATGTTCCAAACTTACATGGTGGATGTATCTTTGATCAAACTTTCATACAATGACCTTGACCTACTTTTTCCACTTGAGAGATTTTGCATTAAAAGCCAATATTAGCAAAGTACAGGTGCTACATGAGTATTTTGTGTATAACTATATATAAAGTCGGTAAACTCCGTACGGCGGCTTCGCCTAGCATACAAAGCATGCAATCAAATTCAAATAACAACATATAATTATATAGATTCGAGAAAAAAGTGAGCTAGAGAAATTGGCTGTCATTAAAGACATTATGCTATGCAGTCGAGCATTAGATGACTCTGGCAACTTTTTTTTAGTCAAAAATCACAACATTTGGTCTGAAAGTAGCAAATATATTTCAATGACCATGAAAATTGATCAAATGACCATGACATTCTCTTAAGGTCGTGTTAGCATCAAATTATCTTTAATACATCTACATACCAAGTTTTGTAACGATAGCAGGGATATATCTTTAGAAATTAGCTTTTTAAATCTCACTTCTACATAAATTTCCTTCGATTCCCATGAAGTCCTAGGATAGTACTACTCAGGAAATAGGCAACTGTAATTCTAATCTTGTGCAACTGCATTATTACTCATGTCAAAAATAAGTGAAGTACAGGTAAAATTAGGTCTAAATTGGCCTAAGCTGGCACATTTTGAAGGCCTAAAATGGCATATTTTGAATAAGCAATTTTCTTTAAATTGAAGTTTATATGGCGTACATTAAGAAGGAGCATTGAATAATCAAATTATATTAACTTAAGAGGGTTTAAATAATCTGTTTAGATAATTGCATATATACATTCAACATTCATTTCCATGGTAAAGGGAAACATAAAACTGCCTTATTCAAAGGGTCTTTTTTATACAAAACCTTGGTTAACATGGCAATGGAACGTCAGAGAAAGAAATAGAAGGTCATTTCGTTCTGAGGACATCATATACACCTTGTACATGAAAAATATCCAAAATCTGAGACATGTCGTGGCCAAACATGTCAGATTTTCTTTAGGTTCTTACAGAGAATCCATATTAAAATCCTTGTATACAGCCCAAAGGTTGAAGTTTTGATTGGATCTTCACCAAACTTCATACAATAATTGCTTAGGACATAGAAAGAACCCAATTGATTTTCAAGGTTAAAGGTTAAGGTCACAGACTGCTAATGTTTAAAATCTTTGTATACTGCATAGAGGGTACATTTTTGAATGGGTCTTCACCAGACTTCATACACTTATTGCTTATAACTTGTGTAAGATACCTATTGATTTCAAGGTCAAGGTCACGGATTGAAAATGTTTAAAATATTTGTATACAGCCTTGATGGCACAATTTCGATTGGAGCTTCTAACGAGCCAGTAAGGCTCGTCCTGGAGTTCTCTGAAGCATATCCTGAAGAAGAGGAGGATATGCTTCAGTGATCCCCGGACCATCTTATATCTGACACTATTTCTATAAAAGATATCGATCGGGAGGCCTATATTTCCCATTAAAATGTGAGGGGCTCGTGGCGCAGAACTGTTCTTTCCTATTAATCATCAAGGTAGATGAATATTACCATACAAAGATATTTCTTTATTCCATTCATCATACAATAGTACACATAAATTTACAAAAAGGAAACACTTTACTTTTGAAAATTCCATCTGGTGGTGCTAAGCAGAAAAATGAAAAATTGATGCTAAGGTAAAAAGTTAGTTGCAATGGAGAATTTTGTAATCTGCCAATTATTGTGAGTCTTTCCATATATAAGTATGGAATAAATATCCATATTTGGTAATATGAAATAAATCAGTATTATACATTTATGGAGCTGAAAGGTATGGTAACTAAGGTGTATATCTCGTTGCTAGGTAAAATGGGCAATTTCTGTGACATTTTAGATAAAAGATAAGCTCCATCTAAAAAAAATCACACATGTAACTAGATAAAGACCCGTCATAAATAATTAATTTTCAATTATTTCAAATGGTTGCTATGGAATACAATTGGTTGCTATGGAGGATTTTTCTCATCTTATATATATAATTTCTCATGTTTCTGCATATCACTGTAAGTCTTTCCATTAATGAGTATACAATAGATATCCATACGAGGGAATATAAGTAATCATGTATCATGCATCTACTGAACTGAGAGGTATGGTAATTAAGGTGTACATCTCGTTGCTAGGTAAAATGGGCAATTTAATTACTTTTTTGATAAAAGATACATTATTTGCAACATAAGAAAATATCCTATTATAAGCCAAATGAAAAATTGCATACATAACTAGATAAAAGCCAGTAATAAAATGAAAAATTTAATTAACGAAAATGGTTGCTATGGAATAAAATTGGTTGCTAGGGAGGATTTATCACATCTTATGTATAGAATTTCTCATGTTTTGTAATTTGCGTATTATTGTAAGACTTTAAATACATTAGTATGGAATAAATATCCAAACTTGGTAATATAAGATACACCGGTATTATGCATCTACGGAGCTGAAAGGTATGGTAACTAAGGTGTATATCTCGTTGCTAGGTAAAATGAGTAATTTCTCTGAAATTTTGGATAAAAGATGAAATATTTGCAACATTAGAAAATATCCTCATATGAGCCAAACAAAAAATCATATACATAACAAGTAAAAAACTTATTGAAAATGGTTGCTATGGAATAAATTCGGTTGCTATGGAGGATTTTTTCCATATTACATATAAATATGTCTCCCTTGGTCTATTTATACAAAATAAGAGGGAAAATTCATTTGTAAATAAGAAAATTTATTTAAAATTACATGATATTGAAAATAATAAATTTTGAATTTTACTGAAAAAACGGACTTTTTTAAACAATTTTTTCCGAGTTTCCCCAAAAAGGCTTCCCAATATTTTTCATGATTATTATAAAGCTATAGTTCGTTAATCAAACGCAATCTGTATTATATGTCCTGGCTGTTGCAGATTTGAAATATTGAATTATGTTTTAGAGACATATTTTCATTTTTTCAAACTATAAAAATTAGGCCTACTTCAGGTTACCATAGCAACGGAGTCACTTCAATTTATTGAATATTATTCAATTTTTCTCTAACACTTTACATGAGACATTTGTTTGATACTGAATTGAATTTAATTGAGCAGTGGGAAACATGAAAAAAATACGTTGGAAATCTTACAAATTTATAGATTTTTTTGGTCTCACTGGCAGGTTTCCATGGTAACAACTAAAACACAGGCAAATATTCTTTTAAAAAAGTTTAAAAACCTTTTTATTGCTATAAATGGTCAAGGAGCATCAAAATGATTGCAAAAAAGGTGAAAAAAGGAAAATCAAAATTTTGAAGTTTCCATGCAATGCTCGATGGTTAGTGATTTTCTCTCTTAATCATTCAAGTCAAATCGTGTAGATTCGTTTTATCTCGGCTATTAAAAACATAAAGACGTTCGAAAATGCGTAATAAGCTCTGTACGGTACACGAGAGTGTTTTAATCAAATTTTAAGAGCTGATGCCTCGATGGCAGCCATTTTACCAGGCTATTTTCACTTGTCGTGTCATGCCATCACGTGATGAAAATGAGCCAATTCATCGCCTGGGTCTACCAAAACAAGTTGGCCCATGGTCATTTGCAGGCTTCATTCTTACTACCGTATACTAGTACTACAAAGCTTCTATGTGACTTGGAATTTATAGATATTTCAAGATCTAGACGAGCCATGCCAGTATAGACTGCAACAAAGATGGCCGACCTTTGTAACAAGGTCGCATCTTGGCCTATTAAGTTTACGCCGGGTGCAAGGCATGGGCAAGAGAGGAAATTTAACGAAATTGCGGAATCGAAAGTAAACTATGAAATATACAGGAAAGACAAGGGTATTCAAGGAATTGTGGAGAGATGGGCGGGAATGACTGTGTCACAAAGACGGGGTGGGAATGAAATGTACTTGTAAACAAATGAATTACAATACAATCATAGGGGAGAAAGAGAGTGAGACTGACATTGAGAGTGAAAGTGAGAGTGAGTCGGAGAGTGAAACTGAATGTGATCAGGATGAGATAGAGAATGAAAGGCAGGTACAAAAAATCATTCAAGAAATGGTGAGAAGATTGAGTCCATTGCTTTTCAAGGTCAGAGGTCAATTCAAGCAAAAGGGTCAACAGATTTGACTAAATCATGCGAGAATGTCCACCTTGCACAATGCAAGCTAAAATGGCAATATACAAAACAGAAAAATCAACTTAAGACATCCACATTGCTGTGTTTAAATGGTTTCCAGAGCATATCTTGGGCTTTATTTCATACAGGATGATGACACATTTCAGTCTGAATTCAAATTATGAGAAAATTGAGTTGATCATTTTTCAAGGTCAAAGGTCAAGGTCACATTGCAGTGTTTAAAAAAACCAATGATTTTCAGAGTTCCATTTTGTCAGTTTTTCGCTCACCTGGGCCGAATGCTCAAATTGAGATATTGTCATACCGGATCGTCCGGCATTTGTCCGTCCATTAACTTTTCGCATTTTCATCTTCTCTTAAATCGCTTACAGGACATTGATGAAACTTTGTATTGTATGAAGTATTTTAGATCCTCTACCAAGCTTGTTAATTTTGGCTTGATCCCTTCAGGGATGGATCCAGGGCGGGGTCCAGTAGGTGGTGTGGGGTACCCCTCTTTTAAAATCTTCTCCAGAACCGCTGCATGCATTGTAAAACTAATTGTATCTGAGTGATCTAGAAGAATGTATGATTCAAGTTTGTTCATTTCATTAAAATGCGATAACCAATTTTTGACGTGTTTTTGACATCTTTATGGCCTTCATTATTTTCATGCAAAAACTTCTATTTTTAGCTCACCTGTGCCAAAGGCTCAAGTGAGCTATTGTCATACCGCATCGTCTGTCTGTCCGTCCGTTAACTTTTCACATTTTCATCTTCTCCTCTGAAACCGCTTGGAGGATTTTGATGAAACCTTGTTGTCATGAAGTACTTAAGGTCTTCTACAAAGTTTGCTCATTTAGGCTTGATCCCTTTAGGGGTGGATCCAGGGCAGGGTCATATAGGTCTAGGAGGGTACCCGTCTTTAAAAATCTTTTTCTCCAGAACCACTTCAAGGATTGAAAAACTAATTGTATCTGAGTGATCTAGAAGGATGTATGATTCAAGTTTGTTCATTTTGTTTAAATTCAATCACTAATTTTGACGTCTTTATGGCCTTAATTACTTTTATGCAAAAACTGATATTTTTCTTATTCTCTTCTCTCATGCTGCCTTAATTTATGTGCATGCATTTTTTATGTCATATTACTAACTGTTGTTTTGTTCAGTCTTGTGTGCTTTGTTTAATTATATGTTATTTTATGTCTTGTGTTAACCTGTTTTCATCAATGACAACTTTTAATACATATTGTCTTCTCTCAACATACCCATTACCCAGTGTTCTCAGGTGAGCGATGTGGCCCCTGGGCCTCTTGTTTAAAATTGCTTTTCATATTTCGATACAGTTTTTGTAATATCGCAATTTATTGGATATTAGTATACCCTATCACATGTCTTTACATCCTACTTTTCACTGGCATTTAAGGTTTTAAGGTGCTCGTTGTGATATAATCTGTATAACTGTTAGTGCTATCATTTTGGAATCAATGTATGAGCAATTTCCATCTGTAGGTGTTTGCCTATTTTCAGCATATATAGACCAAAAAGTTTCAGATGAAGATTTGTATTAAGGCATTAGATGTATAATGAGGGATACTTGGTTCACCCATTTATTGAGTTTTGAATTCTAAACTTATGACATGGTTATAATATAAAAAAAATATTGAAAATTTTTTCACCAATTCGTTTTTGAAAAAAAAGTAGTTCCTTTATGAGTTATCCGCCCTCAGACTTTACATTACAGTCTATGGAAAAACACTTTATTTCAGCCATATTTTCCGAGAAAATGATGGGGGCCCAAATGTGGATGGATGAAAAAATTCTTTAAAAAATAATATCTATCAAATTTTACAGAAAAATCTCAAGTTCACCGTTTAGATCATCCGCAATTAATTGTCCCCCGCTTTCGCGAAAGCGCGGGGACATTAAAACCGGTTCGTCCGTCTGTCCGTCTGTCCGTCCGTCTGTCCGTCAGTCACAAAAACTTTAATCTGTGCATAACTTTTGAATGGTAAGTGATAGGGCTTTGATATTTCACATGTGTATTCCTTGTGACAAGACCTTTCAATGGATACCAACATTTTTTACCTTGTGACCTTGACCTTGGACTTTGACCTACTTATTAAAAACTTTAACCTTGACCATAACTTTTGAATGGAAAGTGATAGGGCTTTGATATTTCACATGTGTATTCCTTGTGACAAGACCTTTCCATGGATACCACAATTTTTTACCTTGTGACCTTGACCTTGGACTTTAACCTACTTATTAAAAACTTTAACCTTGACCATAACTTTTGAATGGAAAGTGATAGGGCTTTGATATTTCACATGTGTATTTCTTGTGACAAGACCTTTCAATGGATACCAAAATTTTTGACCTTGTGATCTTAACCTTGGACTTTTGACCTACTTATTAAAATCTTTAACCTTGACCATAACTTTTGAATGGAAGGTGATAGGGCTTTGATATTTCCAAAATTTTTGACCTTGTGACCTTGACCTTGGACTTTGACCTACTTATTAAAATCTTGAACCTTGACCATAACTTTTGAATGGAAAGTGATAGGGCTTTGATATTTCACATGTGAATTCCTTGTGACAAGACCTTTGCATGGATACCAAAATTTTTGACCTTGTGACCTTGACCTTTGAGTTCGACCTACTTATTAAAAACTTTAACCTTGACCATAACTTTTGAATGGAAAGTGATAGGGCTTTGATATTTCACATGTAAATTCCTTGTGACAAGACCTTTGCATGGATACCAAAATTTGTGACCTTGACCTTTGATTTCGACCTACTTTTCAAAAAGCTATAACCTTGTCCATAACTTTTTAATGGAAAATGATAGGGCTTTCACATTTCACATGTGTATTCCTTGTGATGAGACCTTTCTGTTGGTAACAACATTCTGACCTTGTGACCTTGTCCATGGAGGTTGACCCACATTTAAAAACTTCAACCTCGACCATAAGTTTTTGATGGTAATTTAAATCATAGGTCTTAAATATTTCACATGTGCATACCTTTTCATAAGCCCTGTCCCTTGGAAACAAAACAAAAGTTTGGACCTTTTGACCTTTTCTTGGAGTTAATCTTTCATATTTAGAATGTTGATAATATATGAGATATATTATTAAAACTTAAGAATGGGGGGATGTCTATAAGCATTTCTTTAAAGACAAACACCCAAAAGCGGGGGACCACAATTCCTTGAATTTGATTTTTTTTAAAGTTTCCTCTATCAAAGGGAGATAACTCCTAAAATTGACCCTATTAAAAAAATCTTTTCCGATAACTACCACCATGGTACAAAAGATTATGCAACATCAAAAGCGATTGAGAAATATGAAATAATTTATACACATACTTTCAATATTTTGACATAATTTCGTTCATTATACATCTAATACCTTAATACCACAGATATACATTACTCTAGCAAACTGGCATTGATTGGCCACACATCATAATCTTTGTATTCCATTTGAACTTTTTACGTTCATTTTTATTGCCCTTTTTAAAACTTTCACTGGATACATATAAAGAAGGGACAATGGGTGTCCTTTAGTTTGCAGTAACCGGAAATCCATATTTGGGTTAATCATCCGTGTTTTTGTTTTCTTAAATTTTCAATTGGAAATGACTTCTAATTTTGTTTGTTTCGAACATCTGACACTCGTTTTGTGCAATGTACTTATATAACTGATATGAGGAAAAAAGACATCGGATAGTGATACTTATCAAGCGTGAAATGTTTGTTGCATTGTGCGTGTGTTTCACTGTGATCGACGCGGGTTAGTCTTGTAAGAGATTACTTAAGAAACACCAAAAGTAAGACAGTCATTACTTATATTTACATTTATTCTAATTATCGGTCATTTTTATTTTCATGCACTTCGGACATTTTGCCTGTAACAGCGTCAAGTGTATTTTAACGTTGGTAAATTCTCCCTACATGCAAAACATGAACGTGACGTCACAATAGCAACCAAAGTTATTGGAATATAATTCTAGTTGCCTTATGGGCGTTTAACATGGGGAATCTACTAGAAATGTAAATATTACCATGTATTCTACGATTAATTTTTTTCTGCATGTCATACATCGTGCGAATCTCAATTAAGCCTCTCAATCCTTCTCTCGTTCAACGAGATTAGGAGTTATAAGCCGGAATCCACATGATGCATGTCGACATATTGCCGTATTATTTTCTGAGCTGTTACATGCTCTGTCGTCAATACCAGTTATGCACTTGAAATCTATCTTGGATGAAGCAGAGGTTGCATTCCTAAGAAACACTGACTGATTCAGACTTAATATCATTGTCTCATTCGCTCAGTATAAACTTTATCCTATTGTGAAAAACACCTCACCGAAAAGACGATTCATAAAAATCCCGTTTATTAACAAAGGTTTTGATCTTCTAAACATCTCTAATATTTTTCGGGATCATCGCTTACAAAGTACCATTCCTCAATATTTTGAAAATTTAGAGCCACCTCTTATTTGTTATAAATACAAGAAACCTATTCGAAACTTTGTTTTTAACTATAATAAAGTTACAACGGATCCTGGCATACTTGAATCGTGTCCTGCTTCTTGAGAATGTGCAACTTCTAAATATCTCTACAAACCAGCTGGCCATGTTGTTACAGGTGACTTTTCAATTATCCAAGACAGACAGCTCCGTGGTCTTCTTTAAAAAGGACCTAAGTATAGAATCCCATCCAAGATAGATTTTGTCAAATGCCGTGAAGTGCTTGCGGAAGCCTTAGATAATTATACGAAAAGATGGTGTAAATCAGAAGGAGTCGAACCGCATGCTCTGAATGACTGGAAAAACCTCATTTTAGATATAACGGATATTCGAATAGATAACTTCCATAAAAACCCTCATCTTTTTCAAAATCCACGTTCCAAATCAGAAAGATATTTCAAATCCAAACTAAGTAAATTACATGAAAAATATGTCTTTGCACCAGCTGATAAAGCAGCCAACAACACCATTATCATTTGAAAACGTTACTACATATCAACTTTGATTTCGGAACTTTCGTCTACTAATACATATATCAAAAGCAATGAAAGTGCATCTAACATTTTAGGCAAGCATAACAGTGAACTGCCTTCATTCAATATCTCTATTTCTAAATTGGATCTCCCAACACTATATTGCATACCGAAACTGCACAAGTCTCCTTACAAATTTCGATTTATTGCTAATTCTAGTAACTGCTCCACTACAATTTTGTCTAGAAATCTGACGTCAGCACTTACTGCTATTAAAGAACACATAACTAGATATTGTGAAACGGTTCTAAACAGGAACGATGTAAATTTATTTTGGTCTATTAAGAATTCAGGGGATGTGATTGAAAAAATGAAATTTGTAAATTTCCAAGCCAATACGATTTCTTCATACGACTTCTCTAATATGTACACCACACTTCCTCATGACAAAATTAATGATCGATTATCTAATCTCATTAAATGGTGTTTTGATCGAGAGCGAAAAACTTACATTTGTACATCTGAATCGAAGGGTTTCTTTTCCTCGACATACTACAAATCATACAAATCATGGACATGTAGTGACCTGTGTAATGCCTTGTCCTTCCTCTTGGACAATATTTATGGAAGATTTGGTGAGGATCTATACAAGCAGGTTGTAGGAATTTCTATGGGTACTAACTGTGCGCCTCTTGTTGCAGATTTATTTTTATACACTTATGAAAAAGAATTTATCCAAAATCTTCAAAAGCAAAGAAAATTTGATGAGCTGAAATGTTTCAATAATACTTCTAGGTATCTGGATGATATTCTAACCATTGACAATCCTGCTTTTGAATTATATAAGAATGAAATTTATCAACTAGAATTAACCCTTAACAAGGCAAACCTTTCAAATACAGAAACACCCTTTTTGGACCTAAATATCAAAATTGTAAACGGAAAGATTCATAAAAGTGTATATGACAAAAGAGATGATTTTGGATTCAACATAGTAAATTTCCCTTGGCTTGACGGTGATGTTCCAAGATTACCGTCATATGGCATTTACATATCACAGTTCATCCGGTACGCTAGAGCATGTACTGATATTTTGGATTTTCACAGAAATTTACAAATTACCAAAAAACTTTTAGGTCAAGGTTTCCGCTTTCATAAACTAGTTAAGACTTTCTGGAAATTTCACAGGAATTACAGTCAACTTCTTTTAAAATTCGGATCTATACATGCAACGGAGTACATTACTATGGGTATTACACAACCTGTCTTTTATGGTGATATGATAAACAAAATACAAAGGATCAAAAGTAGGCAGCATAACCATCGAAAATGCGTCAGAATCATCAAACGCCTTTTATATCGTGGATATGATCCCAATGTCACCAGACGGACACTAGGCTTGGTACTTGACCAATCTACAGTCTTGTACAAGCGCATCCTTGAGACTTGCACTCTGACTGACTGTGACGAGCCCTGTCCAAACCTCTTTAGAGAAGACAGGGCCCCGACCACCTGTCCTCTCTGAATGTCAGTCGGACTCCTCGGGTGATTACATACATGAGCTCGCTACAGCCGGCAGAGCACGGACTGTATTACGCATGCCCTCTTTTTATATCCATTTACATATTCATCTGTGTCTCTGGGGCCTCTGTGTTTCGCGGTCTTGTTTGTATGATGTCATCTTACAGTGAGGAGGTTGTTTTACACCACAATTGTACGTTCTTCGAGACCTCTGGGTAATTGGAGAAGTGAGAGGGTTGTGCGCACGTAATCCAGGATAACCACACCATTTGCTACTTGCGTGACAGATGGCCGTCCAAAGTCGGCACCGGTTACCCATTGGTCTCGTCGGTTTATGTGTAGTCTTTTGTGTTTGATGTTTACATGTCGTATGTCTCTTTTCCGTCTCGTGCTGTACTCGTCTTTTGTGTTTTTGCATCGGGTGTTTTGGTGTTTTACTGTTGATGCTGCAAAGGGGTCTTGTTGGAGATCTCCTCCCTTCTTTCAACCTCTGGCCAGGTGCCACTTTAAAGCAATGGAGTTTAACATGAAGTGTTAGATGTACCAAGGTGCTAAAAAAAGCGATGTAATTTTTTTCTATATCCTCATACTTAGTCCCCTACCGGAAACGCCGAAGGGGACTCGTAGTTTCCTCTAGATCTGTCTGTCTGTCTGTCCCATTTTCAGTTTTCCGGACTTTTTATTCGCTGTTGTTGCATGTATTGAGCTCATTTTTGGTATGTGGATATATCTCAATTTGATACACATCAAGTTTGAGTTTGGATTCCATTGACCTATTTTTACAAGAGTTAAGGCCCTTGCACATTTTCAGTTTCCCTGACTTTTCATGGCTGTTATTGGAGATAATGAATTGATTTTTAGTATGTGAATACATAATGGTATGATACATATCAAATTTGAGTTTAATTTCGATTGACCTATTTTCATAAGAGTTATGGCCCTTGGACTTTGCAAATATCATTAAAAAAAATTAGTTTTCCGGATTTTTCTTCAGTTCTATTCCAGATAATGAACAGAGTTATATATGAACACATCTTAGTGTGATACACACCAAGTTTGAGTTTGGTTTCCATTGGCCTATTTTTAAGTTTTTTTAAGTTTTGGCCCTTGAACAAAGCAAAATTCATGAAATTTTCAGTCTTCCGGACATTTCTTGGCGGTTATTGCGGATAATGAACTGATCTTTAGTATGTGAATACATCATAGTGTAATACAGATTAACTTCGAGTTTAATTTAGATTGACCGATATTCACAAGAGTTATGGCCCTTAGACTTAGCAAATTTTGTGAAATTTTCAGTTTCCTAGACTTTTCTTGGCTGTTTTTGCTGATGATGAACTGATTAACAGAGATGCAGGACATAAATTTATGCCGGTAAGGGACTTATATCGCTCAGCGATCATTACATTTTTTTCTACTCCAAGGAATTGCAGAGAAGCTTGAACCCCACGAGCACATACTTTCAATGTCAAGAGTATAGCATACTATGTCCACTCGTTTTGTTTTTGTCTTTGTGTGGTGCTTTATTTTTGTTTTCGTATAGGGCGAACAAGATTATTATATTAAGATTTCTGCGTAATGCTTATACGGTAAGAAAAAACAGAAAGTAGAAGTGAAACATTTATTCATTTGACATTGGTTGAATAATTGGCAGACATATATTTTTAAAGCCTCTCTCGATCTGTTATCTGATTTGCAAACGACCTCAGTGATGCAAATGTTTCCCGTATGCTTGGCTGTATTTCATTTGAAGGAACAATAAAACCTTGATAACCTTGATTTCCTGCTGGTCTTAACTCGTAACAATAGCTGTATTTCACATTCCTATTGAGTTTGAAATGATCAAAGGATCCACCTGATGCTGCATCTGAAAAAAATAGCATCGTGATATGATGTACAAAACAACTTGTGACTTTTCTCTAGAGGAAATATTTCAGATTCAATAAAATCATATGGTGACATTGGATGAACCCATTAAAGTCAAGAAATAAGAGTTGTGGTAATGGTGTACTGATTTCTCCATGATCAAAAACTGGACAGGATTCTTAAACGTCATTCACTTTATGTAATTGCTCTTTTGCGTCGCGGCGCTATGTGTGATCATGGAGAGGGATGCTGCCAATTTATCTGTTCTTAAATGATGCTGTTCAATTTGAAGACGTTTAATACTATACAGAGAATACATGTAAGTGTCTTAATTTGTGTTTTGTTACGGGTATGTAACACATAGTAAGTGTATTAATGCGCGTTAGCCATTTATTCTACATATATGCACCACAACAAGACTTCCATATTTTACTTGTCACAGTATTAGTAATGTGATTATACATGGGATATAATTAATATATGAACTGTGGGTTTGGGGATTCTGGAAAGACAAACATCCCAAAGCGGGGGACCACAATTTCTTCAATTTCATTTTTCTTAATTATTTCTTGGTCGTTTTAGTGTGTTTTGATACATACATTTTTTTATTTGATTTCCTATACTAGTTTTCTTTTCCAAATATGAACTGAATTTTGCCTTTGTAAGACATCAGCTCTGCCCAAGAGAGTAAGTAATCTTTGATTACACTTTATTTTTCTTTCAGATTTTCGTTTCATGAAGGTTTGAAATACAAGAAGTCTGTGTCTGTTCGTTCGTCTGTAACAAAGTACGAAAAATGGCACGAATACAGTTTGTCTGGTGCATAATAAATTGCTATAAAACTTTACTTCAAGAATGTATAGAGTTGGAATACTTCCGCATTATTAATATAAACACCTTTGCTGTTGCAGTGTGGAGCAGTTAAACTCGTTCCCCGTGACATGGGGTGTTTTGAAGTGTATTAATTACTTTTATCCAGCTCTGTCACCTGAAAGAAGCTTTGTTTTGGCACTTAATCAATTTGACATTATACATATTATTAGATATTATTTGGCTATTTCGGAAACTTGTCATTTGATTAAAAATATCATCGAAATTAAAGGAGGTTAACATCTTGTCACCATTCCTCCAATGCTTTTTTTTTTTACATTTTATTTGGATATGCTGCACTGAATCGACCCTACAGGTTAATTTGGAGCCGCGTACTCTTTTATGCACAAATTTAATGTAGAAATGAATTTTGGCTGGCTCTAAAAATCACTTTGGCTGGAAGCAACACTGATGAGGATTTAATATCCGAAACACGTGTCTGGTGCATAATAAATTGGTTTGAAATTTTCTTCAAGGTAAAGAGTTGGAGCACTTCCGCATTATTCGTATGCTATGTGCTGTGTCGCAGACAGGGTAGGTTGAGATTAATATGCAATGGAGATTTGCCTTAATTAGCGCCTGTAACCAGTTGTAAGCATCGATTTTGGTAAATTATTCAACGACTTTTTAGTATATATATATCCTATGCTTTTAGGAAAAAATAAATAAATTTAGTCCATTTAAGTTTCTGGTCAGAAATTTCTAAACGCAGTACACCACAAGTGAATGTTTCGGATAATGCATTCTCATTAGTTGTACATATATTTCAATCCAAATGATTCAAAATGAAAAAAAAGTTTAGTCTGGTCCATGCAGTAAATTTATCTGCTCTAAAATGATGCTAATGAATTTGAAGACGTTAAACATTAGTAAAACACCTCCTAGTTTAATTTCGAAAATTCATGTATCTATACTATTCCAAAAGAGATTTGCATACATGGTTTCCCTTCATTATTGTGCCAATAAGCATCTTGTTCTCGTGAAATACTTGGAAAGATTAAAAATATTATTCAGAGTAAACTAATATGCAATATTGGACATTGCTTCTGATGTATCTGAATTCTATTTGGTGAAATTAAGCTTTCTTTCGAGCAGCCTGTAACTTAAAAAAGTTCTTTTTTAGAGAAATTATCAAAAATTTAAATTTCATTAATTTCTTGAAGAAATAAGTACCGAAATCACGATATTACGATGAGGATTTCTTAGTTCTTTTACACCCCAGTAATTTTCAATGTATACCTATGATCTTTCATTGCCGATAACGAAATATCGAAAACCCCAAAAAGTTAACCTTAATTTTAAAATTTCTCTGCTTTTCCTTGAAGGAATGCTGAGACAAATCGGAGTATACAGTCAGCTTTAGTAATTTTCTGTACGGTAGGAAATGCCCCAAAAATTCTATCACTCTTTGTAGAATGTTAGCATGAAAGTCATACATCTATATTGTACGAATATTATAGTGTCACAACTCGTTTCGTTCTTAGATAATTTTAATGCACCAGACACATGTTTCGGAAATTAAATCCTCATCAGTGAATTAGTGATTTTTTGACACAGCCAAATGTATTTAGTAGCGCCTTCTAGTTTTATTTTTTGAATTAAAATCTGTGCATTGACTTTGCACAGAGTGCGCGGCTCCATACTTTGTGTAGAGTCGATTCAGTAGCATAGTTAAATAAAATCTTACCATAATAGCATTGAAGGGATGGTGCTAGAATGTTAACCTCCTTTAATTTCGATGGTATTTAAGGAAGAAGTGACAAGTTTCCAAAATAGTATAGTGATGTACAAAAGCTTCTTTCAGACGACAGAGCTAGAAAGAAAGGAATTCAATTCACCTGAAACATTCAATCGCAGGTAACATGTTTTACTGCTTCACACTACAATAGAAATATAAGTAATAATACGGAAGTGTTCCAACTCTTTACCTTCTTGAAGTAAGTATACGGTAAATAGACATTTTGTGTAGGTCTATTCAGAGGCGTAACTAAATTAAAATTATAGCAAAATAATTGGAGGGAGGATGCAAAGATGTTACCCTCCTACATTTTGATGATCATTTAAAATGAATTAAAACATTGATGTGATGTCATGCCTTTGTTCGAACAGTCCGAAATTTACCTTTGACTGTCCAATATCAAATCTAGGTCGCGTTTATTAGAAAAAATATACGTGACCTAGATTAAACATTGGGCAGTCATAGGTAAATGTACTTTGACATCTACAGGACAGCCGTTACAATTCTTATTTAGAAATCACGTGACAAGAATTCCAGGTATCGTGGTACTGACTTTTCCAAATTTTGCTATTTTTTCCGGAGTTGACCAAATCCAGCATAATCTTATATATCCAAAGAATCGGCCGTTGTGTCGGAAATGACAATGTTAGAGACACTACAGTTCAGTCCCGTTATTTCTTTTTTTCCTTCGGTCTATAGACCATCTTTTTAATTTTACTTATAATTAAGATTTGGCTCGACCTTTTCTAGTCCGAAAAACCTGACCTAAATCCAAGCTTTGACCAGGTTTTAGGTCATGGTTTTCGACCTAGACTCCTTCAAAATATCCTAAATTGTTTCTTTCATTTAACCTTGCACATAGTAAGTTGAACGTCCCCACTGATTTCTTTTCGGTATTCAAAGGCACTATATTATATCTTGCTTGTCCGGAAAACGACACTTTAAGAGACACGCCCTTTTATTCTATATATATGCAAAGAAGCTTCAACAAAATCGTCATCACGCAAAGTATTCTCGTTGATTTTTTTCCCAAAAATTGCATCCAATTTCGTCTTGGTTTACGGAATCTGCGTCATAATTTGTCACAATTTTTTTTTAAATTATCCGTTATCTTCTTCTATAAACGACTTCCTACTGCTAGCAGCGAGAATGTAAGAACCTGGAGTGATTAATTTCGTTACAGTAAAGACAATTGACATAATAAGATCAAAGTCAAAGGTCATGCCACTTTTAACAGTGATAATGTTTTAAGAACGAAAACAATTCATTCTTAAAGATATTGGACAGTTTTCGGCCCTGCGGGCCTCAAACTGTCCAATATCTGTAAGAATGAATTGTTTTTGGCGTATATCCAATACAGAAAGGAGATCTCCAACAACACTTGGTTGCTGCATCCAGAGCATTATACAAAAAATTTCCGTGCAAAAACACAGAACAGACACGTACAGAAAGAAACGCAAAAGGGACAAGGAACACCAAATCACATAATTGGAACATCAAACACAAAAGACTACACAAAAATCAAAGGGACCAATGGGCAATCGGTGCTGACTTAGGACGGCCATCTACCACGCCAGTAGCAGAAGGTGTAGTTATCCGGGTTTAAGTGCGCACAACCCTCCCACTTTTTCGGTTACCCAGAGTTTTCGGAAAACGCAAATTGTAGCGCAAAATACCTTCCTCACTGTAAGATGACCACACAAACAAGACAGCATAACGCAGGGGTCCAAAACTCCAAATTTCCAGAAGGTCTTAACTAGAATGTGAATGCGAAAACCTTAACCCAAAAGTTGGTAATTTGTAAATTTCTGCAATGAAAATCCAAAAACATAAGTACATGATCTAGAGTGCCGGATGTGCTGTGAAATGTAAATACCATAATCTAGGAACATCACCGTCAAACCATGGGACATTTACTATGTTTAACGTCTTCAAATTCTCTAGCAACATTTAAAGTAGATAAATTTACAGCATGGACCAAACATGCACGTTTCGGATATTTAACCCTCGTCAGTGATCTTCAATGTAAATTATGAAATATGGCCAAAGAATGAAAATTATTATGTCCAAAAATGTACCGAAAGACGTAGCAGGATGGGTGGGATATGATGCTGCACGTTTTAGAAATTTCAAGAAATTTTGATAACAGAAATTTTCAAATGCGTTTAAGAGACGATCAACCAAAGTTGATCGAACCTGGTTACATGTGCCCTCGGTGGCTCTTGGTCCACCAGCAGTGACACTCACCAAGTGGTGCAAATGTTAAACGTCTTTAAATTCAATAGCATCATTTAAGAACACATAAATTTGCAGCATGGACAAGACATGCACATTTCGGGTATTTAACCCCGTCAGTGATCCTCAATCTAAACAATGTAACATGGCCAAAGAGTGAAAATTATTATGTCCAATAATGTACCGAAAGACGTAGCAGGATTGGTGGGATATGATGCTGTAGGATCCCCGTTTTAGGAATTTCAAGAAATTTTGGTAACAGAAATTTTCGAATGCATCGAAGAGACGATCAACAGAAGTTGATCGAACCTGGCTACTTGTGTCCTCGGGGACACCTGGTCCACCAGCAGTGACACTCACCAAGTGGTACAAATGTTAAAAGTCTTCAAATTCAATAGCATCATATCAGATCAGATAAATTTGCAGCATGGACCAGACATACACTTTTCGGGTACATTAGCATGACTACACTAAATGGGATAGCAAATTTGCTACAATTAGAATTGTCCTAAAGTACAAATTAACCCCCTTTCGGCCATACAGTGTTGGTTACAAGTGCAGCATCTATTTCAAACAAAACTTAAACATTAACCTTATTGCAACGAATTTAAAACAAATATCAATCCTTCCTTGATTTAGATCAATCTACTTTAGAACTTTTATCCGTGTATACCAAGAAATTTTTGTCAAGAAACACATTTTCCATAATGCAAAGTGTGACTTTTTTAAGGTCAAGCATTACTCAGTAGGGGGGGGGTCTATGTTATTTATGCATTCTCAGTTTGAATTAACTTTTTGACCTAGAACTCAATAGGACTCCTCAAATATCCAGGTATTGGCAGTTCTAATAGGTCTGTCACAGTAAATATTTTGATGAACATATCTTTCGCAACTATACAGTGCAATCCCCGTTTGTTCTTGTTGCTGCTTTTACCAAAGCTCTGATCATGTGTGACGCGACAAAAACTGACCAAGGTGATTATTTAACGTTTTAGATGTGTATGCATTTGTCTTTTTATGTATTTGTCTATGAACATGTTTGCTTTGCTGCTAAAATTCTTAGCTGAGTTGAGTTAAGGGGTATGGACAAAATGCCATTCGCCATCTTGGATTTTATGTAGTGTATTATTGAAAAGCTTTCATTGCACGGAGTAAAGACTCTAACTTTAACTATTTTCACTCCAAGTATTCTCTACCTCAAAAGCTACTTTTCCCATCTTTTCTACGAAATATTACACTAATATTTTAACACTAGAAAGCTTTTAATTTGATGCACCGAACTGCACAGCTGCACCTCAGAAGAATTCATAAATATAACTATAACTTACCTGAAACATTACATTGATTTTATGTCTACAACCATGTGTCCTTCAATTTTGAGTACACGATCTCATTATCTTATAAATCGCATATTTACACAATACGGGGTCCTTTCGAATACGAGTTTTCACGGGTAGCCATTTTCGCGTGCCGATCCGCCCCAACATAGGTAGAAAAAATAAAAGATTCTAAGCTTCCTTGGGTAATTCACTAGAATTTCGACTGTTTGTGATTTATTTTTTACATGATATTATCTAAGAATAGTGGGATAGTCTTGTGAATTACTGGTGACAATTTACAAATGAGCTACATTCCGAGGATCCACCTCTGGATTCCTCTCTATGTTGATATGGTCACTAGCCCCACGCATCTTAAACGAATATAACCGGTATTTTGAGAAAGTTTGATCAAAATAGGAGGACAAATGTTTGTAGACATATGATCATAGTAACGTTTGAGGCATGTTTTAGTACTACTAATTAATTATGCAGAGCTGCAGCTGTGCAGTTCGGTGCACTAAGTTCAAATGGTCGTCGTGAAAAATATTGATGCAGTTTTTGCTCAGAAAGATTGGAAAATGCAGATGTTGAGGTACAGAAGAGTTAGTATTAAGATTGTTAAAATTGGAGTCTTTTAAAATTCTGCAGAACGGCAGATTTTCAAGAATGCTTCACGTCAAATCCAATATGGCCGGTACAGTTTTGTCCATACCCCTAAAGAGACCAGTTTACAGAAAGCGAAAGTAGATCCCTTTAAATAGGAAGCCTACAAGTGGGGGTCAAGTGCAGGTAAATCGGTGCGATCTATGAATGTTCACTCTTTTATTACATTCTGAATTTCTTTAATGTTTCAAACATTTTCTATTAACTTTTTTATTTCAGTTTACTATATAACAAATTACTTCTTTAAAATTGATTCATCATCAAACGTTTAGGTCAATAATCTATCAAGAATGTTATGTCATGGCAAATTTGCATATACTCATAGGAGGTTACATTCTCGTACCATCCCTCCCAAGGTTTTAGAGTTTAATTTTTTTCAAAAATTTAATGAAAAAGAAACCTAAGTCGGTGACATTTTTCTTGTATTTTTTTCTAATTTTACCTTGTTCGTAATCTTAATAGTGTATAGTGATAAAGCATCACAGATTGCTTAACTGTATACGCTTACGATATCATGTGCGGATCCAGAAGGGGGGGGACCGGGGGTCTGGACGACAGAAGACGGATGACACCCTATGACTGAAAATTACATACAAGTATGAGCCTTTGGCTCAGATTCATGAACTAGACTTGATTGCTTACAGAGCATCTCCGCTGTATGTCCAACTTTAAAACTTGTTCCATTAACCTTCTCTAGTTCAGACATTGCCTCTTTAGCAACAGCATCCTGGAAAAGAAATTCGTCAATTTGAACATTTTATAACAGTTTTAGTCAGAGATTATCAACAATGAAACTAACAGTATTTGCAAAGTAGGTTCTTAGAATAAATAAAGTCTACGCTAAGGCAGCAAGATACGCCCGTCGGCATTTATTTTCACAATTCCAAAATATCAAAGTAACATATCTCCGTAATGACACATGATGAACTTGAAAGACTGCTTCCTCTCCACATTCGAATCACAGTGTATAAACATCATGAAAATTCAAAATATTGCGTTCCATGCCTTAGCTTAACATATAATTCAATTATTTCACAATTATGCGACAAAAAATGAAAGACCCTTGACGTAAATTAAAGAGCACCCTTTCTTCATGAAGTTTTCAAATTTTTAAAACATTTTACCCAAAAAATATTTTTGAAGAATTTTTAAAAAATTGCAAGTCCAATAAATGCGCAACGACACATTGGATGAACCTGAAAATAATAAGGCAGCTACCTCTCCACAGTCTTATCACAATGTAGAAATATCATGAAAATCTGTTGACGCACACTCTAGTCATTGCGTTCACGCGCCTCTACTTTTCTGTCCGCTTAAAATGTATATGCATGATAACTCCTTCCTATTACACATAATTTCTCGATTATGCGACAAAAAGTATATAAATTTTCAAAACAATTAACCCAAAAAATAGTTTTTTTAAAGATTTTACAACTATTTAAGGATATTTTCACAGTATTTAACAAATCTAAGTCCAAACCTCTGTAACGACAAATCGGATGAACCCGAAAATCAAAAGTGGGCTTTCTCTCCACAGTCTGATCACAATGTAGAAATATCATGAAAATCTGTTGCCGCATATTCAATCTATTGCGTTCCATAAGCGGACAGACAGACGGATTGACATCGCTTTACCATAACACGTCCCGTCAAATGACGGGAGTATAACAATTATGCATATAGGTAATAAAAGACACACTACAATCGACCTTACTTAATTAAAAAAGCGGAAAAAATAAGGTTAGACAGCAAAAATGCCGGTTATGAACATTAGATATACTGATAATATAAACATCAAAGAAGTACCCATCAACCACTCAGTCTCAAAGTTGAGAAGACAAGGCAAAATCACTAGAATTCCCATTGGAACATCAACGATTTCCAGAATAAACAGTATTCCGAAGTGAGTGGATACATAAGGCATAGTACTGTCCTATGACACATTAATGCATATTTAAATTTTAATTTTAATGTGTCATAGGACAGTACCATCAGGCAACCGAGAAGCGCGACAAATTATTGTGACGGATACCTATACGGCAACATCATGATTAAATGATGATCAAAGAATTGAATGACTTTCATATAGCACGGTACTCTCCTTTTTAACAATATGGAGATCGCTTGTCACAGAATGCATCGACTTGCTGATTTTGAAACCCTGAAAAGTAACAAATCAGTAGTAGCACAATGCATTGGTCGTTACATGGCCCCGCCGTTACCAATACCAAACATATTTGAGTGAAAAACTCAACTCAGCACAATTTACTCAAAATGTTCAATACTCAACAAAGTCCAATACCGACAAAAATGTATGTCCTGAAACTCTGCCTTGAACTCTTCAATTAAATACTGTTAAGTTACGAAGTTACACATCCGTACGACCAAAAGTACGCTTACAGTCAAAGAAAATGGCTTTAGATGGGGAGTTTTCTATGTTCATTTTTTAATTTCTTCATAAAAATGATAAGTCAAACTTGCTCTATAACTATCCAAGGCCAAGCTATCTATCAAAGTCTATGTGTTGCAGAAAGAAGTCTGGAAGTCTGATTTTTTTTAGCATCAAGAAACATATTTCCTCGAAAAGGTCACAATAATGTCGAAGGGCTCCAACTCTCTACCTTCTTGAAGAAAATTCCAAATCAATTTACATGCACTAGACACGTGTTTCGAATATTAGATTCTCATCAGTGATGCTTTCAGCGGCGCTACCATAAATAGTTTCAGTAGCGCCCTCTTTAATTTTTTGAAGTTAGATTTTTACATTTACATTACAGAGAGCGCGCGGCTCCAAATTTCCTGTAGGGTCGATTCAGTAGCATATCCAAATAAAATCTATGTTCAAAAATAGCATTAGAGGGATGGCGCTAAGATGTTAAACTCCTTTAATTTCGATGATATTTATCGATGAAATGGCTAGTATCCGAAGTAGCAAAAAAAAAAAAAAACCCCATATTTTATGTCTCATTGATAAAAGGCCAAAACAAAGCTTCTTTCAGGTGACAGAGCTGGAAAGAAGTAATTAATACACTTGACAAACCAGGCCACGGGGAACGATTTTAACGATTTTGACCCAAAGTCAAACTTACTCTGTAACTATACAAAACCAAGGTAATGAAGGTATGTATTAAATTTCACCCGAATATCTTATTTGTTGCAGAACAAAAAGTCCGTAAAACTGAATTTTGCAAGTCCTGAATTTTTCAAGTCATCAAGGGGTATAACTCCTCAGAAAATAGGTCAAGCGTGATCAAATGAAATTTGCTCTATAACTATCAAAGACTAAACTGTGTATCAAATTTTACTTGAATATCTCTATTCGTTGCAGAAAAAGTCCAGAAAACTGACAAAAACTTAATTTTGCAAGTCATCAAGGGGCATAATTCCTCGAAAAATAGGTAAAGCGTGATGAAAGTCGAACTTGCTCTGTAACTATCCAAGACCAAGCTGTGTATCAAATTTCACTTGAATATCTCTATTTGTTTGCTGAAAAAAGTCCGGAAACTGACAAGCACTGAATTTTGCAAGTCATCAAGGGGCATAACTCCTCGAAAAATAGGTCGAGCGTGACGATAGTCGAACCTGCTCTGTTACTCTTCAAGATTAAACTGTGTATCGAATTTCACCTGAATATCTCTATTCGTTGCTTTGCAAGTTATCAAGGGGCATACATCCTCGAAAAATAGGTCAAGCGTGATGAAAGTCAACTTTCTCTTTTACTATCCAAGACTAATCTGTGTATCACATTTACCTGAATATCTCTATTTGTTGTAGGAATAAAAGCTGGAAAACTGTCAAAAACAGAATTTTGCAATTCATCAAGGGGCATAACTCCTCGAAAATACAGTCTGAATGTATAAAAGGTTGATCGCATGTATAGATATTATTTTGCGTTAAAATAACAATGTTTTACACGTGGAAAATCGAGTAAAAAACGCTTGAATGGAAGACACGTGTGCGTTTATTTACCAAATCCTGATGATGTTTTGCCCTAGGATTTTCAGGGTTTTTTATACGTGATATGAGCTAAGATTAAGCAATATTAAATCAATGTGAATATAAATACAAAGCAACCTTTTATCTATACATTGTATATATAACAGCGAGATATTCATGTACATTAGCTCATCGATCCGTCAGATTCTATTCCGACTTCATTTCAAGAACGCGGTCTTTTTCTCTAAGATGTTAACTGACACGCCAAAACTTATTCTGCCTTTTGATTTCTCTTATCATATTCATTCTGATAATACAGATTGTCGATTCCCTTTCGTGTTCACATTCACATATTTTTCCGTCAGTCAAGTTGTTTTGTTTTGCTTAAGTTCTACCAATTTGCAAAAAGAATTTATATTCTCCCATTTGCCCTCATGTGGGATAGAGTTTGCCCATAGCGACGCGTCATGTAGGGTCACTGTATCCCACATGTACCTCGCGTGACTTTTGACGTCGGCCGTATAGGCCGTATCCATATTGTGACGTCATTGTTATCCATTGTGACGTCATGATTTTTCCATCTAAAGCGGCGACCTCTCAACAAAAACGTCGTTTTAAAACACTTTTTTTTTACATTCTAATTCCTATTAAACCGATTTAGGCTAAGGACTACGGTTTATTCTTTTAGAATAAACCATTTTTGAGGGCGTTGAAAACGAATATTCCTTTATTTTTCGAATTCGATCACGTTGACGATTTCATGATTTCATGGAATTTCAAGAAAGGCCCCTAGAAATGGGAGAAAAACTATCAACCATATGTTTGGCATGTGGGATGAGAAAAGTCCACCCTCGGGGTCTGGTTTCTGGTCAGGGAACTCGGCAAGCCTCGTTCCCTGACCAGAAACTAGACCCCTCGGGTGGGCTTTTCTCATCCCACATGACAGCATATGGTTGATAGTTATAATCTTCCACTGAGAAGACTACGTTATATCAGGGTACCCATTTCATATGCAATAATTTATCATAGCTCGATAGCGAGTACATTTCAGCTTGATATATATACTTGCTTCCATTAAAATTGGAAAAAAAATTACCTTGTGTGTCAACATAAGTATCTTGCATGTCAACATAGTTATCTTGCATGTTGACATAAATAAGTCGCATGTTGACATAAATTAGTCGCAAGACCACATAATCTATAGAAATTATCTCGCATTTAAGAGGCAGAAGTATGCCACCATACAACAGCACTCACAATAGAGCACAAAAATGAGCATCGACGTACCCCTAGCAAGCTAGAGGTGGGACCAGTAGCGCCATCTACATTGAAGTACAAATTAACTCCGTGGAGACTGTACATGTACGTAGAGTTGTTACACATATTTCAGTGATTTGAGGTAAATTTTTTTTGTCCTTGTCTGTTTCTTATCTTTTTATCGTCTCATTCACCATCGACATGTTGGGAATCTCCTCCTGCTCGCAAATTCAGCATCAGTATGCCCCGCCCACTGTTTGACGGGGCCAACCTGTGTTCACCGTGAAGTGAACATCAAAATTGAATAGGCGTTTACCATAAGAAATCAACTTGCAATGTAAACATTTTGTTTTGGGTCCAGTCTCTGTAAAGCCGAATGACAGATCATTCAAAGTTTCGTTTTGGAGAGAAGTTATATGTAACAACTGTGTATTCCACACATGACAGAAATTGAGTCCTGGATATTAATTTTCTGTCATGCTAAGTTTTTTTTTTACATTTATCTGTTTACCGGGTCAGGATATTCATTTTCAAAAAAAGTCCAATTAACATTGAGCATATTCGTCTTAAACACTTACCAGAACATCAAAGTCGGGAGGGTAATAATAACCAAAGGCATAGGGTAAAAGCAGCAGTTCGGAATAGCTGTGCATCGAGAAAAATGCCGTGACATTTTTGGTTTTACCCATAGCACTGTCCAAGACAAAGTTTTCTGCTTCACTCAATTCTCCGGGTCCGTGATATACATCGGAACAGGGATTGTCGCTTGCTCCGGTCTCTATAAGATATCAAAGGAAAAAATGTTATGATCGCTGAGCGATAGAGAAGTCCCCTACCGGCATAAATTTATGTCCTGCAACTCTGCCTAGAACTCTTCAATTAAACATGAGCTTAAACTTACTGTCCGTGCAGCTCACTTCAGAAATGAGAAAACTGAGGTTTTATCTCCTTTATCGTCTTTTTTCCGGTAAAACATTCATACAGAGGATAGAACTTGATCTCTCGTTAATAACATTGCAATTTTTATGTCCATACGACCAATCGTACACTGACAGTCGGAGAAAACGTTTTTAGATGGGGAGTTTTCTATTCTAATTTTAGCGTGAAGTAGTTGACGTTCTCCATTTAAGTCAAACTTGCTCTGTATAAAATACCCAAGGCCAAGCTATCTATCAAACTCTCTGTGTTGCAAAAAGAAGTTCAGAAGTGTTGCAAAAAGAAGTTCAGAAAACTGATTTTTTTGCATCAAGGGGCATAACTTCCCGATAAAGGTAATGCATGGCCCAAAGTCAAACTTTCTCTGTATCTATCCAAGACCAAGGTATGAATAAAATTATATCGGAATATCTCTATTTCTTGACGAACAAAAGTCTGGAAAATTGAATTTTGCAAACATCCTCCATCACTATCCGTGACTAACCTGTGTATCAAATTTTACCTGAAAATCTCTATTGTTGCAGGAAAAAGTCTGGAAAACGGAGAAAAACCTAATTTTGCATGTCATCAAGAAGCATAACTCCTCGAGAAATAGGTCAAGTATAACGAAGTCAAACTTGCTCTGTCACTATCCAAGACTAACCTGTGTATCAAATTTCACTTGAATATCTCTATTTGTTGCAGAACAAAGAACAGAAAACTGACAAAAACTGAATTGTTTAAGTCATCAAGGGGCATACCTCCTCAAAAAATAAGTCAAGCGCGACGAAAGTTGAACTTGCTCTGTAACTATTCAAAACCAAGCTCTGTATCAAATTTCACCTGAATATCTCCATCTATCGCAGAAAAAAATCCGGAATACCTTTATTTTATGCTAAGGTTATCCGTAGTTCCAGAAAACTGAATTTTTCGTGTCATTAATGGGCATAACTCCTCGAAAATTAGGTCAAGCGTGACAAAAGTTAAACTTGCTCTGTAACTATTCATAATCAAGCAATGTATCAAATTTCAACTGAACATCCCTTTCCATTGCAGAAAAAAAAATCCGGAAAACAAGGAAATAAGGGCAGACGGACTGACTCACAGACAGACAGACAGACAGACAGACAGACCGAGAGGAGCATTGCCGGTAGGGTACTAACAATAGATCCAAGTATACCTATATCGCTTACCTTATGTCATGCCAATGACACTCTGAGCATACTTATAGACTTATAGATCTCAAACAAGAGTTGGTTGCAGAACCCACAGCAAAACATCGAAATATCCTTAAGGCACTCCTATAATTTTTTCTTCAATCCAATAATTTTCAACAAGACTTTCAGGGAAATTCGATACATAAAGGACTCAGCACGATTTTCAGTCCAGTTAATAAAACTAAGTCAGGGATAAGAAAATATCGGTCCCATATTAAAAAAAGCAAAATAAAGTACCGATATATTTTAATCATAATTTTGATAGCGTAGAATCAATAATCATTTTAATGTTCATGTCCTCGTTATGTTTGGACCCGTCATGTGTCTTCCCAAACTCCAGGCAGCTCAAGTTTAAGTTGCGTTACCCTGCTCTACAACTTGGAAGGCACCATTGTTTGACTGTAAGGAGGAGACAACTCTGTTCGGAGAATGGTGTCTTCCATTATTTTGCAATTTATTGAGATATAATATGGTTTGAGGCGGTGCACACTTTATAATCTGCCAAACCTCATAATTAAATAAAACACTAGAAAAATTTCGATTAACTTATCCTCATACTTAGTTTACAACTTTAAACTACAAACAGAATTGAAACAACAAGAGAGGAGGGAAGTATTCGCTCAGATGGTTGCTTTTAACAACCACGACAGTGTCCTGGTCAGAAAAATTGCTATTTTAGAATGGAAAATAGTCCTACCTTAGCCCCATTTCTATATCTAACTGTCTTGCGTCGCAGACCCTCCGAAAAGAGGGACGGCTTTCATATAATGGGGAAAATATGGGTTGTGCACAGTAACTCAACGGAAACAGGTCTCCATTTTGTGTTGAATTTGACAGTCATTTGGGGCGAAGATATTGACGTCACAATGGGTTTTACGTCACGTACACGTTAGTTTGTACGGGAAATTAGTGCAACTAAGGTATTTTTCGGTCGAAATTAGTTCCGGGAAGCATTTCCGGAAGTGGGCGTGCCCAATATTTTAAAAGCAAACAAATTTATGAAGGTATAATATGCTTCCAACGACCAATCAAAATCCTTGATACGAGTGAAATTAAATTATTTAGAGATGAATCAGACCTATCTTGCTCGAAATATATCCTTTCTATCACCTGTTTGACATCATTCCCCAATTTACTTCAGGATCATACGGACAAACTGTATATAGTTTCAGGTAGACAAAAACCTGTTACAATCAGTTAATGAAAGTCAAATACAATAGCCAAAACAAAATTTAAAAAAAAACTACAATCTAAAGGCTTACGAATTTTGGATAAAAAGAATGAAAATAGAACTTTCTCACGCGAAAAGATAATTGGACAAACAGACGGAGACAATTACACAACTGCACAGAAACACAAAGGACAACTTTTCTAATGAACTATCTCCAGTGCAAGTGCGGATGGCATAGTAAAATGCATTGTAGGTGGCGCTGTCAAAGTGCGTCGTACTAATATTTTGATTTATCACATGATACACCCGTTATGCAGTTTCATAAAGCCATTTCATAATTAAATGATATGATAACACGTTACATATCGCTCTGCTTGAATGCGATTGGTCAAGTTTGGAGCCACATCACCTACACTGTGACAAGTATGACCTTTCAAATATCGGTCAGTTATTAAATTGAGCACCAAATTTAATATCGATGATTAAAAGTGTTGCTGTTGAAATGATTATTGCATTAAAGTACTAAACAAAGTTGAAAAAGTTTTCTCTTTACGCACAGAACATCTATACGATGGGGAACTACTTTTCATAGCGTAGCAGAAGACTTCTAGGTTATGGCGTGGTTCGCCTGAAGTTCTCAGATTCGTTGATTTCACGTTGGAAATAAACATTTTTTGGCAGATTCATGTGATAAAAATAAGCTTATATGATTTTTCATTTCATACGATGCGTTATGAAACTCGATATAAAACACACAACTCGTTTCATAATACATTGTATGAAATGAAAAATCATTTGAGATCATATATATATTTATTATTACGGATACGTACAAATGACACATTGCTGCTAGATTCTATGTGTTGATAGAGTGGGATCGAAACGGTAGTATCATTATTCCGGATGGAAGGATGTTGAGATTCTTTACGAAAACTAACATGATGTCCCATTGGTGGATGGTGGATGATATTTTTAGACCATTTGAATCATCCAACCACAGAATATGCTTGTATCTCCCGAAATTGAAGTAACCGGATGATATTCAATCAAAGACCATTTAGGATATTAAACCATATAGAAATAGAAAAAATCGCTGTTAACATGGTTATACTAATATGTTCCTACAAATTTTAAAGTACTGTACATCTTTAAATTTCAATTGTAAAAGCATGAAGACAAATAAGAACGGAAACCCTTATTCAAAGATGCCAATTCTGATTGTAACATAACATTAAATGAAAAAAAAATTGATCGAAGGATCTTCAACATACAAAAAAGCACCAAATCTATATTTGGAAGTTCATGAGGGCATAACTTTGCAAATAATTAAGCAACATGACCCATATTTTAAACTGGCCAGCATTTCTTGGTGAAAAAAGCTATATCCAAGAAATGATTTGATTCCCTGGAAAAATTTTCCTTTAAATGTCCAGAAACTACAAAATATTGAATTTTCAAGTTTCAAGGGGCATAACTCTACACATAATTGAACAAATTGCCTATATGCGATTTTTTGGTGTAAAAGCTATACCCAAGAAATGAATTTATCCTCTGTGACGGTTTTCCTTTAAGCCCGGTACACACAGTAAGATTTGTCGTATAAGACTTGTATGATTTTTTTTATCTCTGACCAACGAAATTGCTCTGTTCTCATTATTTATCAACATCTGTAACTAAAAATATTTAGACATGGAGAACCCCGAAATACATATGCTTCAATGGTGGTCAAATTTCCAAATTAGACATGGAAAAATTAATTTTGATTGATTTTAAATTTTCGGAAGTGGAAGGGGAATTATGAAATCCTTCGCTGGAACTGTTTCACCAAAAAGATCCAAGTGGTAGGGCTCTGGTTAGATTTTCTGTTACTTTTAGGGGTGCTTTCACTAGGAGTCCATGATGGACACTAAATGATTCTCTCCACATCGTGCATGGCTTTGTCCAGTATGTGGCATCATATCCCAGCCATTTTGCTACGTTTTTCGGTATATTTAGGACATAATTCTCACAGACTCCGGTCATATTACATGGTTTAGACTGAGGATCACTGACGAGGGTTAAATACCCAAAACGTGCATGTCTAGTCCATGCTGTAAATTTATCTGCTCATATATGATGCTAATGATATTGAAGACGTTAAACATTTGTACAACTTGGTGAGTGTCACTGCTGGTGGACTAAGAGTCCCCGAGGGCACATGTAGCCAAGGTCGATCAATTTCGGTTGGTCGTTTCTTCAACTGCATTTGAAAATTTCTGTCTACAAAATTGTCTCAAATTTCTAAAACTTGGGTCCTGTAGCATCATATCCCAGCCATTTTGCTACGTCTTTCGGTATATTTAGGACATAATTCTCACAGATTTTGGTCATATTACATTGTTTAGACTGAGGATCACTGACGAGGGTTAAATACCCGAAACGTACATGTCTGGTCCATGCTGTAAATTTATCTGCTCTAAAATGATGCTAATGATTTTATAGACGTTAAACATCTACTTATAATACATTTTCTTTTGAGTCAATTTCTTTCACGCCTGTAATATGTATCGTTGCAATTAATTTATCTTCAATTAATGAGATATTTTAGCGGGAGAAAACCACGTGGAGTAGACTATTTGTTTACAGTCTTAAAAGATTTGTATTACCGAGTGTACGGTAGAGTCTTATGAGACATAAAATCTTATGATACAAATCTTATAAAACTAGTTTTACCGTGTATACCGGGCTTTAAATGTCCTAGGACCGAATGTGCATCACATTATACCCCCGCCATTTTTGGTTGGGGTATTTAAACTAATAAGAACAAATAACTATTGCAGTATACTTTAAAATGTCTGAAAAATGATAGAAAATAACACAAGAGAGGGAGAATAAATATGTCTTCGGAAAGGACTCAAGGGCCATCCACTGTATATCGAAAGATATCTTTGTCAGGATTACCCCATCTTAATCAGATAATATAAAGCCCCCATGGACGTACAGGTATGTAGAAATAAAATAAACATTCCTGAGGGGATCGACTATAAGGTGACGTTTCAGGACAGGAAATTATTTTCACCAGGATCTATGGTCAACAGAACCCAGGTAAATTGGACAGTGTCATGGAGTCCCGTCCTCAAGATTGTTTAATGCTGGAAAGGATGTTGCTATGTTCAGAACTGTAAATGTGTCTTGCATTAAAATTGGTTTGAAATTTCATTTAAAAATGTAACGAGTTGGAAGACTTCGATTTTCTATGTTTAGAACGCATCATCTTGCATCATTTCTATAAGATTTGATTTATCACTTTATCTCTAAGGATCTTTAAAGCAAGAAATTATTAAATGATAATTAAGGTATCAATCAATAAAAGCTTTTCAACCGAAAATCTATCCTAAAATCAAAGGACTGAAGGTCCTGAACGATACTTCTATTCAAAATTTATAGTCAGCACTGATGAATGTTGAAAACTTTTATTGTTTATGTAATGATGAATTGATGATGATTTTTTATACATAGGATGCATATGCATGTGAAGCTAATAATTTTCATTTCTGAGCTCATCGTGTTCTATAAACAGCATATATTTACTATAAGTGGTATACTTTAAAATAAATTTTATTCTGACGACTTAAACCCGGAGCAGAGTCTTAAAATTAACCCATTTAGACCATGCATGCATGTTTAAAATAGAAACTAGAAAGACGTTAAGACCATGCATGCATGTTTAAAATTAGTCCGACTTGCAGACCTACGACGGTGTTATCTGTTTTTTCGTCTTCGGTCTGACTGCTATGTATAGGCAAAATTTGAGAATTTCTGTGCGAAAAAAAAAATTGGGAAAATCGTCCTTTTTTTTGATAAATTCCAGTCTCTTCAAGCAAAAATAACTCGCCCAGTCCTCCCCCTAAAAAATCCCCTCTAGGCCTGGTTTCACCTCTGTGCGCATGACAAACTGTCGTCGGTCAGAGGAAAATCGGAAGAGAAGAAGAGGTAAAACCAGGCTTAGAGATGATTTTTAGGGGCAGGAGGACTGGATGAGTTATTATTTGGTTGAAGAGACTGGAATTTGTCAAAAAAAGGACGACTTGCCGAAATTTTTTTCGCACAGAAATTCTCAAGTTTTGCCTATGCATAGCAGTCAGACCGAAGACGAAAAAACAGATAACACCGTCGTAGGTCTACAAGTCGGACTAGTTTAAAATTACTTACAATCTACAATATATATGATAAAAGAGCGGTGACATGTAGTTCCAGCGTAACTTTAAGTTTATCATCACTGGTAATTTCTAAAAATTCTCATTTTGATTACCAGAATTTCCTATTTCTTTCAACAAGATCATGCTTCGTTTCTACTTTCGTTTCTCTTCGGTATATACATCATGTACATAGGGAAGACAACTCTTACATTGTATAAGTTAAAAGAAGTACTATACATGTATAACTACGCCACTGGCGAGCAGTGAAAGCAAGAAATGAATAGTTGATTTTTTAGTGATGCATTTACTTTATATGCAATTGAAACTTTTTTCAAGAAGGAGGATAATCTTGATCTTGCATGTGTCAGACAGCAAATTCCTAAATTAGAAAAAGCACTTTATTTTGAGTCGTATGGATTTGTTTGCAAATCGGGAATGTCTCAACTGTTACGGTAACATAAGGAGACTTCCTGATAGGAAGTATCCTAAAAATGATAAAACTATGTTATGACCTCTGAAAATCGCATTTTTTAAAAAGAATAATACGGAAGTGTTCCAACTCTATACCTTCTTGAAGAAAATTTCAAACCAATTTTCATGCACCAGGCGCATGTTCCGGATAATAAATCCTCATGAGTGATGCGTCCAGCCAAAGCCACCAAAATTCATCTCACGAGCACCCTCTGGTTTTATTTTTAGAATTTAAAGTGCAATTAGTTTACAGAGAGTGCACAGCTCCAAATTTCCTGTAGGGTCGATTCAGTAGCATATGCAAATAAAATCTATGTTCAAATAAGCATTGGTGGGATGGTGCTAAGATGTTAACCTCTTTTAATTTCGATGATATTTTTCGATGAAATGGCAAGTTTCCGATATAGCAAAAAATATATATATGATGTCATATTGATAAAAGGCCAAAACAAAGCTTCGCTGGAAAGAAGTAAATAATACAAATCAAGTCACGGGGAACGATTTTAACTCTTCCACAATGTAACAAGAAATAAGTGTTTATAATAATAAGACGGAAGTGATCCAACTCTATACCTTCTTGAAGAAAATTTCAAACCACTTTTCATGCACAAGACACGTGTTTTGGTTATCAAATCCTCATCAGTGATGCTTTCAGCCAAAATGTTTTTCATATGCCGCGAAAATTCATTTCAGCAGCGCCCTCTGGTTTAGTGTTCCAACCCTATACCCTCTTGAAGAAAATTTCAAACCAATTTTCGGATACCATCGGTGGTGCTTCCAACCAAAGTGCTTTTCATAAGCAGAGGACGGACGATAAGCTTTGACTATAGCTCACTTAAATCTTATGCTTATGTGAGCTTCAAGGAGTAATATCAATTTTGTGCTACGAAAATATTTCAAATCATATATATACTTTTTATCAGAATGGGTTCACTCTGCACGACATAATAAAGAAAAGTTTTAATTATATATTCCATAGTATAAGCTTATTTGTAGCTTGTTTTCATAATAACGATAATAAAGAGTTCAGAACAAAAGTTAAGAATATTTCTTGTTAATTTTCACTCACCACTGAATCTTGCTGGCCAGTTTCTATTTAAGTCTACCCCGTCACATCTGCTACCCTGATTTCTACGTCGATTTTTCCTCCAATAACGCTGTGTTTGTGATAAAATAAAGATATGTATATCATGATTGTCTTTCATTATTTCGTCGATATCAATTAAATGATTGTCTTAACTGTATTATATTATTACAACTTTAGTAACCATGAAGTTATTTCGTTGTCTGTTATGTTCCCTTACAGTTAGAAGGTTTATGATAACTCAACATCTCATTGAATCATGGTAGACCTTTGTGTATCCGAATAAGTGGGAAGGCTGTGCTAATATAATCCAGATAACCACACCATTTGTTATAGTGATGAGAATATGACCATCAGAAGAACACGTTTGTTTCCCTCCCTTTATGTGTCGTTGTGTATGTTTCAATGTGTCAGTGGTGTTGTCTTGTTAGTGTCCTTGGTGTAGGCGATCTCGTGTGTGTTCTTGTAGGTTACATGTGCAGTATGTATTCTGCTGTGGTTGGTGCAGCGTGGTCTTGTTAGAATCCCCCCCCAACTTTCGTGACAAGTAAGTGAAATAAACCAGTGACATATTAGATTTGGTATAATAATTTATCATATTCAGGAAAACTAGTTCCAATTGTGCTATGGACGGGTTAAATGAAATACAGACCTTGGAGATACTTTGATTTCGCCTGCCAAACTCAACGATGGTCATATGAAAGTGCTCTATATTCTAATGTTTAACGTCTTCAAATTCATTAGACATGGTTCTTTTAACGCAACAAGTACACAACTACATAACTAACCACAGGAGTTGATAGATGAGAGGAAGCCAAACCCTTGGAGCTCCTTTACGTTGGACCAAATTTCGAATGGTTAAAAATGTATAAAACTGCTCCATGAGTCCGAGTGGCGTTGCTAGAATGTATACTTTTATTTTTTTGTTGAAATGCGCATATGGTGCACTTGATTTGGGTTTTCATTGTAGAAATTTACAAATTACCAAGAAACTTTAAGGTCAAGGTTACCGCTTTCATAAACTAGTTAAGACTTTGAGTTGGAAAGTTGGAAAATTCACAAAATTTCTGTCAGCTTGTTTTAAAATTCGGACCTATACAAGCAACAAAGTATATTACTTTGGGTATTTCACAGCCTTCCTTTTATGATGACATAATAAACAAAATTAGAAGGATTAAAGGTAGACAGAATAACTATCGAAAATGCATCAGAATCATCAAACGTCTTTTATACCTTACATATGATCCTAATGTCACCAGACGGACGCTTGGCTTGGTACTTGACCAATCTACAACCTTGTACCACCGCATTCTTAAGACTTGCATTTTGACTGACTGTGACGACAGGACTCGATGACGGGCCCTGTCCAAACCTTTTTAGAGAAGATAGGACCCGACCACCTGTCCTTTTCGAATGTTTGTCAGACTCCTCTGGTAATTATATGCATGAGCTCGCTACAGCCGGCATGGCACGGACTGTATTTCGTAACCCAACCACCCACCCCCCTTATATAAATTTACATATCCATCTCGGTTGCTTGGGCCCTTGCATTTTGCTGTCTTGTTTGTGTGGCAATCTTACAGGGAGGAGGTTATTGTGCGTTCTTCGAGACAATAGGGTAACCGGAGAAGTGGGAGGGTTGTGCGCACGTAATCCGGCTTCCATGGTAGTGAAAGTATTTGTCAAATTTGTAATGCGTACATAGGCAAATAACTCTTTTTACAGAAATGTGTATCCAAGAATAAAAACGTATGAGAGATATGGCAATGATACAATAAACATCAAAGGCGTAAAATCTGCCCTGAAAATATTGAATTTTTAAAAAATGTTAACTTTTAGAACTTGATCTTGCCAATATAAGGATCATCAATATGTTTCGTCGTTCTTGAAAAGAAGTCTAAAATGTAAAAAGTTTACGGACAGACAGACAAACGACATACAGTGGACTCTGCCAATATCTACTTTGAGCCTCTTGCGCAAGTGAAAACAGAAGCTGCTTATTGTTTTTATTTAGCAATACTTACATTGTGTGTGTGGGAGTACTCGTAACCATCAGGGTTGAGTACTGGAACAAAGTACCAGTCAAATTTTTCCAGCATGTCGTCATTTTTGTAAAGAGGGTCTGTCAACTAATCAATAGAAAACACTTTTGAAACAGTTACAACATTTGCAAACAAACTTAAAATATACAATTTTAAGTTGATAACGATGTCCGGCTGAAATGAATTTGAATTGTAAGAGAAAACAATTTAAGACTTATTCTTTAGAATATTCCTCAAGAAGTATAATTCTTGTTTCGAATGAGCAATAATTCGCTTACCATATCAATAATTCCCAGACACACTGCCCCGGTAATCCACTCCCTGGCGTGACTAAGACACTCTATCCATATAGCAGATTTCGATGTTCCATCAGATGAAACCTTACATGCATCAACAGTAAGAATTAGATTTTTCAAACGTTCCAATGCATTTGTTGGTTTATACTGTATTATTATTCAATAAATTACAATTCGTTAATGCATTACATGATTATGAATAAGGAAATAGTACTTGAGGATTTGAGTATGCATTTGTTCATTCAAAAGTACATTATGAGTATTCATATCAGGAAAGTAAATTGAATAAACATTCTAGATTTTTTTCTTCGTAATTTTAAAAGATGTTTCTTGATTTCTTTTGAGATCGGAATATAGCCAAAAAGAAGGGTAAAAAACGGTGTGATTCGCAAGTTTAAATATTCTACACCTTTTGGTTGAAAGATATATGTATCCTTTATAAATTATTTGATTTACCATGAAGTAGTTAAAATATTCTTGTATTATCGGTACATGTATAATGGAACATTACCTTAACTTGATAAATGTCGCGGCCCTCAGTCGATGATCCAATGACAGCTTTATCCATTGTCGATCGACTGTTTGCAGCAGACGTCAGCCATTCAACAATCTGTTGAAACATTTATATGATCGGTGACACTGACTCTTAAAAAAAATTCACTCGCTAAAATATTTCTTTAGCCAACGTTGTTCCGTTAGGGACATCGCTTCTTCGCTTCTTCGCGCTTGAAATTCTCAACTACGCTTCTTCGTAACTTTGCTTCTATGCAACTTCGCTTCTTCGCCACTTCGCTTCTTTGCCTTCCTGTTTTACAGAAGCACGTGCGCAGTGAAATGAAACATGGTTAGGGTTAGGGTAAGGGGTTAGGGTCAGTGTTAGTGTTAGGGTTTAGGGTAAAGGTTGGGTTGGAGTTGGGGTTGGGTAAGGGTTAGGGAAGGCGAAGGAGCGAAGGAGCGAAGTTGCGAAGCGAAGTTGCGAAGAAGCGAAGCTACGAAGAAGCTCAGTTGCGAAGAAGCGAATTTACGATACGAAAAAGCGAAGAACATTACTTCGTAACTTCGCTTCTTCGCAACTTCGCTTCTTCGTAGCTTCGCTTCTTCGCAACGTTATTTCGCTTCTTTGATTCTTCGCAACTTCGCTTCTTCGCATCGTAATTTCACTCCTTTGCGTCACAATTTGTTTACTCGAAGAAGCGATGTCCCTAACGGAACACTGTATTGGTCAGACGCAATTAAAGCACGCTAAACTGAATTAGAATACATTTCTGTACCATTATTTGCTATGATACGTTTTTTATCGGGTTTCGTATGTACGAAGATATAGGGTTCGTAGGGTTTTTAGAAGTTCGGAGGGTTTTAGCTTAATAGTATAAACCCTATACCCTTTTTATCTTTATATAAAGAGTCAGAGACTGATATCGCTATAGTGTGTATGATAATTAAAATGAAGGCAAGTTTTAAGGTATCATTAGATTCTGTAGGATTTTTGTAAGATTTTCATGGGTTCTATTTTTAGATATGCGTATAAGGAGTCACAACGTAGAGGTGATTTCCGGCGAGGGGCTCAGAATATGGGAATTGTGAAATTCGCTTCTCTGTGGTGTATTGTGGATTTTTCAAAAACGAATCGGCGAATCCCAAAATAAATTTCATATATTATTTAGACAGATTTGGGCTTCCAATCAGCATAATTTCTATATTAGGAATTTTTCTGGAACAATGGTCAAAATGGTACCAAAGTCCGTTTGAATGACGTGTCAAAATTTCTCTATTTCCACGTTCACTTTCGTTTTCGGAGTGAAAATGGTAACGGAAAGGTATATAGCATTTGGTACCAATATGATCTTTCTTTTGATATATCACTTTCTATATAAGCCATTCATTTTTAGTCAGTAAATGACGTCAGCTTTGGGGTGTAGAATACAAGTTTTTAAAGTCCAACAGTTATGCTATTTTAACCTAGGGTAACGATTTTTAAAAGTGTCTGTTATAGGTAAAGTTCTTATATTATATCATTATTCCTTTCATATTACATCTGACATTTTAGTTATCACAGTTTCTATACTTTTAATTTCTTACCTGATCATACCTAAGATATGTATTCCATACATCAAGAGAATTCCTGGCAGATCGCATTGCTCTACTTTCTGCTTCAATCAAGCTGAAGGTGAAAAATATGAACGTATTCAGTCCAATAGGGGTTTTCCATATAGTATGGACGAGTACAATATTTGTCCATTTTGTACTCAGCAATGTACAATAACCTGTAGATTAATTCACCTGAGCCAAAGGCTCAAAGTGAAATATTCATATTGCCATACCGGATTGTCCGTCGCCGTCCGTAAGTCTGTCCGTCCGTCTATCCGTCTTTTCTTTAACTTTTCACATGTTCAACTTTGAAACCGATTGAAGGATTTTTATGAAACTTGGTATGCTTAATACCTCGATCAACCAATAAAAAATTATTATAACTATTTTGCTTTCATTCAACGGCGTCACGCGACAAAGATCCGGCCAATCAGATTCAAACAATTTTGTCTGTGGCATCATAAAGATAAAAGAATCATGTCAAGCAATGGGAACCTATCTACCTTTTTTTGTTAAAGATAAACAACGGAGAGGCATAAATCTATAAAAACGAAAGAAATATCCAAGACAGTTGCACAAAATTATCCTTTTGTGTCAGTTACTCATTTAAGGGGACGACCATTTGATCCTAAAGGGGGGGGGGGGGGGGGGGGTGTTGGCAATTTTTTTCGGGTCAGATTATTTACTTTCAACGCAGGGCCGGCCGGCTTATTTATCTACCAGTAACTCAAGGTCAGAATATTTATTTTCAACCTGTAACAATCCTGACAAGAAAAAAAAAAACAAACAAACAAACAAACAAGAATATATGCGCACACACCCACCCTGGTTATGTCAACTGAATATGCAATCAATTATCTACAATGAGCAAGACTTTCTGGGCACTTCAATAATTTACATATGAATGTACATGCCTCACCTAAATATTCTAATTTGAGTTTTCACAGCACATTGGGAGAGGGGTATGCCAAGAAAGTTTTTGCCATGTCGAGTACAAAAGTAGGTAGTTGATGTGTAATGTACTATGTGCATCAAATATGCAGTTTTGTTCTATACGTGCAATTGTAATACTGTGTAAATTTCTAAACAGCACTTGATATAAAATTTTGTGGAGGGGCGAGCGAAGCGAGCGCGAAATATTTATTAGTGTAATTTTGGTCTTGTTGCTAGCGAGGCAACCAGAAATTTGTTTCAGTGAATGGCGAGCTAAGCGAGCTGAAAATTTTTGGATTTTGAACACATATGTGGGCCAGAATATTTATTTCTGCAACAAAGAGGGTCAAATTATTTATTTTCAACATATTCTTGGTCAGAATATTTATTTCCAAAAATTGTCAGCCCCCCCCCCCCCCCTCAGGATTAAATGGTCGTTCCCTTAGTTAATTTTCAGCTTAACTAATCTTTGTAAGACTTTACACCCACTATGAATTGCCGAGACTATACTTCTGTCTTGAAAAAGCGAATAGTGATGGAAAAATGTGGAAATGATCTGTTTGTTTGTTTTATTTACTTGTTTTAGCCTACATTTATTTACGTTAGAGCACATAGTGCAATGTACTTTACCTTTGGATATCCTCAACTGTAACTTGTGGTTTCATCGCTTGTTTCTTCAAGGACTTCTTGATGCGATTTACATGGACTGGAGGGACGAGGATGTCAATATCGCGATTCAGTGAGGGCACTTGGAAAAAACTTAGCTGAAAGAAAAAGGCCCATACCGTCATTAAAACGAATTTCCCTTATACTTTCTCATTACATACAATGTATATGGGAACAAATAAATTTACGGACACTCCATGGTTTAGAATTAATTATGTACGAGAAAGCTTTTCATTTAAGAAATGAATCTTATATTTTTTCTGTTGATGCAGGTATCACCCGAAAAATTGGACAGAAAACTGCATCAATGCGCGTAGCGCGTTGATGCAAAAGTTTTCTGTCCAATTTTTCGGGTGATACCTGCATCAACAGAAAAAATATAAGATTCATTTCTTATCATTTAATTATGGAAAACAGACTGTTTTCTTGGATCTAAGAACGATCAATCACCGCACTTTATTTCGTAAGTCGAAAGATTTCGCAGTGATACGTCTGCCAAAACAAGTTATGGCAGCCGCCATGATTCAAACAGCGAACGGTCGTCTCTCTATATCTTTGGAATAAGGACTAGTTTGAGCAAATTCTACATGCACTGTTAATTTTTGAGTAAGTAGAAAAGAAATGGTACCCTTGAAATGATAAACAAATATCTACAAATTGTATTTTCAGCAACGAGTTCATTCGTGTTTGAGGGAACCCCCAGTTCTAAAAATAGTGCTATAAATAGACTTCCGTGAAAAATTGTGTTGATCGATGTATCAACAAAATTTCTCAGCCAATAAGAATCTTCGTTTCTTGAAAATGACAATGGAAATTAAATGATTTTATTATAATTCACATTTACACAACATAATTGACTGAAATCCTGAAATCTTAATTATAATTCATATTTTCAAGATCTGATAGACAGAAATTACCGTAAACAAAAATGTATTTAGAGAAACCTAGTTTCACATTTGCTAATGATAGTTTCATGCGATAAAATAGGTTTTTACTTTTAGTCGTTCAAATTATAGTTTACAAGAATAAGAATTTTCTTGCTAAAGACAACTAGGTCTTACATTATATTAGCTAGGTTTATATACGCTCGTAAAAAACAGGTTGCTATGTTTCAGAATTGCAAAGTGACTTTTCTTGTGACTTTAGCGAGCCATAAGCGCAGTCTTGAACAAGATCTTTATTCTTAACATCTTCTACAAGAATACATGTAATTGTTTTTATCGTCCAAGGTTGTGCTTAATATTATATGCTGCAAAAAAGACTTTTCTCGCCAAACATGCCGAAATGCTTATAGCGAGCGGAGCTCGCTGCAAATGCATAACTATGCTTTCAAAAACTTTCGTCCCACAGAGTAGCACTACGGAGATGCTGGATACTGCCATTTACTTTTTTTTTTTTCGACATGCAAGTTGACGTATATGCTATACTCAATTTTTGTTTATAAGTTAAATTTATTGACATAATTTCTCGTAAAGCAGATTACGATATAGCATCAAAACCTCGGTGTTAAGCACGGAATCTTCTGGGAAAGCCGACATTTCCGATTAGATTTGTCACGTGATTCTAAATGGGACGTTTTACTCTGATTGCTTTTGTTTGGTTTTTTTCTTTTGGTCGATATGCAATGAGTTATTTATTTTCATTTAATCTTTTTCTTACAAAATTTAAATGGCCTGAAGTAAAAAATTCACATTTAGGAAAGGTTTTAATAGTATAAACCCTATAGCCTCGAAGCTGATTTGGCCCCGGTCAATCTTCTTCATATAAAAAGTCAGAGACTGCTATCGCTATAGTGTGTATCTGTAGGATTTTTGTAAGATTTTCATGGGTTCTATTTTTAGATATACATATAAAAATCAAACTGGAAGGAGTCACAACGTAGAGGTGATTTCCGGCGAGGGGCTCAGAATGGGGACTTGTGAAATTCGCTTCTCCTTGGTGTATTGTGGATTTCTCAAAAACAAATCAGCGAATCCCTAAATAACTTTCATATATTATTTAGACAGATTTAGGCTTCCAATCAGCATAACTTTTATATTAAGAATTTTTCTGGAACAATGGTCAAAATGGGACCAAAGTCCATCCGAATGACATGTCAAAATTTCTCTATTTTCACTTTCACTTTCGTTTTCGGAGTGAAAATGGTAACGGAGAGGTATATATCATTGGTACCAATAAAATCTACAGGAAATGATCTTTCTTTTGATATATCACTTTCTATATAAGCCATTCATTTTTAGTCAGTAAATGACGTCAGCTTTGGGTTGTAGAACACAAGTTTTTGAGGTCAAACAGTTATGCTATTGTAACCAAAGGTTACAGTAAACAGTTTTTTTCGTGACGTTATCCCTTGACGCGCACCCTTAACCCAGCGTCATATAATACTATCATAAAATACATACCTATCAAAGTATATATATGGTTAAAAAGAATAAATCTTACACTTTATCATGCTTACACGAGATTATACCTATAACTTAGAATAAGATGTAGAAATGTGCTTGACAAAGGGGAAAATAGTAAAAATTTGACGGTACCGCGGGGCAACTTCTATAGCGGAAACGACATCGTTCCGTAAATATTTGGGGAATAAAATTCATATCAAAGAAAGAGTGTATTTATATCAATAAAATATAAAAGTGAATTAGGGATTGACCGTGCAGTTAAGGAGAAATCAATATGACCATCAAAACACTGAAAATCATGATGTCCCTTTTGGCGCCCCTTACTGTGGTATACTCCTTTAATGAGCCCAAGCTCATTGCCTATGAACACGTGTTTCAGAAAATGAAAATTTTCCATAATCTTGCAAATATCTTACAGATTTTAATGATACCTCATAATATGCCATTATTTTAATTTTCATGCATGAAGATCAAGTATGAAGATCAAGGCTCAGCTCTTATTATTAAAAAAATTGACCGGGGCCAAATCAGCTTAGAGATTATGCGAAACTGTTTATTGAAACCAAATATATGAGCTTAGGTCGATCCCGTTTTAACCAGATCTGTTTATAAATCCTCGGTCTGACCAGTTCAAGCAAAGATGACTAATTCTAGCTGAGCACTGTCTACTGAGTTCTTTGACACTAGATCGTTGATATATGTTTTCAAAATCAGACACCTTTTTTTTTTTTTTTTTTTGCTCGTAGTTTTTCTTAAAACTGATGTCCCCCATCTAATATCTGCCAGTCTAGGCCAAAAGAACAAATATTTCTGTTTCCACTTACCGTACCGGCTATCCCTTTTTTTTGGGGGGGGGGGGGGGGGGGGGGGGGCAGTCATCTTACACAAAGTATGATATATGATAAACTATAATAGTTTAAGATGCGAGTACATATAAAAAAGAAAGATGTTTAAGGTTTTAATCATATTCTCAAAAATTTTCATTTGCTGGTCTATACCAAAAGAACAAATACTTCCGTGTTTCCACTCGCCCTAACTACCTTTTTTGGCAATTATCAAACAGAAAGTTTGACAAATATTGTAAGATAAGATAAACCGTCATATTCTAAAAATAAAACGCAAGAAAATAAAAAAGAAATATCTTCTTTTTTTTATTTAATCATAAAGGCTTTGCCTTGATCATATCAAAGGGTACATTTGGCTGCATTTTCCTAAAATGTGGACGGTACATTAGAAATGTTATCATAGGTCCTTGATAACACATTGATACAAGTATACCTGCTTTTATTTATTTAGAAAATCCGAGATTTCCCCGGCTGTTTCAGAATGAAATGTCTGGGGTTTCGTTCTTTTTTTGTTTTAAATTGTTTGACGGGCATATTTCTTCTTAAAGTGTGGCGATGGGATTGGGTGTGTATTTCCATTTTCAATTGACAATAAAATGGCGATTTTTTTCAGTGCAAGGTTTTCTTTAGAAAACTGAATGACTTACTGATGCATCCTCAAGCTGTAATTGATTGAGATAGTTCACTTGGTCTGCATTTGATGCCTGTACGGTGACTATCTTGTACCTGTAGATAGAACAAGGTAATGTATATATATTATTAAGATCCGAACTAATTACTATGAAACATTCGAGAGAGGACGAACCAAGGATTTAAAAACAGTTTAGAAGTCATTGGACGAACACACACGGCAACCGAAGATTCGGGGGCTTATAGTTTTTTTCCTGTCCGTTTGTCTGTCTGTCTGTTCGTCCGCAAAAACTTTAACATTGGCCATAACTTATGAATGGTAAGGGATAGGGCTTTGATGTTTCATATGTGTATTCCTTGTGACAAGACCTTTCCATGGATACCAACAATTTTGCCGGTGTGACCTTGACCTTGAAGTTTGACCTACTTTTGAAAACCCTTAACCTTGGTCATAACTTTTAAATGGTAAGAGATAGAGCTTTCAAATCTATGCCTCGTTCACACGGTTGCGCAATAGATTTATTTTGCAATAACTTTATTGCGCAACACATTTGTTTCGCAATAAGCTTTTCTGCGTTCACACGAGACCGAAACTACTGCGCAATAAAGTGCCAATGAACATGCACAAGAATCTTGAATAAAAGTGCACAACGAATACCTTAAGGAAAAATTGTTCGAATAATTTTCGTAAAGTCAAATTTAAGACTATTTTGGGAGTAGTTCATTCATTTATTTGTCATTTCTGTCTAGAGCATGACGTCATCAAATTGTGACGTCATTCTCTACAAGGGGCCCAGACTTAAAGAAAAGCGTTCTTATATATACGAAAAATCGGAATTTCTCAAAAGAATCGTAAAAATAAACACGTCGATTTGTTATATTCGTAAGTATAACAATCTCTTTCCCTTGTCATGTTGATGCGCATGCGTCAGGTTTATTGCGCAACAGTTTCGCTTAGCGTTTACACGGCAGAATTTGTTGCGCAATAAAGTTATTGCGAAACAATTCGAAAATTTATTGCGCAAGAAATTTTGTCGTGTGAACGCAAGACATATTTATTGCGCAACAAATTTACGTTTATTGCGCAATAAACTCTCCGTGTAAACGAGGCATTATTTTCACATCTGTATTCCTTGTGACAAGACTTTTCCATGGATACCATAATTTTGCCTTTGTGACCTTGACCTTGGAGTTTGACCTTTTCAAAAAATTTAACCTTGGCCATGTGTCAAAACATTTCCATGGATACCAAAAGTGTTGACCGTGTGACATTGACCTTGGAGTTTGACTTACTTTTGAAAAACTTTAACCTTGGCCATAACTTTTGAATGATAAGGGATAGGGCTTTGATATTTCACATGTGTATTCCTTGTAACAAGGCATGTCCATGGGTACCAAAATATTTGACCGTGTGACCTTGACCTTGCAGTTTGACCATTTTACAATTTGTACTGACAAAGATGCCGACGGAGGCATTCCTGTTTCACAATCACATGTTGTTTTATTAATTCATACATGAATCGTTCTCAAATATGACCGGATGAGTTACAAAACAATATATAATTCATTTCCCGATTGGAGCGTAGCGGAACGAGGGAAAAGATGAAAAATTTCCGTCAAGAGTGAAAATTTTTATCTCTCACTCAGTAGAAAGTGATGGAATCTATTTCTTCTTCTGTGAAACATAAGAAAAAAGGGAATTCATGTTTTCTGACGACGTTACTGTGACGCCACAATAAGATTATCTTTTATCATTGGTCAATTGGAGCCTTTGAGACAACTTATGTGTCTCACATAGGCTGTCTCACAGGGTATGAGCAAATCTGGAGAAGAATGTCTCTTGACAAATTGAATACATGTCTATTTTCTTCTTACAAGATAGCGGCATTTTCTTTTAAAATAATGTTTTTCAATAAACATATTGGACAACTGATAACTTCGTAAACGAGTTTCAAGTCCGTGGAAGCTCTATGTCCTCGATTTTTATGATTTTTTTTTTAATTCTAAAAAGGGGAGTTACATAGAATTCACTCTTTAATCCGCGAGTAGTGTCAAATGCTCATCCAGATTGACTTTCTTATTTGTATCTAATAAGTCATACTTCCTATATTCGACGTCATAAAGACATACTTCACACTTCAGACCATCGTGACTTGATAAAACGCTGAAGATCGATTATGACATCACATCAGAAACAAAGACGTTTACGCATTATTCTTAAGAAATTAGTTCTAAATAAACTTTTAAAATCCACATTCGTTGTACAAATACCTTAATTGTATACCCTATATTTTAGTATTTTAATTGTCTTATCAGTTAGAGAAGCATGTCACATTTCCTGGGTATATAAACATGTCATCTTTTATTCAGTTTCATTACCTTTGTACTAAATATTTGTAAAATTATATTTGTATTAACCGTACATGGGGGTTCCGTACTGTCGAGAGATGCATAAACTTTGACGGACTTGAAATACAAAATGTAAGAGTTACCTGCTGTAAGATTTTCTTCCTTCGGTGTCGGCGGTAGATACGGCAACCAAGGCCAAGAGCCACAGCACTGTCCTGGTCATTGTGTCTACTGATACCGCAGGACGTCAGGCTCGCCACTTTATATGCTTAGCTCTCTGTGTGCCAAGGGCACCCTGAAGTTCAAAACGTGATAGAAAACATAATTAAAATGTAAAATATTGCACATTATTGCGTCTATATTTACTCATAATACCACATCAATAATGAGAAAATTGAAACATGGCGAGAAAACAAAGTGCCTTATTCAAGGTCCATAAATTTTTCAGTCTAGTCGTGGTCACTTTGGACTATAATGCTCTGAAATAAAACACTTATCAACACTCATGTACAAAATATCTCGATCTTTTTCAATATCATTATCACGATCTGAGCTCCTTCTTTTAAAAATTATGACTCCCATTTTCTAGACCTTGACAACAAGTTAAGTAGTACATGTACAGAACACCAAATATTTGATAGTATTAGGAAAAGTTAAACAATTTCATAAACATTTTTAAAAAAAAATAACAGTTAGTTCCAGAGAAAGCATGTATTTTTCGTTGAATTTTATGTGGTGTTATGGTAAAGAAGAAGTATGATCATTTTTTACTTAAATAGGGTTTTTTTTTTTTTTTTTTTTTGTTTTGTTTTGTTTTTTAATGTTAGAAATCTTATCGTATGTAGAAATCTAAATATGCGAGCGAGTCAATCTTAAATTGTTGTAAAATGTTTTCAAACCTTTATAAATATAATATTAGTTTCATAAATCACTAATAAAGATGATAACATACTGTTCGTCGGAATAAATGTGCTAAATTTCGGTGCGCTTTTACGCCCAACGAAAGTTTTGTGATCCGGGATTCTTTTTGTTTGCTTTTTTTTCTTTTTTTCTTTTTTTTTTTTTTTGCTTTGTTTTGTTTTGCTTTGCTTTTTTTTTTTTTTTTTTTGTTATTGGTTAAATCTTTCTCATTCATATATCGAACATATCTTTGAAAAAGACATCATTTGAATTAATTATAAGCATCGTATTATTGTTGCCGCATACAGATGCTGGTATATTTTGTACATTTATTCAGCCTAGAAAAATCATATTTCCCATGGACAACGCCCGAGGGGAATATGATTTTTCTGAGCTGAAAATATCTTCATATCGCTCGAAAGTGATTTTTAGACGCCACCAAAATTCATTTCAGTGCAGTAGCGCCCTCTGGTCTTAATTTTTTGGAATTTACTTTACAGAGAGTGCGCGGCTCTAAATTTCCTGTAGGGTCGAATCAGTAGCATATCCAAATAAAATCTTTGTTCAAAATACTAGTAGCATTGGAGGGATGGTGCTAAGATCTTAACCTCCTTCAACTTCGATGATATTTTTGGATGAAATGACAAGTTTCCAAAATAGCAAAACGATATTCATGATGTCAAATCGATGAATTAACCAAATTATTGGAATTTGCTGAATAAATTGGAAATTTCTTCCTCTTTAGCGATGTGAAACCACTGGTCGCGGCCATGGTTGTTGTCGTCCGCGCACGGTACGTAGTTCTCGCTAAGTCGTAATTATATGGTCGTGAGTTTATGCCATCATATAAACAGTAATGAAAATGTTCAGAGTAACTTCGCTGACTTTAACATTGATGCAGGATAGTGTCAAATAAATAAGCATTGGAAACTTGTTTTGTTGCATATACTGACTGTCCTACAACTTATACTGAAATTTACGACTAAGCAAGATACATTGAATTGTATCAATGTCATTTCAATATCAAGTTTATCCAGTTTCCGAAATGATACAGCTGATCAATTTAAGGCCGCAATTGCAGCCTATATATAGTGACTAATTTTGTTTATTTTCGCGCACTCACCCCCCTGGATGAACTTTGCTCAGAAGTGAGCTACTTTCCAGTATTCATACAGATACAGATACAGAACCGCGCGTACAGTAAGTTCTGCTGTAAACAGTGCAAAAGTACGAGATGATCCGAATGAAACAGAGTAAGTTTTACAGGAGCACACATGTCAATGAATTTGATGTTACGTTTATCTACGAAAGAAATTTTAAAAACTGTATCATTGATATATCCGTGAAAAAAAGTTACCTGCATAGACATAATGTCTCGTCTTTTAGTTCCATTTTATGTACAGCATTGGTATTGCGGTTTTCTTCACATGTGACGTCACAAAGCTTTACATGCATGTTTTCGCCAAATTTCATTATTTTGGCATTCTCTGAATTTTTCGTAGCTATACGTTTTCCTCACTTGGACATAGACCATTCTTGGTTCGTCCGTTCATTTAAGAAATGACTGTCTTACTTTTGGTGTTCATGGGTGTATAATTCTGGTTGGTCACGTGCAAATTCCGTGAATCGCGAAGCGATTCTAGGAAAATTTGCACGTGTCCAACCAGAATTATACACCCATGAACACCAAAAGTAAGACGGTCATTACTTATATTTACATTTATTCTAAATATCGGTCATTTTTATTTACATGCACTTCGCATATTTTGCCCGTTATAGCGTCAAATGTATTTGAACGTTGGTAAATTCTCCCTACATGCAAAACTTGAACGTGACGTCACAATAGCAACCCAAGTTATTGGAATATAATTCTAGTTGCCTAATGGGCGTTTAACATGGGGAATCTACTAGTAATGTAAATATTAGGGAGTAAAAGCGAACGGAGGAGCCTTGGACACAGAAATATGATAACATAGCACATCTGTGGATCTAGAATAAGTCAAAATTCGGAGACCAAAGTTGGCCCCTGATGCACATTGGTCTGCTTTCTATCATGGGTTGTCATTCTTTGTTTGGTTTAGTTATTTGTTGCTTGCTACTCTTAATAAATGAGAGCGTTCGTTCTCTCTTGTCTCGTTGTCTCTGGATGTTTGTTCATGTGGTTGTGTGGTTGTTTTTCGTGGCATCAATCTCGAGGGTGTGTGTTTCACTGTATGTAACGTGTCTTAATGAAGATAATTTCCTTAGATTTTTATTACCAATATTGCTGTCAATATCTTCAGGTGTTTTGACGATTTTTCATCACAATATCTTTTACAGGGAATGCACAGGATTCATTCAGGGACAGCTTATTGTTCTGAACCTCAGGTAATTACTGTAGCACCCAGTATGGGCATAATGTTGTCGTACGGCACTGATTGTCACATGAACACCTCACTCTATGACAAACGTGACGACTTCAATTTCAGCATCACAAACTTTCCTTTTCTGAGTAGCAACATCCCTTCATCGCCTGCTTATGGTGTTTTCATATCTCAGTTGATAATGTACGTTATGCCAGAGCAAGTACCAAATGTCAGATTTTGTTCTGAGAGCTAGGCGTCTTTCAGATGTCAGGGATACGTTTGTGACCGACTAACATCGTCACTGAGAAAGTTCTACGGTCGATATGGGGAATTCGTCGTACATTATGATGTCCCATTGTCCAGAATGGTGGATGATATTCTGTCTTAGACCATTTTAACCATCCAAATACAGAATATACTTGTATCTTCCGAAATGGAAGTAACCGGATGTGATATTTCTGCCGAATTGAAGCTACGGGTGTTGCATGCAAGCAGAAAATGCTGACTCTTCCTGAGTACCTGTTCTCACTCCCATTGGGAGTTCGCTTCTTTTCATGTGGTGGAGGTTTCTGTTTGTTTGCTTTGGTTCCTGTTTTATCCTGATTTTGTATGCCTTCAGTTTATGATTTTCTAATCACTATATGTATACATTGCTACTTCGCAAGACTGTTACAATGCTACTTACACTAAATAGTAATCTGTGATAGAATATGATATCAATTTCTCGTTTTTAAAATGAATGAATAATTTTGTGAATATATCAAAAGTCCTCATTCAAATTAAGAGTTTTGAATTCAAAATCTACAATATTCATGTATCTTCGCATCCAACCCTATAAGCGCGCTGATGCAAAAGTTTTTCGTTCAATTTTTTGGGTGATACCTGCATCAACAGAATAAATATAAGATTCATTTCTTATTATTTTATATCATCCTCTTATGGAAAACGGACTGTTTTCTTGAATCTAAGAACAATCAATCCCCGCACTATATTTCGTAAGTTCGGGGTTGCGCAGTGATACAACTGCCTCCCGAGACGAAAACAAGTTATGACAGCCGCCATAAATCAAACAACAACCAATCATCTCTCGTTGTCTTTAGAATAAGAACCAGTTTGAGTAAATCCTACGTGCACAGGAAATTGTTCCAAAAGTAGAAAAGAAATGGTACCCCTGCCATTTTAAGGATACATCAATATATTTTCAGCTACGAGCTTTACTTGTTTTAGGGAATCCCCGGTTCCACAAATAGTGCTATGAATAGACGTATGATAAACTTGAAACTCTTCATTTGAAATTCTGCAAACATTTATTGAAATTACGTAAATCAACACCTAGCAACATGGTGTATGGTGAACTTGGCCGTTATCCACTTGAAATAAATGTAAAAGTAAGAATGGTAACGTTTTGGGCCAAACTGTTGTATTGTACTCAGAATAAACTAAGTAGTAAATTTTGTAATATTGTGTCATTTTATAATACACCATGGTTTAACTATGTGAAGAAAATATTAGATGATTGTGCATTATCTTATGTCTGGCAATACAGAAATTTTAAAAGTATACAGTGGTTAAAAAATATTGTTTTTCATACTCTGAAAGATCAATTTGTACAGAAATGGAGAAGCGAAGTATTTTGTTCAGCAAAAGCAATTAACTATAGAATTTTCAAGCATGATTTGAATATTGAAAAATATTTGATTGAGTTACCTTTTAAGTCAGCAATAAATTTGTGTAAATTTAGAACTTGTAATACCAAATTACCCATTGAAGTTGGAAGATGGAATAATGTAGCAAGAGAATTAAGAATTTGTAATCTATGTCAAAAAAAAAAGAGATTGGTGATGAATTTCATTACATATTAAACTGTACTGATAGTGTCATAAATTCAAGCAGAAATATTTATTTACCTAATTACTATTGTCATCATCCAAATATAATTAAATTTGATAGTTTGTTTAACTCTAATTATAGAAATATACTTCTTAATTTGTCAAAGTTTATACAGAAAATTATAGAGAGAGTTAGCTCTCCGGGTTAGATATTCACAGCATGTGTACATTGACATTGTAATTGTATTTCATATATCTTTATTGTAACATTCTCTACACTATTTGTTTATGAGAATAAACTATTGTCATTGTGAAAAATTTAGTTGATCAATGTATCGACAAAATTTCTCAGCCAGTCAGAATTATCGTTTCTAAATAATAACAATGGAAATCTATCTATCTCTTTATTCTGCAACACCCTCTTATGAGTATTATGTGCAGCGTGCGCGTCAGTGTAGTGTTAAAAATTGGTGAAGTTCATATTGTGTGCTGTTAAAAATTATGAAATTTACAGTTAAAAGATAAAACAGATTGGTTGATTTATGGCCTTAGGTGGTGGAGGTCTGAGACCACTGCCTTAAAGGCATCAGGGTCTGCGAGCTCCACTGCGTGCTGTGGGAGGGAATTCCATTGGACAATAGCCAGGGGGAAAAATGAATATTTATAGAAATCTTTACATGTTTGCACTTGCCGAAAGGAGAGGGAATGTGTGAAACGAGTCTGTCTGGTGGGTTGCACAATATACTCTGGAAGGGGCACTGCCACCAGTCCATATACTATGTTATGGAACAGTGACAGCCTAGCACAGGATCTCCGGTGTTGCAAAGTCTCCCAACCAAGTTGATCAAGCATACAGGTGACACTGGAAGTTTGGCTATAGTCACTAGTAGCCCATCTAGCAGCTCTACGCTGCACCCTTTCTAATTTGTCCGAGAGCTCATTTGTAGGGGGATCCCATGCACATGCCGCATACTCAAGTTGGGGACGGACAAGTGTCTTGTATGCGCAAGCCCTAATATTTGAGTGTTTGGTCTTTATATTTCTTCGAATGAACCCAAGAGACCTACTGGCTTTACCTGCTACATAGTCCACATGTTTGTTCCACTTGAGGTCAGATGAGATTATTATACCTAAGTATTTTGCTTGATCAATGACCTCAAGTGTATGGCCATGGAGGACGTAATTGGTTGGGATGGGATTCCTAGAGCGGGTTACCTGTATCACCTGACACTTACCAGGATTAAATTCCATGTCCCACTCGGTTTCCCACGCCTGGAGGCTGTCTAGGTCTGCTTGGAGGATCTTGCCATTACTGTGATGGTCTAGGGTTAGGTACAATGCTGTGTCGTCAGCAAATAATCTTACATGTGATCTTACCTGTTCCGGGAGGTCATTTATATAAATGAGGAAGAGGATCGGCCCGAGGACCGACCCTTGTGGGACCCCGGATGTTACAGGGACAGATGGTGATTCCTCTCCCTCTACAGCTACTGTTTGAGATCTATTACTTAAAAAAGATGTAATCCAATTTAGGGTTTGTCCTCTGACTCCATACTGGTTTAGTTTGTATAGGAGTTTTACATGGTTAACTTTGTCAAAGGCTTTACTAAAATCTAATAAAATCAGGTCAGTTTGCTTACCGTCTTTCATGGCTCGGCTAAGGTCTTCCACTAGCGAAACGAGCTGAGTTTCACATGATCTTTTCTCCCGGAAACCGTGCTGTAAATCGTAAAGAATATTATTGTTGTTGAGATGTTTTACCAAGTGTGAAGTAATTATGTGTTCCTGTAGTTTGCAGGCAATGCAGGTGAGGGATATTGGCCTATAGTTAGAAGCTAGGCTTTTATCACCTTTTTTAAAGATAGGGGCAACTCTTGCCTTGGTCCAATCCTCAGGAATAGTTCCAGTGTAAAGAGAATGGCTGAAAATTACCTGCAATATTGGTGATATTTCTGCGTGGAGCTCTTTAAGTAAGAGAGGCCTAATCTCATCAGGACCTGCTGCCTTGTCAGGGTGGAGATTCCTTAAGAGTTTGTCGATACCTGAAGATGAGATAAAAATATCTTCCATGGTGTTAAACTTACTGTTCATGGACTGATGGGAAGCATGGTGATCATCCAGTTTCAGTTGGCAAAGCTGGCTTAGCTTTAGAGGGGACCTTGGACTAAAAACAGACTGAAACTGCTCATTAAGAATACTTGCCTTGCTTTTGTTGTCTGTATGCAGGGTACCATCCTTTTTAAGGGGTGCTATGCCTTGGGCATCCTGTCTACTTGACTTTAGGAAGCTGAAAAAGCGTTTTGGCGAGTACTTACACGATTTGGTGTTTTCAGTGTCAGTAGCACTCTCTTCAAGTCCAAGCAGTCCCTCTATGTAGGCATTATAAGACTTTTTAAGACAAGCATTTACCTTATGTTTGACCCTAAGGAATTCTGCTCGGTCTTTTGACTTCTTACTGCGCTTATACTTTTGGTAGAGGCTGTCACGCTTGCGAATGTACCTTTTGATTTCCTGTGTGACCCATGGTAGGGACTTCCTAGAGCCAAGGGTTTTGACTGGTATAAACTTGCCTATTCCAGTCTCAATAGCAGCTTTAAAACTAAGCCATAATTCATTAACAGACATACCTTGGTTATTGTCTTTAAGAGAGGCGTGGAACTGGGCTAGATATTGCTTGAAGCCCTTCCAGTCTGCCTTCCTGTAAATAGGAACTTTTCTAGGTACTTGCCTATAGGTTTGTGGTTTTAGTTGGACTTCTGCGCTAACTACGTCATGGTCTGATAGGCCTGGTATGGTGGTGACCTTTGAGACAAATGATTGATTATTTGTAAGAAAGAGGTCAAGGATGTTCTCACCTCTAGTTGTTCTATCAACAACTTGTGCTAGGTTATGGTTTTCAAGGATGGAAACAAATTCATCATAATGTGATCGAAATTTGCAGTCAGGCTTGATCTGTGGTATGTATTCATTCCATAGGAACCCAGGGTAGTTAAAATCACCCAGGATCCACATATTACTACCCTTAGCTTTACTATGAACTAGAGCTATAGATCTGTTTAGCTCCTCGGTGCTAACCCTATCTACTTCCTTGGGTTTATAATATGAGGCAATGTAGAGTGGTTTCCTGCCTTTCAACTCAAGCTTGACCCAGATAATTTCGCAGTCAGTTTGGAATTGGGGTTGCTGACTACATATGAGGGTATTCTTTACAAGAATAAGTACTCCCCCACCTTTACCCTGTGTACGGTCACTCCTGAATACAGTGTAGCCAAGGTCATTTGGGAATATTTCCCCATCTTTGACATTTTCAGTGAGCCAAGTTTCTGTACCAGCAACAATATCTGGTTTTGTCGAGTCCAGTAAGTGGTGCAATTGAGACTTCTTGTTCTTAATCGACTGGAAATTTATACAGAGAACTTTAAGTTTAAGACTGGGAAGAGTTTTCGTGTGACCTTGGTTACTATGTGTAGTTGTTGACAGTCTATGTTTGGTTGGAGTAGATGTCAGTAGGGGTTCACAATCACTAGGTTGTGTAATTGGGTCAGGGTCAAGAACACTAAATGTGTTGTCAGAGAAGTCAGACATTGTATCACCAGAGACCCTAGAATAATTTATTGAACCACATTTAGTGCACACCCAAGAAAGGCTGGGGTGGTCGACTAAGGCTTGGTGGGATGTTTGCCCTATATTCTGACAAGATATGTGGAACCAAGTTTCGCAGTCATCACACAGCACGCTATCATGGTCCCAGGTGACAGGTTCTAGACAAGTGCCACAGGGGAAATTTGTTGATGGTCCAGGGTTTGGATTAATGTCAGCTGATAGTGCTATCAACAGGGCTGTAAGATACATGTGACCAAGTTTGCATGGGTATTGTCTTGTAGTACGACGCCATACCTCGTTATTCTTTGATAGAAATTAAATTATGTATAGGATAAAGACCTCGTTGAGGTCTGTATGAAGGTTAGATGCCCAAGGAGAGAACAGGGTGGTGTTTAAAGACCGCGGCCTTCGGCCTCGGTCTTTAAACACCACCCTGTTCTCTCCGAGGGCATCTAACCTTCATACAGACCTCAACGAGGTCTTTATCCGACTTACAAACCGCAGATTTTCTTAAATTTTCATAAAAATAAAAATCAATGTATTTAATACACCCCTGCTTTTCAAAATGAAATTGACCATGCAAATGATCGGGTAGAAATATGCAGCGGTAACGATTATTAGGCCATAGTAGTAAAATAGTTTGTTATACATCCCGATGATTTTCTGAAAGGTACCCTAGCTGTATTCGGTCAGAGAAGAAAATAAGTTCTATTTCCATAAATTTTTTAAATAGGTGATTAAATTATAATAATTGCAAACAGAGATAAGGAAAGATTTCCTAATCAAGTGAGGATACTATTTCTTTATTTTGTCCATCAAGTTACTCCATATACATTTATTTAAAGAGCATTTAGAATTACTGGCCGTTAAGAATCGCTATAGGGATCAAGATTTAATTGAAATGGCATTTTGAGTCTTTCGGGATAGAAGAATCTATTCTTCTTCTGTTAACATTTCTTATAAAAGGATGTCTTTCGCAGACTTGTAACACATATTTTCTATACTATGGCCGAGTACTCATTATAATCAAAACAATTCACACCCGCAGCTGAAATAATTGTCTTTTCTCCGCCCCTCATTGTTTTTTATTGACCTCCACACTTCACTGAACGTTCATAAAACCTTGTATATTTAGAATCGTCCGCGGTCTTTATGAAATAAAATGACCGATGAATAACAAAAGAATCACATTTGAAGGTTTGTAAATATATGTATGAACCTTTTTGATAAAATTCATCATTTTATTGATCTCTCTTACATATAATGTTTTGTTAGAATTTTATCCTATGACTCCCCCATTGGGAGAAGATGGTTTACTGTAATAGCAAAAGTGAAGAGTTGTCTGATCACTGCTTGTCTTTAAATCAATGCTAGGGTGCGCCCCATTTACAGCGCCATCTGAGGAAAACGTAATTGTCTCCTCCTGGACCAGCATTCCCCGCACGTGTTGACAGCCATGTTGGTTCTTGAACAGGTAGAAAGGTTTACTGGTGGGTAAATATATTTCCGTGAGGTAATGCCCATCATTTCTGTGAAAGAAATAGCAAGATTATAAAAATACACCAGAATGTAAAACATTTTTAATTATAAGACAAAGGTTTTACTTCATTATTGCTTTATTGTCGTTATATTTAAAAAAAAATCCTTGACTGTAAGGTCCTTTTCCATCGAATTCTACAGTCAACACCCACTTTCGGCTTCATTTTTGAATTTAGTATATATTTTGATTTATATAAATCCAATTGATGTATCCCAGGAACCTCTTTAAGTCCAATTATTATGTGAATTCAATGTTACTGATTTTCTCAATGTCCATAAAGTGTTTATCCATATAGTCCATACCTACAGCAGACACCGTAAGTCGTGTCGTTACGATACATGCCATCTGGTAACACACCTATAGATGATCCTTTGGCTTCACTGAAGTAAACTGACCCGTTCTTGAAACCTGATGAATATAAGGAGTTCATGTATAGATATTTAATTAATAAAATCACCCTCTTTTTAGTAGATTTTAAGGTAGGTCTTACGCTCTTCTACAATCATTACGGACTTTTCGTCCGTAATAAGTCTTTCGTAAAAATTTCCAAAAATACCCTACAATACAATATTTGGGGTTATCCATATCATTCCTTAATTCATTGTAACCGAAACAATATTTTACTTTACACATAGAAGTCCAAAATTTCATAGTCTGACATCATAGAAATTCTATTTTTCAGTTTTTTTTTCTTTCAAACCTGCATTTACTTCACCCTAGGTGCAGAAAGTATATGATATCCATTGAAGATTTACCCACATGTGGGCCATAAGTATGATCTAGCTCAAAGTAATCAATTGATTTCTATAATACATGCTATTTATGAAAAAAAAATCTGCATCGTAGTTTTTAAGTTACTTGTTTAACTGTTGCATTAAATGTGCATTTTGTCAAATTTTCGAAAAATGTCATTTGAGGTCTAATTAACTCCCGAACCTTGTGAAATTAACGCGCTGGCTTCTGAGAAACTACATGTATCTTTATCTTCATATATTGCTCAAGAAAATACGCCTTGATATCAAATTTGTATTTAAGGTATTCAACCCCTAATGTATTTTCAATAATAAATAATAGAAATGAGAATTTTCAATCTCTTCAAAAAGAATGCTTTACATACTTTTCTAGCTAAAACTAGGGATTACACTTCGCATACAATGATCTTCTCTGTCATCCCGAAGATTCCCGATCATGAAGTCATCGGCATTTGTCGTGAAATTATGCATAAATGTTAATAATATATTTTATAAAAGTACTTTATTGGGATGCGGGATCCTTAAAGGCAATAGCACCAATATTCTAAAGAGGGTTTAAAGTATTTCAGGTCTAGTATATAAGCCTGTATCTTTTCGAGTTAAAGAAAATTTAAGTGACATTTTACACAATGCGGTCTAACTTACCAAATGGACAATTGGAGTATTTGTAAATGCAGTAGTCTCCCTTTGGCCAGAAAAGACTGAACTCCGACTCAAATGCTCGTTCTTTCATACAGAAGTTGACGCTTACTATCCCAGACCCCACGGTCACTGTAATATGGAATCATAGTAGGGTTTCGGACGCACAGAATGATTCTATCTATGCTGCAAAAAGGCTTTAGAAAATTAGTCTTTCTACACATAAGGTCTAATAATAAAATTCTGTTTAAAAAGATTACCAGAAAATACTTCACATGTTTAACTCGAAACATAGATTCTCTGATTGAAGAGACCGACAAGTAGGCCCAGTCATCAAATTGCAAAGCATACAAAGATAGCAGTAAAACCACACACCATCGGAATGTGGCTGCCTGTTTCCAAATGATACCGACGTTGACTGTGCCCTGCTGCCATCAGACCAAGTCAGCTGTCCCGGACATCCAGACTTTGATTTCAATAATCCGTAAGTACCATATGGCCATACTATAGGAATGGCAAGGGGCGTGTCTACAATCATAAATAAATTGTTCGTAATCGTCTTGAGATAAATTTATAAAGCTCAGATTGTGACTTTTGTTCACAATTATAAGATTCTGAAACATAGATTTTTTTTCTATCCGTGTGATTGGACTGTGACTTTTATTTCGAGAGATTCTGACCTCGGATCGCCTCTTGGATAATAATAAATGGCATCCAGTGGTTACAGGTAGATGATTCTCAATAGAAATATTTCGATGATTTGACAAACGCTATTCCACGTTTTCATTTCATATCTTTTGAAACATTTACACTCGGGGATTTGAAACTCTCAAGATAGTTATCATGTCATTCATATTTTCGTCTAAACAGAAAAAAGAAATTCATTTTAACCGAAATACCAATCTTAGTTAAAGAGAGATTCAAGTCGTCTTGTGTTGTTGTTTTTTGTTTTTTCTTCTTCTTGATTGACTTACCTACAGGAGCTTGTGCACCTTTATATATAGGATACTCTGTGAGAGCACGAACCAGATTGGTACGAATCACTGATAGTCCAGACTGTATCTATAACACAATGGAGGAAATTTTTGAAAAGGGTAAAAAGAAAAGCTATACTGATGTCTATCAATGAAGACCTAGCGTAAGCTAAGGGACCAGTATTCCGGATATTCAGCAGTGGCATAGCTTGGCAAATATTAAGTGGGTGCTTTTCATTATGCAAGCGATCTGGGTATCTTGATAGTCGGTTTGTTCCAGCAGGGTTTGACCAAGGAAGCCCCCCCCCCCCCCCAAAAAAAAAAAAACATTTCAAAAAATTGTGTCAATCAGAGAAAAGTGTTAATGCAAAAATTTTGAAATTTTAGATAAGGAGTGGATGCTTTAGTATACAAGCACACATGGTAACTACGCCACTGTTCAGCGACGAATAAACATTCTTATATAATACACACGAAGGCAAAAGTATTGCTTTAAGCCTACAACTTCAAATAAAACGTACTGATTGAGGACAGACTCTTTGAGAGACAAACACGGGTAAGTAGGTCCAGAGATCAGGATTCAGTGCTCCATCTATGGTGGCAAGAACCAGTTCAACCTCATCGTGCATGTAGGTATTTCCGGTTCCGAGTTGGTCGTGAAACGTTCCTAGAAAATTAGGTATCAATATGTAAATTTTTGTTAAGTAGAAACAAATGCATTTTATCCTGGTTTCTCTTAAGAAATAAACTTTGTGACTAAATTTTCACACATATAAATCACCCATACCAACAAGTGTCCTATAGGCGCTTCTGTATTTGAATGTACCGATGTCAAGTTCCAATGATTCCGGAAATCCAGCTAGGGGTCCTCCCTTGCTGACATCAGGATTCGTCTTTAACAGAAAGGACAAACATTATGTTGCATACCAACTTTTTTTTACCAAGATGAAACAATGTACTTAAAAGTAAGCCCTCTTTATGCAGTTAACGCAATAAACTGTGCATAGAGCGGTTGTCCTTATCATTTTTGTTTACACATTTTAGCATCACTTTGGCGGTAGTAGGAATTACCGAAAAGACAGCATTTACCGAAAAGACAGTGATATTTACCGAAAAGACACATATACTTAGCGAAAAGACCATTAAAAAAAAGTACAACTTATTCTGTTATTCATTTTAAGTCAACAAAATTTGATATTCCACCAAAATTCATCATCTGACTCAGCAGCAGCTTAGCAACAGATTCAACCTCATGTACACTTGTACCACAAAGAAGTTACTGAATATTTTGTATTTTTTATTATGGAATATGCAGAGTTTATATAATTAATTAGTTATTCACACTAAATTTCATAATAATTACGACTTTTGCTACAACAGACTTATCAATTTATCATTATAGAAGTAGGTTTAATATTCTCTATCAGAGGAAACTATGACTAAGTCAAACCTTAAATTCAGTCAGTTCTTATGGTTTTGATTATACTTTTAAGTGTATATACACGTTTTCAATCATAAAATTAATTTAGTTTAAATTTTTAAGTGTCTTTTCGGTAAATATCACTGTCTTTTCGGTAAATGCTGTCTTTTCGGTAATTCCTAGTACCCTCACTTTGGAAATTTGAAGTTTCAACGAACATGTTATCTTTACAAAATACATCAATATAAAGTCTTTTTGGTTCAAATACAGAACAATGATGATGAATAGGAAACACAGACATTCTGGTTCATATAAGCAAGAAAAACTTGTATCCTGATTCCGAAAAAAATCCGAGTTATTGTCATTAAATACCAAAATAATTTTACATTTGCCAGATTAAACATTGATAAATGACAAGAGGAATAAACAACAAAGTAAACGTAGCTTTATTAATTATAAATAGTTCAAAATTGATGGATCTATATTTCTGCACGTATCTGTCTGTAGTCTTTGATAGGTTGTGACATGTAACTTATTTAATTTTCACTCTTTATTGATTTTCTTTATCCTTTGCTATATTTGGCGCCAAGTTGAGCGAGATTAACCATTGGTGGTCGTTACTTATTACATTCTATGACAATCTTCTTCAAAATCATCCATAATTAATTTATTGCTCTGAATCTATTTGGAGCGTCTTTACTTATTATGACAATGCAATTTTCCTTCCTCCAGAATGTTGTTCATGTCATCTCTTCTTTAACTCAGAATCATTAAATTTAAATGCTTGTATATTTTATGTTCTACTGTCATAGGATGTTAGAAAGATATTCATAGCCATGACAAGAAAATACCCAGTCTTACATAGTTCATGAGGAATGAGAAATAAGAATTTCGTCTGGCAGCGTAGCGCATGATCATCTTCTTTCCTATTTCCACCTCCGTTATCATGTGCTGAAAAAGATATTATTCGATTGAAGTAATGTAAATGATTCGTTAAGAAAATACAAAATTCTACATGCCTGTAAATAGAGAATAAGTGTCTTAATTTGTGTTTTGTTACGGGTATACAACACACAGCAAGTGCATTTATCGTACATGTAATGCGCGTTAGCGCATTTCATGCGATAGATGCACTTGCTGTGTGTTGTATACCCGTAACAAAACACAAATTATGACATTTATTCTATATATATGCACCATAGTTGTCTATTTCATTCTTGTTTTCTGAAATTGCCTTTTCTAGGTAAAAGAGTGACGTCAAAATTCATATCACCGCGGGTTCAGTTTGCAGGTTAGAACAGCCGTCGCGGCATGTTTCTTTAGATCTTATGCATTGTGACGTCACGAGTGTTAATACACGATTTGCAGCACGTTCCTTTCAATAGTAACATCTCAGGGAATTACATTGGTTGTGCATATATATATAACTGTCAACAACAAAAAATAATGGGGTACAACGAAAGCCTCGCCTGCATACATACAAAATCAATATAAAAAATATGACACATAGAAGTGGACCGAAGTCTTTTTTTTTTACAGCAAACAGCCTTTCAAATTCAGCTATTGAGGCATTTGGTGTCCCAATTTTTATTTGTTGGTCTGTCTTCTTGGCGCGAGTGTCTTACAGACTCAGGTTGTTAAATGGTGTGAACATTTTTTTTACAAATTTTTGTCACCGTCTTGTTTGTATGTTATAGCTATAACGTTGTCTTGTTGGAGATTTTTTTCTTTCTTATCATTGCTATCTGGAAAACAAATACTATGTCCGAAAGGGAATCTAGGAATTTAGGTCAATTTAGGCTTTTGCTCTTCTAATTTCACATTATTTGGATTTCATTTTTCAACCACAAACCTAATTGATGAAACACAATTTGTTGAAATGTGGATATGCTGCACTTAATTCCAAAATAGAACATATATTTCAATATTGACAAATGCTACAGCTGCAAAATTCTTGAACAATGAAACCAATACGACAAAGTCTTTGAAACTTACTGTTCCCCATTCATCGATGAAGTTCATATACTGATATTGGTTGTACGTGGTTGGTAGCTGACAAACAGAAGCGGCGAATTCTCTGTTCACTGACAAGTGATCAGATCTTGCTAGATGGATCTTGAATCGCGCATGCCCAATATTGCATAACGTAGTGTAGTCTTGGAAAACATAGTGAAGATTGTTTGTCTGCGTCTTAATAGATTTGTAACCTGTAGTATAGAATGAAAAGACAGAGACACGTGTCAGGTGCATTATAATTGTTTGAAATTTTCTTCAAGAAGGTACATGTAAATATAGAGTTGAATCACTTCTGTATTATTATTACTTTGCAGTGTGTGTGGAGCAGTTAAACTTGTTCCCCGTGACTGGATGTTTAAGGTGTAATAATTCTCTCCAGCTCTGTTGTCTCAAGTAGAACGCAGGGGTCCAAGCAACACAGATGAATATGTAAATGGATATAAAAAGAGGACGTGCGTAATACAGTCCGTGCTCTGTCGGCTGTAGCGAGCTCATTTATGACATCACCCGAGGAGTCCGACTGACATTCAGAGAGGACAGGTGGTCGGGGCCCTGTCTTCTCTAAAGAGGTTTGGACAGGGCCCGTCATGGAGCCCCGTCGTCACAGTCAGAGAGAGTGCAAGTCTTAAGAATGCGCTATTACAAGACTGTAGATTGGTCAAGTACCAAGCTTAGTGTCCGTCTGGTGACATTAGGATCTTATGCACGGTATAAAAGGCGTTTGATGACTCTGGCGCATGTTAGTGTTTTTTATTTTTTTTTTAATAAAAAGTCAATTCATATTTATTTTCAAAAGTTTAAAACATTTGCCAATTTTCTTGCTGAGCTTCATACTTTTCATACTTTTTGGCCATATTACATTTTTTAGACTTAGGATCACTGAAGAGGGTTTAGTACCCGAAACGTGCATGTCTGGTCCATGCTGTAAATTTATCAGGTCTTAAATGATGCTATTGAATTTGAAGACGTTTAACATTTGAACTACTTGGTGAGTGTCACTAATGGTGGACCAAGAGTCCCCGAGGGCACATGTAGCCAAGTTCGATCACTTTCGGTTGATCGTCTGTCTCTTCAACGCGTTTGAAATTTTCTGTTACAAAATTTCTTGAACTTTCTAAAACGTGGGTCCTGTAGCATCATATCCCACCCATTCTGCTACGTCTTTTGGTACATTTTTGGACATAATAATTTTCATACTTTTTGGCCATATTACGTTTTTTAGACTTAGGATCACTGACGAGGGTTTAGTACCCGAAACGTGCATGTCTGGTCCATGCTGTAAATTTATCAGGTCTTAGATGTTGCTATTGAATTTGAAGACGTTTAACATTTGAACTACTTGGTGAGTGTCACTGCTGGTGGACCAAGAGTCCCCGAGGGCACATGAAGCCAAGTTCGATCAATTTCGATTGATCGTCTGTCTCTTCAACGCATTTGAAATTTTCTGTTACAAAATTTCTTGAAATTTCTAAAACGTGGATCCTGTAGCATCATATCCCATCCATTCTGCTACGTCTTTTGGTACATTTTTGGACATACTTTTTGGCCATATTACATTTTTTAGACTTAGGATCACTGACGAGGGTTTAGTACCCGAAACGTGCATGTCTGGTCCATACTGTAAATTTATCAGGTCTTAAATGATGCTATTGAATTTGAAGACGTTTAACATTCAATACTTGCACGATGCTTCATTTATTCATTTTTGAACCATCGAGCAAAAGAAAAGTCACTGAATTAAATGAGCTTATTGTCATTTGAAATTTCGTGACTTTGTTTATTTCCCTTTGGAGACGAGATAATTTTCAGAGATTGATAAATTATGCTTCACAAACCTTCACTTAGAGTAAAGGCATATTGCCGGAGAGATGCGTCAGCTGACCCTGAAATAGAATAATAGATTATCATCTTTTAGCAAAAAAGTAGAAACAAATCGGCTCACATGTGCCTTTTTCATGTTGACGTTCTTTGTTTATTTTTTCCCAAAAACCTGGCCGCAAGATATTGTAAACAAACGAAGGAAAGATATCTCCGAAAATCATAAATTATACTGACGACAACAGTAATTTTCATACTGATACTTTAACATGCATCATTCTATTTGAATTATTACAATAGTAAATATGAGTTTAAAAAAAAGAGAGGAGGGGATCGAGTACATTATAGGGTCTTTGAAAGTTCGCGACTTTCTCTTCCAATCCATAGCTCTACCAATCGATTGTTTTCATTTAATTTCATTCTTATTGTACCTGAGGTTGATATTGCTTCCATCAGCCTTTGCTGGTATGACTTTTCGTTGTAGATGAGGTTGTACTCATGAGAGGTCTGGCATGCGTCACGATGTTCTATTTCCAGCTCTACGGGATTGTTTCCCTGAGACACGTGAAGAACCTTGCGCGTCATCAGTAGACCAGGATCATCCCCTGCTTTATCCCAAAACTCGCCATCAGGGTTCCCCTAGAAGAAAAGGGCAGTAAACGGGAGGTGTAAGAAATTGTCAACGACTGTCAAGACATTTTCTACAACTATTCTGGAGAAAAGGGGATCCAACATTATGAACCTAAACTTCGTCCTACCTCGGAACTGCAAGTACTTTTTCTTAGATCTGCAATATAACCAAATTAAAATCGCACTAATTCTCCTTCCAATATTCACATAGTAAAATGTAGATCATTATACTTCCGTGTTTTGAATTGAGTTTTCGGATCCGTTGGCCGCCTTTGTAAGTGCTTCTTCCCATGTTTACCTTTGCGATTTGTAATTTCGTGTTCATGAACATGACTGTCCATATTTTGTCATGATGAAAATTATATGTGGAGCTTATCATGAAATTATCCTTTGAATCTGTTCGTCATATGTATTGGTAAATATTTCCAATGATGCGGAAGGATTCCAACTGTATACCTTCTTGAAGAAAATTTCAAACCAATTATTATATATATATGCACCAGACACGTGTTTCGAATATCAAATTCTCATCAGTGATGCTTCCAGCCAAAGTGCTTTTCATAAGTCGCCCAAATTAATTTCACTAGCGCCCTCTGGTTTTAATATTAGAATTTGTGTATTTACTTTACAGAAAGTACACGGTTCCAAATTTCCTGTAGGTTCGATTCAGTAGCGTATCCAAATAAAATCTATATTCAAAACAGCATTGGAGGGATAGTGCTAAGATGTTAACCTCATTTAATTTCGATAATATGTTTGGATTAAACGACAAGTTTTCGAAATAGCCATATAAAAAGGATGATGTAAAATAGATAAAGTGCCAAAACAAAGCTTCCTCCAGGCGACAGAGCTGGAAAAAAGTAATTAATACACTTAAAACATCCAATTTCACGAGGAACGAGTTAAACTGCTCCAAACTGAAACGGAAATACTAGTGATGGTAAATAAATAAATATTACTATACCTTCAGTAAATTATAGCCAGCTCCGACAAAGTGGATGGAATTAGGATTGAGTGGTGGTGGCTGACCAAATGGAGGATAAGGTGGATACCCGCCCCCTCCTCCGCCTCCTCCTTGATTTGGTGGATTTGTATGTGCTACAGGTATACCAGCAGTGGTTGTAATGTATTGTTGTCGCTTCTGGCTTGCATGTACACACATGCAGGATATAAAGAGTATCGCAATCTTCATCATTCCTTAAAAAATATCTAAAAAATCATAAAATACAGCAGGTGCGAAAGAGATATGTATTTTCTAACCGTATTAAAATCCGTATACTAGGACACACTTGTCCTTATTCCAGTCAGCAGAGCAAGTACGGAATGTTATCCGTATTCTTATTGCCTTTGATATCCATTCACATGTTGTTCTACTATTGTCTTGTTTGTTATGTCACTTGACAACGAGACGGCTTTTATTTCTACAGACGTGCATCTTAGGATACCTGTGCTTATCTACACATGAAGGGCTAGTGCTATAGCCCATAACATTCTGAATAACATGGTAGTAAGCCGTCCAAATGCGGCACCGGATGTACATTGATCTCCTTCAATTTATGTGCTGCTATTTATGTTTGGGTGTGTATGCTTTAATAGGTTGTTGGTCTATTTGGTGCCCCCCCCCCCCCTGTTGTTTGTTTAATTTATCGTGCAGTAAGTCCATCGTTTATTGTACTTCTGCTTGTACTTATCACCGTGGGGTATCACGTGATACACAAATTATATGTTCCACGGGAATCCCCTTTGATTGAACCAAGTAAATACTGTTTAAATCTACTTTATATGAATTTATTTTAGGCCTATCATATGGTCATTATTATCAATTACTGTAAATTGGTTTTTATTCGTCAAATACCAATTTTCGTCATTTTCGTCAGTGCCTTCCTTGACGAAATTACGTACTGACGAATATATAAACTCCTGGCAAAAAGTAAGTAAAAATTGAATCAGACTCTTGGTAAACTTAAATATAAACTGGGAGCACTGCGAAGGAGGGAGGAAGAAGCTGAATGTTCCAAGTTTTAAGACATTGTTGAATAGTGTTATTACGAAACGCAAATGACAAATCCATGAAAACTAAATACGAACACAATGTCGCATATAAATGTACTTCTAATTACTAAATGATATGTTTTCATAGCAAGGTAGGTGATATACCTATCTCTAATTATTTGTTTACCGAAAACACATACGGCGGATTTGACGATCTAAATGTTAAGTTGGCATTTGAACAGACAAATTTACATTTTAGGGACCCTTGGATGACGAATTTACGTACTGACGAAATGGTAATTTTTAACGAATTGACGAATATTGGTGCTGACGAAAATAAAGCAATTCACAGTATATGATGGTAAATTATTCTGGAGAACACTTAAACAGAATTTTTTTCAATGCTCGCCACATGTGATGATATGGTGCACGGACAGATACAAAATTTTCTGTTTAAGTGTTGTCCAAATATATGTCTATTCTTGACCAGAGTAAATTACCATCATTCAATTTATAATAATGAGCATATGATAGGCCTAAAATAAATTCATATACATGTAAAGTAGATGTAGACAGTATTTACTTGGTTCAATCAAAGGGGATTCCCGTGGAACATATCATTTGTGTATCACGTGATACCCCACGGTGACTAATGCTAGGTTTACACTAAGCCACGATTCCCTACGATGCCCATGATTGAGCAAAATCGTGGAGCTCCACGATTCTATAAATAAAATTGGTCTTCACACGCTCTCCGACGCTCCATCACGCTCTGATACGTGCTGTAGCGATTTGTTACGATTGTAGATAAGATCTGTTACAATTTTCATCCAGTTCTCTCAAGCTTCGTTACGCTCCCGCACGATTATTACGATGAGCTATTACGCTTTGCCACGCTCTATCACGGTTCCCTACGCTTATCAAGTTTTGTTGCGATCTGTTCCGATGCTGGACTACGATGTGCTAAAAATTGACGCGCCAGTTTCAATACTTTTTTTCGATTATTAAAGGTAACATTTTTTTGTTGAGCAAATCTAATCTTTGATTGCGTGTATATATTTAACTCGCTCGAAGACAATTTATGCAGCACCTCACTAATTAAAAAGATTTCTTTTTCAGTCTTCTTCAGATGTTTGAAATTGGTGCGGATGTTATAAACTCCTTGAATCCAACAAAGACAGGTTGTCTTATAATAATGTTCATTATAGGAATAATGGAATCGCAACGCATCTTGTAGATCGTGGACTGACTCGTGGAAACTGTAACAAATCGTCAAAGAGCGTGGGTGAAATCGTAGTGGATCGTAGGAGAACGTGTTTCACCAAGATCTCCTACGATCGGATTAAAAGGCTCTATCACGATCTACTGAGTGAGACATAAAAATTTACACGAGTGACGGAAATTTCGTAGCGGAAAATTTCCGTCACGAGTAAATTTTTATGTCTCACTCAGAAGAAAGTGAAAGAATCTATTTCTTCTTCATTTCTAAGTAGCTACGATCTTGTCGTTACTCCTTGACAACGGTTACTACGCATTGTCGAGACAAAATGCAAACCGGTAGAGAACAGTGGTGGACTAGATAACAATCGTGCTTTTCTTACTGATAATTGGAATTTCACAATAGTTTGTCCCACGTCTGCAAAATCACATGATAGCCCTCTGACGTCAAACTCAAGTTTCGTCAACATTTCATTGCCAGTTACCGGAAGCACTTTCAAAAGCCGCACGCGTCTTTAGTACGATATCTCTGATTGGTCGTTTGGAACAGCTGATTGGTATATGACGTTTAATGATTGGATGATGTAGCCTTTGAGACAACTTATTTTTCTCACATAGGCTGTCTCACAGGGTACGGGCAAAACTGAAGAAGAAATCACGATCTGTTGCGCTTTGTCAAGGTCTGTTACGCTGTACTACGCTCTATCACGTTCACTACGCTCCATTACGCTCTCTCATGATGTAAAAAATCAATCGGGACAATCGTAGCAAATTTTTTGAAAATCAAAAATGTTGCCACGATCTCTGCGATTTCTTACGATCATCTTACGATCGTCAAGATTCATCCCTACGATTCACCTCAATCGGGACAATCGGGCCGATTGGACTAAGTGTAAACCTAGCATTACCATTGCGTTCAGTGCAAGATAGCCATGCAACAAATCTTCTACATGCATGTTTGCACGGAAAAAAAAACAACAACAGAACAATTTTGAACCTATTATGTGTATCACTCCCATATCGGAAGTTCGCTTCTTTTCATGTAGTGGTTTTTGTGCGAATAGCACATAGCGATTGCCTGATTTCTTCACTCATGGGAGCCCCGTCTACTGAGTATGTATAAACGATGTTACTCTGTTTACATGTACCTTGGGACTGCGTCAGCGTCATGATTGGTTTAAAGTCTGATCACTGTCTGAATCAATGAATTATATTTATATAAATCGAGCTGTCGTGTTATGTACATGCATAACCTAATGAAAAATTGTATCTGTATGTACTGAGACGAACACAGGCTGTGTGTTGGAAACCCCTTTCCATTACCAGGTCATTATCTGTTTTAGTGGACAATATATAAATGAAACGGTGCTATCGATAAAGATATTAAGTTGAATCATTGAAACGTAAAACTATCTTCAAGTAGGCTTATTTTGCCCCGCTTCACAAAATAAAATCTGTATACGACGGAAGAATAAGGAACTCCCATCATGAAATATGATATTAACAATTATGAAAAATAAAAGATCTAAACATTCCCGTTTAGGATGTATCATGTTTTTATATACTAAAAAAGAAGCGAATTTTCCTTCAAATTCTTAGCACACACCTAACATAGAACATGAAAGGTTAAAGAGAGAGTGGGGATCAAATTAGAAAATAAGATTCGTCTTCTTTCCTTGTATATGCTATCATCAATCGATAGTCATATTGGATTGTTGTATTTTTTAGGGGGGAGGGGTAGATTTAATGTGATGTTATTTAATTTTCATGTTCACTGTCAGACATCATCTTTCAATTCATTACGACAACATTATGGATTTGCATTTTACTTCTGTCTTTATAAGTCCATAAACTGGCCTACGAAGGTGTTCAGGAACAAATATAACTTTGAAAACACAATATTTTGTCATACATAATAAGTGATATTATTCTGGCTATTCGCACTCAGTACCTTTAGTGCTTTGATTGTTTGTTTGCTTTGGTTCCTGTTTTATCCTGATTTTGTATGCCTTCGGTGTATAATTTTGTGAATTATCGATTTTGTGATGTATACAGGGATATGGTCATTATCCATATTTGTCATGTATAGATCATGTATAGAATGACATGCGTGGATTCTGTGATTTGTAGTAAAATGGAGAGTGCATGTTATCAGGATACTACTACAGTTACTTGAGTTAGAGAAATCTGTCTGACTTTTTTTTACTCTCACACTCCATTCGTTACGGAGAGAAACCAGGGTTGATCACCCAAGTTATTCAATAAATGACGATACGACTTCATCGCATACACGAATGAATCTTTAAAACACTCAACACGTCATGATCGTATAATGAAGTCGTTTGGTGACCATCGTCGCCAAAAAATGAAGTGGAGATTATCATTAAAGCATAAGAGTTGTGCATATCTTGATGTAACGAGTTCCAAAGGATGATTGATGTAGATCCTTCACTCCATCTTCCCATTGATAGAGGACAATGCTGGTTTATAGACGTTTGATTTAAGTGTGTGCACGCTGTTGTGGGTCATGTATTATTTTAGTTTTACTTTATGTGTAGGTACACATGTACTTAGTCATGTTGTATTATGATTTCATAATAACTCTTTCTAGATTTTACTATGTCATGATTATCTCATTAGAGAATATTCCAGTATGTTCTTTGTTACATCATTATCATCACATGACTGTGATTTCTAGAATTTACTCTATTGTTAATCATTTGTAATGAGTCATTGTTCTAGAAGCTTCTGGTAAATTTATTTGTATTAAGTATAAATACCTCTGAGGAACTGTGTTGAGGAGACATTCGTACACATTCGTAGACACTATTCATTCATCTATTCTGATATACTGGGACACTTTATTTGTTGAGACTTTAATCCATTTAACAACGTTTGGACACTGATCTTTCGAGAACGTTTGTGATTACCGGAAACCATACATTCGATAGACTTTGTGGACCGTAACGGACACTTTGATCCGGACATTGTATTGTAAGTTGTAATCCTTTGAAATATATATATTTTGTACATAATTAAACTTGTAAATTTTTATTCTGTCTTTGTCTGATTTTTGCTGGCGTTTTGGGGTATTCTGACCCATAACAGAATTGGGGGCTCGTCCGGGATAGTAATCTCTGCATATTTGCATTTTTACGTAAAGCTCGTTTAAAAAAAAAGGAATTTTTTTTTGTGAAACGTTTGCCAGCAGAAATCAAACATGGTATTTTCGGTCACTGAATTTTTGAAATCGCCGACTGTAGATGAGTTCGAATCATTGAAAAAAGATGATTTGATTGGTTTAGGTCTTCACTTGAAGTTAGATGTAAAATCTTCTATGAGAAAACAAGAAATTAGAAATATTGTGGCTAAAGAGCTTTTAGCTGAGGAAATCTTTTCGTCATACGATTTTCCTGTTGAACCTGTTTCAAGCGAAACCAAAATGTCAAAATATGAGTTTGAATTAGAGAAAATGAAATTACAATTACAATTTGAAAAAGAAGAAAAAGAAAGACAAAGAGAAAAAGAAGAAAGAGAGAAACAGGAACGTATGCACGAGAAAGAACTCCAGTTTGAGTTAGAAAAGTTAAAATTAGAGAAAAGCGCTAAGGAAAATCCTGTTCCTTCGCCTGTCAAGTCTGAATTCGACGCCGCCAAAAACATCAGATTAGTACCAAAATTTCAAGAAAAGTCCGTGGACAAATATTTTCCACATTTTGAGAAAATCGCGGCCAATCTGAAGTGGCCACGCGATTTTTGGCCAACTTTATTACAAAGCGTACTTATTGGCAAAGCGGCTGAAGTGTACTCGGCGCTCAGTATTGCTGAGAGTTCAGATTATGACAAGGTCAAGGACACGATTTTGAGAGCATATCAGTTAGTACCTGAGGCGTACAGACAAAAGTTTAGAAAGTACAAAAAGTTTGAAAATCAAACATATGTTGAATTTGCTCGAGAAAAGGAAGATTTATTTGATCAGTGGTTTCGATCTAAGAAAATTCCCAATTCATTTGACAATTTGCGTCAAATAATTCTGATAGAAGAGTTCAAAGAGTGTGTACATCAAGATTTAAGAACTCATTTGGAAGACAAAAATGTTAAAACTCTTGAAGAAGCCGCTGTTTTGTCTGATACGTATGCTCTCACTCATAAGAGAAATTTTGTGTCAAAAACTCAATCTAGCGATAGCGCAAAAACTTCAGATTTTCCAAAGAAAAATTTACAAGAGTCTCAGTCGTCCATTAGTTCCCAGTCACCATCTCAAGGTGGTTCTACGTCCGGTCCTAGGTCCGAGCGTTCTGAGGCATCCCCAGGGGTGGGGTCGCTTCCTACATGCAATTATTGTAAGAAAAAAGGTCATGTTATTGGTGAGTGTTTGAAGCTTAAGAAGAAAAAAGAACTTAAGTCACAGGCCTGTGCGTCTGTTAGAAATGATAGGAAAGCCTTAGATTCGATTTGTTCTGACACTCCTGAGATTCAGGGTTCTAAGTCCAGTTCTGATGATTTTGTGGAGGATCATTATAAGCCCTTTTTGTCCCAGGGATTTGTTTCACTCAGTGATTCTAGCGAAGCGTTGCCTGTTCATATTTTGAGAGATACTGGTGCTGCCCAGACTTTATTGTTAGAGGGTTCATTGCCTTTGTCTGAGCACACTTTTACTGGTAGGTCAGTTTTATTACAGGGTGTGGAGCTAGGCGTCATTGATGTTCCCCTTCATAAAATTTATTTGAAGTCAGACTTAATTACTGGACCTGTTATCGTAGGTGTTCGACCTACTCTTCCCGTTCAAGGCGTTTCCTTGTTGCTTGGCAACGATTTAGCTGGCGGCAAAGTTGTAGCCGATCCGATTGTTTGTGAGAAAATCACGTCCGATGTCGTGTCCGATGATGAAGACGACGACTTGTACCCAGCCTGCGCTGTTACCAGGGGGATGGCCAGGAAAAGACTGAAAGAGGCTGAGCGTACTTCTGCACTTAACGAGGACCATCCCTCCGAAAATATAGACCTTTCTGACACATTCATGTCTACCATTGATGACAATGTACCTGAGACGTCAGCACCACTTCATGTAGACAAGTCTCCGGCAGTACCTGGTGATGATTCCCATCCGCCTTTAGACAGGGGTACAGATTCCTTAAGCCGTGAGCAGCTCCTCTCCGAACAAACTAAAGATCCGGAGATCATCCGACTAAGCAAGAGGGCCCTTCCCCGAGAAGAAGCGGACAAAGTCGGAGAGTGCTTCTACATACAAGATGGCATCCTTATGCGGAAATGGAGACCACCCGATGCACCCCCTAATGACGTGTGGCGGGTCGTTCACCAGATAGTGGTTCCAGTAGCGTATCGCGGGGACATCATGAGTTTAGCTCACGACACACCCATGGCAGGTCATTTAGGTGTCAATAAGACTTATAATAGGATTTTAAGTCACTTCTACTGGCCTAAGTTGAGAAAAGATGTGTCTGAGTTTTGTAAGTCTTGTCATAGTTGTCAGATGGTAGGTAAACCCAATCAAGTTATACCACCTGCTCCCCTCCAACCCATTCCAGCCTTTGAGGAACCTTTTAGTAGGGTGTTAGTTGATTGTGTAGGTCCTTTGCCCAGGACAAGGTCAGGGAATCAGTACTTACTGACAATTATGTGTACTTCGACTAGGTTTCCTGAAGCCATACCTCTTAGGAATATTAAGGCAAAGACCATAGTTAAGGCCCTTACAAAGTTTTTCAGTTTCGTAGGTGCTCCCAAGGCTATTCAGTCAGATCAGGGTTCGAATTTTATGTCAGGATTGTTTCAGCAGGTTATGCATGAGCTAGGTATTAGGCAGTATAAGTCTTCTGCGTACCATCCTGAGTCCCAGGGGGCACTTGAACGCTTTCATCAAACCCTTAAAACTATGATGAAAACATATTGTCACCAGTATGGAAAAGACTGGGATGAAGGGGTTCACCTCGTGTTGTTTGCGGCACGAGAAGCGGTTCAGGAGTCCCTGGGGTTCAGTCCCTTTGAGCTAGTTTTTGGGCATACGGTCAGGGGGCCATTGAAGTTGTTGAAGGAAAAATGGTTGACTGAGACTAGCGATTTGAATCTCTTAGACTACGTGTCTAATTTCAAAGAGAAATTATATAATGCTTGCAAATTGGCTCAAGAAAATCTCAAAACCTCACAAATGAAAATGAAAACATGGTATGACAAAGATGCTAGAAACAGAGTTTTTAAACCAGGCGATAAAGTTCTTGTCTTTTTGCCTATCTCTGGTCATCCTTTGCAAGCTAGATATTTCGGTCCTTATGAGATTGAGAGTAAAATTAGTGATGTTAACTATGTGGTTAAGACACCAGGTCGGCGAAAAGAAAAAAGAGTGTGTCATGTTAACATGTTGAAAGAGTATTTTGATAGAAGTGACCGAAATTTTGTTAAACCAGTTTCCACTTTGGCCGATGTAAATACATTAGAAAATTGTGTTGAACCTGAATGTAATGAAGAGACTGTCGAAAAAGACTTCGCTCAAAGTGTCCGTTTGAAGAATTCTGAAATTCTGACAAATCCGGAAGTGAAACTCGGACATCTGACCGTGCATCAAAAAGAGGAAGTGCACCAATTAATGCGGGAATATACGACCATCTTTCCGGACGTTCCAAAAAAGACGAATGCATCTCATCATGACGTCATTGTAGGTGATGCGTCACCTATCAAACAGCATCCCTATCGGTTAAACCCGATAAAACTTCAATACATGCGGAAAGAAATTCAATACATGCTTGAAAATGACATTATTGAACCCAGCAATAGTGATTGGAGTTCCCCATGTATTCTTGTTCCGAAGCCAGACGGAACTTACCGATTGTGTACGGACTTTAGAAAAGTCAATTCAGTCACCAAAACTGACTCTTATCCGATCCCAAGAATCGATGACTGTATCGATAAAATTGGCAGTGCAAAATTTGTCAGTAAATTTGACTTGCTTAAAGGCTATTGGCAGGTCCCGCTTACCGAGAGAGCCAGAGAAATATCAACATTTGCGACTCCAGATGGGCTATACCAATATAAAGTAATGCCCTTTGGTATGAAAAACGCACCAGCCACATTCCAGAGGATGATTCATTCGCTCCTAAATCATCTCGAAGGATGCGAGGCATACATCGATGACGTCATCATCTACAGCGACACCTGGGATGATCATCTCCGAATCATGCGTACTTTCTTCGACATACTGGCGAAAGCAAACCTCACAGTGAACCTTGCGAAAAGTGAATTTTGTCATGCGACTGTAGAATATTTGGGTCACAAAGTAGGTCAAGGTTTTGTTACTCCTATCATGGCCAAGGTGGAAGCTATTTCAAAGTTCCCGATTCCTACCAATAAGAAAGAGATAATGAGATTTTTGGGAATGGCAGGATTTTACAGAAAATTTTGTCCAAATTTCTCGTCAGTTGTTGGTCCACTTACCAATCTGTTACAAAAGAAAGTGAATTTTGCATGGACCAATGACTGTGACGAATCTTTTAAGAAAATCAAATGTGTTCTTATGAATAGTCCTGTCCTGTCAGCTCCAAATTTTGATAAGCAATTTAAGCTTACTGTTGATGCCAGTGACGTAGGAATCGGGGCTGCTTTGTTTCAAGAAAATGATGATGGTGTAGATAGAGTTGTTTGTTATTTTTCAAAGAAATTGACAAAATGTCAAAAGAATTACTCTACTTTTGAAAAAGAGTGTCTTGCATTATTGTTAGCTTTACAACATTTTGATGTTTATTTGAATGTTACTCTACATCCCATTCTTGTGTATACTGACCACAACCCTCTCACATTTTTGCACAAAATGTCAAACAAGAATCAAAGACTTACAAGGTGGAGTTTATTGTTGCAAGAGTACAATATCATTATTAACCATATCAAGGGCAAAGACAATGTGATTGCAGATGCACTATCGAGAGTTTCATGAGTGATTTTTGAAGAATTTACCACCTAAGTTTTCATTGACATTCAAACTTTTTTTAAGGGGGGAGGTGTTGTGGGTCATGTATTATTTTAGTTTTACTTTATGTGTAGGTACACATGTACTTAGTCATGTTGTATTATGATTTCATAATAACTCTTTCTAGATTTTACTATGTCATGATTATCTCATTAGAGAATATTCCAGTATGTTCTTTGTTACATCATTATCATCACATGACTGTGATTTCTAGAATTTACTCTATTGTTAATCATTTGTAATGAGTCATTGTTCTAGAAGCTTCTGGTAAATTTATTTGTATTAAGTATAAATACCTCTGAGGAACTGTGTTGAGGAGACATTCGTACACATTCGTAGACACTATTCATTCATCTATTCTGATATACTGGGACACTTTATTTGTTGAGACTTTAATCCATTTAACAACGTTTGGACACTGATCTTTCGAGAACGTTTGTGATTACCGGAAACCATACATTCGATAGACTTTGTGGACCGTAACGGACACTTTGATCCGGACATTGTATTGTAAGTTGTAATCCTTTGAAATATATATATTTTGTACATAATTAAACTTGTAAATTTTTATTCTGTCTTTGTCTGATTTTTGCTGGCGTTTTGGGGTATTCTGACCCATAACAACGCTCACTTAGTTTTTGGAATGAACCCTCGAATGGAATATATATATATAATGAATAATTTATCAACAATCGCTAAAGTTTTTTATATTTTTGTACTAACATTAACAAGAGAGAAAATTGTTATTATTTCAGATAGAAAAACAAATATTACCTAGAAAAACCAGTCACTGCAAATCCTATGTCTTATCTTTATGGAACAACAGTTTATATGACGACACCATTTCGGTTTCCTTATCTTGAATGTTCCGATATTGCCTCAAAAAGCGAAGAAGAACAGGATATTTCTGAAATAGATTTCGTCAACGAGAACAAAATTTCTCTCTCTGACTAAAACTATTTCCAAAGTCAAAGGAGCTGATAAGATAAGCGTAAAATCTACCCTGAAAAGTAGAAGTTTCAAAATGGGAAATTCCAGAAAATTCTTTCACAAAATTCATGCCAGTTCTTGGTTTCATTATAATCAGCAGTTGGATAAGATTTATTAAGTTTCGGGGCAAAACATGTCTTTTTTCTGTAGAAATCAATGGAAAACGGAAAAGTTTTTTTTTAAAACATTGTTCTCCCCCCTAGCTACAGAACTCTATCTTTACAGAAGGTGTATATCACTAATACACATCTTTTGACAAAGTGGGATTCTGTAGCTATGTGGGAACGATGCCCCAAAGAAGAAAAAAAGAAAAGAGAGGGCGGGGGCGTTTTCATGAATCTGTGTTTTAGGCCGTAGCATAAGCATAGTTTAATGTTCCCCTTTTCAAGCCAATTATTCTTAACATGATCTTAATCTACCACAAAAATCATTAGTATATCACCGTGTGGGATCGAAACGTATGATGTTGTGATTCCTACGGAGATTTTGATCGTATTCTCATCATTTAAGTGATGCTGCACAAAACTGATGAGACGTTGCAGTAAGGAAATACCTAATCAGTAACTTAAAGAAGATCCTGAAGTAAGTCCATATCGTTTATATGTCTGAAAAGTCTATAGTTTCTGCAAACACTTCAAGAATTCCTCAAAGGGAAAGATTTTCTGTCGTCAACAAACTATTGAAGTGTTTGCCAAAACTATGAACATGCTCTTAATCTACCACAAAAATCATTAGTATATCACCGTGTGGGATCGAAACGTATGATGTTGTGATTCCTACGGAGATTTTGATCGTATTCTCATCATTTAAGTGATGCTGCACAAAACTGATGAGACGTTGCAGTAAGGAAATACCTAATAAATAACTTAAAGAAGATCCTGAAGTAAGTCCATATCGTTTATATGTCTGAAAAGTCTATAGTTTCTGCAAACACTTCAAGAATTCCTCAAAGGGAAAGATTTTCTGTCGTCAACAAACTATTGAAGTGTTTGCAAAAACTATGAACTTTTCATGTACCTTTACGATATAGATTGGTTTATTTGGCATTGCCTACTGCAATTGCACATCAGTTTTGTGAAGTTTAATTTAGAAAATGAAAAAATCCAAAAAAAAACTATGTAAGGAATCACAACACTATACGTTTCTATCCCACGCGGTTGTACATGCTCTCGCGTTCTGGATCAGCTGTGATATGTGACTTAATGTGTATCAATTTATTTCTTTCCAGCTTTGTCGCCTGAAAGAAGCAAATGCAGAAATTTAAATTCTAAAATAAAACCAGAGGGCGCTAATGAAATGAATTTGGGCGGCTTATGAAAAAGCACTTTGGCTTGAATTATTATTATTATTGAAATATTCGAAAGACGTGTCTGGAGCATATTGGTTTGAAATTTTCTCCATTACGGTATAGAGTTAGAACACTTCCTTATTACTAATGTAAATGCCGTATGGCGGTAGTCTAGAAACATCGCCGTCAAACCAGGGGAAAATCAACATGATTTCTGATATCAATTTTTAAAAATAGTTCTGTGTGTGTGCTACTTAGGTCCTTGCGTTTGCTGTTTTGTTTGTTATAGTGAGGAAGCATTTTAACACAAAAATTGTGCAATCTTCGAGACGACTTGGTAACATGACATGTGGGATTGTTATGTGTTGGTTAATCAGATAACCACACCATTTGCTTCTTTCGTGGTAGATGGGCGTCCGCACCGATTGCCAATTGATCTCTTTGGTTTTATATGCAGTCTTTTTCTCGATGTTTTTCATAGTACGCCCTTTATACCGTGGATATGATCCTAATGTCACCAGACGGACACTAGGCTTGGTACTTGACCAATATACAGTCTTGTACAAGCGCATTCTTAAAACTTGCACTCTGACTGACTGTGACGACGGGACTCCATGACGGGCCCTGTCCAAACCTCTTTAGAGAAGACAGGGCCCCGACCACCTGTCCTCTCTGAATGTCAGTCGGACTCCTCGGGTGATAACATACATGAGCTCGCGGCGGCAGAGCACGGATTGTATTACGTACGCCCTCTTTTTATATCCATTTACATATTCATCTTTGTTGTTTGGGCCCCTGCGTTTTGCGGTCTTGTTTGTGTGTGGTCATCTGACAGTGAGGAGGTTGTTTTACACCACAATTGTACGTTCTTCGAGACTTCTGGATAATCGGAAAAGTGGGAGGGTTGTGCGCACGTAATCCTGGATAACCACACCTTCTGCTATTACCGTGGCAGATGGCCGTCCTAAGTCGGCACCGGTTGCCCATTGGCCTCGTTGGTTTATGTGTAGTCCTTTATGTTTGATGTTTCTGTGTTGTGCGTTGACGTTCCTTGTCCCTTATGCGTCTCTTTCCGTGCTTATTTCGTGTTGCAGTGTGGAGTTGGTAATACAGTTCCCCGCGACCCGATGTTTGAAGTGTTTTAATTCTTTTACGTTCTCTAACTTGACTAGGTTGTAGTGTCTTCTACGCAGGATCATAATTTTCACCTTTCACCGATCATTTCATCATGGCATTTTTAAGGTCGCCTTAAGAAAGGATTTGATCTTCTGAACATCTCTAATATTTTTCGGGATCATCGCGTACAAAGTGCCATTCCTCAATATTTTGAAAATTTAGAACCTCCTCTTATTTGTTACAAATATAAGAGACCTATTCGAAATTTCGTTTTTAACTGCAACAAAGTTACACAAGATCATAAAATTCTTGAATCATGTCCTGCTTCTTGAGAATGTGCAACGTCTGAATATCTATATAAACCAGCTGGTCATATTATTACAGGTGACTTTTCAATTATCAAAGACAGGCAGCTCCGTGGTCTTCTAAAAAAGGACCTAAATATAGAATCCCATCCAAGATATATTTTATTAAATGTCGCGAAGTGCTAAAGGAAGCTTTAGATAACTATACCAAACGATAGTGTAAATCGGAATGAGTCGAATCGCATGCTCTGAATGACTGGAAAAACCTCATTTTGGATATTGCCGATATTCGAATAGATAATTACCACAAAAATCTTCATCTTTTTGAAAATCCAATTTCTAAATCTGAAAGATATTTCAAATCCAAGTTACGTAATTTACATGAAAAATATGTCTTCGCGCCTGCAGACAAAGCAGCTAACAACACCACGATTATTTGAAAACGCTACTACATATCAACTTTAGTTTCGGAACTTTCCTCTACTACTAATTTCATTATATCGAAAGCAACGAAAGTGTTCCCAATATTTTGAACAAACATAACATTGATATTTCTTCTTTTAACATCCCTATTTCTAAATTGGATCTCCCTACAATATACTGTATACCAAAACTTCACAAGTCTCCTTACAAGTTTCGATACATTGCTAATTCCAGCAACGGCTCAACAACAATTTTGTCTAGAAATCTGACGTCAGCACTCACGGCTATAAAGGAACACGTGGCAAAAAACTGTGAAACTGTCATGAACAGGAATGGCGTAAACTTCTTTTTGTCTATTAAAAATTAAGGGGATGTGATTAACAAAATGAAATCTAGAAATTTTGAAGCAAATACGATATGTTCATACGACTTTTCTAATATGTACACCACGCTTCCTCACGACAAAATAAATGCTCGACTTTCCAAACTCATTAAATGGTGTTTTGATCGAGAGGGGAAATTTTGTATTTGTACTTCTGAATCGAAGAGTTTCTTTTCCGCCACAGATTACAAATCATACAAATCATGGATATGTGGTGACCTGTATATTGCCTTGTCCTTCCTTTTGGACAATGTTTATGTAAGATTTGGTGAGAAACTCTACAAGCAGGTTGTTGAGATTTTAATGGGTACTAATTGTGCGCCTCTTGTTGCAGATTTATTTTTATACACTTATGAACAGGAATGTATCCAAAATCTTCAAAAGCAAAGAAAAAATGATGATGTGAAATGCTTCATTGGTACTTCTAGGTACCTGGATTATATTCTTACTATCGACAATCCTGTTTTTGAAAAGTATAAAAATGTTATTTATCCACAAGAATTGATTCTAAACAAGGCAAACGTTTCAAACACAGAAACGCCATTTTTGGACCTAAATATCAAAATTGTTAACGGAGAGATCCATACAAGTGTGTATGACAAAAGAGTTGATTTTGGATTTAACATAGTAAATTTCCCCTGGCTTGACGGTGATGTTCCTAAATTACCGTCCTATGGTATTTATAGTTCACAGCTCATCCGGTATGCTAGAGCATGTACTGATGTTTTGGATTTTCATAGTAGAAATTTACAAATTACCAAGAAACTTTTAGGACAAGGTTTTCGCTTTCACAAACTAGAAAAGACTTTCTGGAAATTTTACAAAAATTATTGTCAACTTCTTCTGAAATTCGGACCAATACAGGCAACAGAGTATATTACTTTGGGTATTTCACAACCTGCATCTTATGGTGACATTATTAACAAGATAAGAAGGATCAAAGATTAACAACATCACTATCGAAAATGCGTCAGAATATTCAAACGCCTTTTATACCGTGGATATTATCCTAATGTCACCAGACGGACACTAGGCTTGGTACTTGACCAATCTTCAGTCTTGTACAAGCGCATTCTTATAACTTGCACTCTGACTGACTGTGACGACGGGACTCCATGACGGGCCCTGTCCAAACCTCTTTAGAGAAGACAGGGCACCGACCACCTGTCCTCTCTGAATGTTAGTCGGACTCCTCGGGTAATAACATACATGAGCTCGCGGCGGCAGAGCACGGATTGTATTACGTACGCCCTCTTTTCATATCAATTTACAAATTCATCTGTGTTGTTTGGGCCCCTGCGTTCTGTGGTCTTGTTTGTGTGTGGTCATCTGACAGTGAGGAGGTTGTTTTACACCACAATTGTACGTTCTTCGAGACCTCTGGGTAATAGGAAAAGTGGGACGGTTGTGTGCATGTAATCCTGGATAACCACACCTTCTGCTATTTCCATGGCAGATGGCCGTCCTAAGTCGGCACCGGTTGCCCATTGGCCTCGTTGGTTTATGTGTAGTCCTTTGTGTTTGATGTTTCTGTGTTGTGCGTTGACATTCCTTATCCCTTATGCGTCTCTTTCCGTGCTTGTCTGCTTTGTGTTTTTGCATTGGGTGTTTTGGGGTTTTGCTGTGGGTGCTACAACCGGGTGGTGTTGGAGATCCCCTCCTTTGTTTCTTGTGCTTGTCTGTTTTGCAAAGGGGTATGTCGATGTTTTGCTTTGAGTGTTGCAACCGAGTCCTGTTGTAAATCCCCTCTTGTTATTCCAATATCTTGATTAAGAAAAGAAATATTACCTATTCATTCATTTTTTTTCCTTAAACGAGACAACATCCATGTACATGTATCCTTAGATGATGGAAACATCCAAGATCCTTTTCCTCCCACTATCCTGTCAAAACCTTAAACGATATAGTTTATTCCAGCATGATCTACTTTATTAGTTATAGGGTTAGTTCCTGTCATCAGTCCTACCCAAAGAAGGTGTGTAAATATGTCGATCACGCTGAGAACCATTTTGCAACGTTTTATTTATAATTTTTGATGTTTGTAAATTTAGAGACCGACCTCAGCGTCAAGGTATGATACCACGTGATCTCCGTACTGTGACGTCATTGGCTAAAATTAGTAGGAGGCGTGATAATATTTCATACTGGAATAAAAGGTGGTTACATTTCAGCCACTAAATGCAATTAAATCCAGGGAATTCGCTGAATGTCACAACGTGTATCTCTTATAGTATCCAGGTGTTGACATTCAAGGACATAATTACTTTTATTCTATATAAAGTATCAATGTTTTGAATATCATTTTTAATTTTTTCTTACTTCAAATTTCAAAGTTTCTTCTGACACAATTGAAATTGAGTTTTCAGACATTTGCATAATGAGTGAAATGGATTTGGGTGAAGTTCAACACATTTCAGCTATGTTTTGTTTCTCTCGATGCTGATTAATCGAATTCCAGTCATTACTCGAAGGAGATCAAGGTAGTATACGTTTAACTACGATGTCACTGTGTTTCTGGAGGCTCTGTAACTATATGTTATATTATGATTACTATATCCTGCAACGTCTTTCAGTACATTTTTGGACATAATAATTTTCATAATCTTCGTCCATATTACATATAACATCGAATTTGAAGACGTTCAACATTGTTTAGATTGAGGATAACTGACGAGGGCTAAATACCCGAAACATGCATGTTATGCAAATTTATCTGTTCTTAAATGATGCTATTGAATTTGAAGACGTTTAACATTATTAAGCAGTAATAATATTTAAAAGCACAAACTGAAGTCCAACAAGTAATTGAACGTCGTAACAACCCAAAAGTACGATAGAAAGCGTAAAAACTCAAAACTTTGTATAAAGAGAATAACCAGATGAAAGCCGATATCGACTTTTCAAATTTCAACTTATACATGATAAAAGTTAGATTATACAGATTTGATTTCATGCATGCATACTCTGTATTGTTTAAAAAACTCTCTGATTTCTCAGAGTAATCACACGTACTTTTTGCAGTTATGCATACATTAATTACTACATTACGCTCAGTATTAGTGTTAAATGTCCATAAATTGATTGTGTTTTAGATTTCTCTATTAACCGTGTTAAGTGTAAGCTCTGATGATAACATTCACTTCACATTTCTTAATACGATTATCGAGATATCTAGAGATATCTAGTAGTCCCAATAAATATATGTGAAATATCAAAATTTAAGTGATTCTCGATCTAAACAATGTATTATGAGTAAAAAGAGAGTATGAAAAATATTATGTCTAAAAATGTACCGGAAGACGTAGCAGCTAGAATGGGTGGGATATGATGCGACATGACCCATGTTTGTAATAAGTTTGAGACGTTCACAAATCTGATTTAGAATCGATCAAAGCACCACTTGATGAGTTTGATAACCTATCTTTGATATTGTCGTGAGAAGATGTGGTGCAAATCACTCGAGTTTATCATTTGAAATGAGTGTAGGTCAAGGGCTGTAACAGAGAGTGTTTTTATCTTCTTTCGTCATTTTAAGACAAACAATTCATAAATTTAAGTTACCTAAGTTGCATCTTTTTACTTCATCACTGACTGTTGATCATTAGTTATTTCCCTTTTTCTTTAATTAATACAAGAGGCAACTTTCTCTGATTTTCACAAACATACCTTTTCTTCTTGTTGTAGATATCACGCGATATTTGTATAGAGCATAATGGCAAATGAAAAATTTAACCTACGATATTATCTAGTCGACTAGTAAGCCTGACATTGCATAAGAAGGTATCAAAAGTTTTAAATGATCTGTACAAATGTACACTCTTAAAGGATTACATGAGTTATGGGAACTGATTGATATTTGTGAACCTGGTATCATTTGGTAAGTTTATATCAAGAGTAAAAAACATAAGACAAGAAAGATAAAATTGGTACAATTTATTTGAAGAATAAGAAACTTAGAAAATATTTCCACAACAAAAAATAAATCAAATTAAATATTCTGTTTGTTTAGATGTTAAACGTCTTCAAATTCAATAGCATCATTTAAGATCTGATAAATTTACAGCATTGACCAGACATGCACGTTTCGGATACTAAACCCTCGTCAGTGATCCTAAGTCTAAGCAATGTAATATGGCCAAAAAGTATGAAAATTATTATGTCCAAAAATGTACCAAAAGACGTAGCAGAATGGATGTGATATGATGCTACAGGACCCACGTTTTAGAAATCTAAAGAAATTTTGTAACAGAAAATTTCAAATGCGTTGAAGAGACAGACGATCAACCGAAGTTAATCGAACTTGGCTACATGTGCCCTCGGGGACTCTTGGTCCACCAGCAGTGACACTCACCAAGTAGTTCAAATGTTAATTGTCTTCAAATTCATATATAAAAGATATATATAAATTCTATTATCAAATTTCATTACACCATATGCACATTCCAACATCTTATATCTCTTCAGTGATGCTCGAGGCCTGAAAAAGAGGAAATCCAAATAATATCGGATGATTTATCAAAACAGCTTAACAGCCATTCTCTGTAACCACTAAAAAATTCCCATATAGGTCAGAAATGCATCCCTTCAGATTTCAACCAAACATTGTGACATGGTTGATACATCATAAGATATTAGAAAATGGAAGACAATTTTCAAAATTCTTCACGGTTGCCATGGCAACAGACTTGAGCTAAATTGACCAATTAAGGCCCATTTTTTCCTTAAAATGAGTGGGTTTTATCATGTCTATTGCCAATTCATTATCGTTGCATTATATATAATTTTTATTTTTAGAAAAAGCACAAGATCTGAGTAAAATTGAGCATTTTTTATTATAATTCAACTCAAATTTAAAAATGTCTAAATTTTCACTTAAAAACGCCATATTTTCAGAAAAATGCATTTTTCTCAATTTCTCTGTTTTAAGATTATTTTAAGTGGATGTGGTGAAAAAAGGTACCTTTTAATTTTCAATTGAATGATATTTTTTGTAACGCCAAGCAATGTTCTTTTATTCATAAAATACAACATCGTGGGGAATTGATTGCGCATGCCCAGGAATTGTTACTAAAAATAGCTCATTTTTACTTATCAAAAGATATAAAAATCCTTTTTGAAAATTTTGATGATAGAATAAAAAGAATTTAATTTTGTTTGAAAACAATATCATCACATTTAACTATTTCTTATCTTATTTCCAAATAAAAAGAGAATAAGGTAAGGTTAAAATATCCATAGCAACCCCTTTTTTCCCTTAGCAACAAATTAAAAAAAAAAAAGAAAAATATCATTATCATAGTACGGGAATGAATATTTTGATAAAAATTGATTCTTTAAATAGAGAACAATTGAGAAAGTAGAAAATTGAGTAAGCTTTCAAAGAAAATTCCATAGCAACTAAACATAACCTTAGCAACAATCTGATTTTTCTCTGTATGTGACATAAAATTGTCGATTTAGTCAGTACTGTCAGACAAGTTATGGATAAAAGAGAAGTAAAAGTTACATTGTTGTGCTTTCCTTTTCAAGATATTTACTTCACAAATACAGCAAATGTATATATTGGTTAATATGAAGTACATAGCAACCATTTCCATTCCTTAGCAACACATATGTAAATTTATCAGGTTTTAAATGATGCTATTGAATTTAAAGACGTTTGACATTTGAACTACTTGGTGAGTGTCACTGCTGGTGGACCAGGAGTCCCCGAGGGCACATGTAGCCAAGTTCGATCAACTTTGGTTGATCGTCTGTCTCTTCAACGCATTTGAAATTTTCTGTTACAAAATTTCATGACATTTCTAAAACGTGGGTCCTGTAGCATCATATCCCACCCATTTTGCTACGTCTTTTGGTACATTTTTGGACGTTATGATTTTCATACTTTTTGGCCATATTACAATGTTTAGACTGAGGATCACTGACGAGGGTTTAGTACCCAAAACGTGCGTGTCTGGTCCATGCTGTAAATTTATCAGGTTTTAAATGATGCTATTGAATTTAAAGACGTTTGACATCAATAGGTTTTTATCTGTAATAATGGAATGCCTTATGTAAGAAAAAAAATTCCGTGCGATTTAATGCCAAAAGCAAATCACTATGATAAAGATATCAACTATTAATTAGTGTTACTGAATAAAATTGATAAACCTCTGAGATATGTGACACTTCCGATGCATTTGGGGGTAAAAATCCCTTTTCTAGGCAAAAGTCAAGAAAAATTGGAAATAATTTATAAGTTTTGCATAAAAACTGATAACAAAAATCAAAAGACGTAAATGTAGTTCATTTATGATGTTCTTTCGAATTGAATTAGTTTCCAATTTTACTTTCCAAATCAAAAGTGATTTTAGGGGGCGAAAAGGCTTTTTTTCCAATCAAAATCGTGAAAAATTGGAAATTATTTATAACTACAGCGAATTGACTGATGTAAAAAGTTTGAAGATGTCTATATACTTAGCTTCTTATGTATTTTTGAATGAAATGAGTTTTGAATTCAAATTACTATATCAAATGTGTTTATTTATTTATTTTTTGTGTGGGGGGACCCTCTTCTGAGCAAAAAGCATTTGGCAGAACCTCTTCTCTATGGTCAGATTGATATGATTTCTTCATCTTGAACTGATGCAAAGGGTGATACTTTACAATAAACTGCCTTAGAATTGTTCAAGGATGAGTCACATTGAGCCATGTGTCTGTTATCAAGGGTGTTGTGATACTTATTGAATTGCTCATAATCATTTTCTGCCTCTGAAAATTTAAATCGTGCAAAATTTCAACACTTTCTTTAGAATTATCTTCAGATGGTGACATTGTTGTCATCCCATTGTTTCATTTATCATAATGTCAATCTTATTACCAAATTTCATCTCCAGTTATTGATGACGTCAGCATCTCCTCGTTTTCGAGTTTCAAATTGTTTCTTTCTTGCATGGGCAAAATTGAGTTACTGATAAATACTTTTATCACACAATGCACCAGTTATGCACTTTCATAAAGCCATTTCATAATTAAAATGTTATGATAACACGTTACATATCGCTCTGCGTGAATGTGATTAGTCAAGTTTGGAGCCTCATCACCTACACTGTGACAAGTGTGACCTGTCAAATATCGGTCATATATTAAATTAAGACGCACAAGCAATATAAATGATTAAAATGGTTGTTGTTGAAATAATTATTGAATGAAAGTACTAAGCAAAATTCAAATATTTTTTTTCTTTCCGAAAAGAACATACCGGTATATACGATTTGGAACTACTTCTCGTAGCGTAGCAGACGACTTCTAGGTCATGGCGTGGTTCGCCTCTAGTTCTCAGAATCGTTGATTTCATGTTGTAAATAGACATTTTTTGGCAGAATCATGTGATAAAAAGAATCTCAAAGGATCGGGGATATAAAACACACAACTTGTTTCATAATACATCGAATGAAATAAAAATTCATTTGAGATCCTATATTTATTCTATAATACTAATACTATTATGGTTATTTAAAAGTTCATTACTTCTTATATAGGCCCAAAGTTAAGTTCAAGGTCACAAGGTCAAAAGTCATGATACAAAAATATAGTGCTCTTTATTGCGAATGTCAGGTCATGGAATATGAAAGGCCTATCATGGATAGTATGAAAGAAATCTGCTTTCAAATCTTCCAAAGTCAAGGTAACAAGGTCAAAAGTCAATATACCAAACTGCAGTACTCTTTGAAGTGAATGTTTTGTTTGAAGTACAAGAGGCCCAAGGGGTCCACATCATTTACTTGAGTTGCAAACAAAAGAATGATAGTGGACAATTTGGTAGAGGCCCATGAGTACTTGCTTCCTTTAAGGTTATGTGAAATTCTGTGCATCAGTTTTGGAGATGTGGAAAATGTGTCAGCTGATCAGAGCCCTTTGTGGCCATATTTGCTGACAGATCTGCACGAAAAACACAAACTTGGCAGAGGCCTTTGAGTACTTGCTTCCTGATAGATTTCGTTAAAATTCTGTGCATCGGTTGCAGAGGAGAAGTCGAAAATGTAAAGTGTTACGAACCGACAATGGACAGACGGCGCATTATGACAATAGCCCACCATTTATACCATGTTAGAAATTTGCTTTCAAATCTTCTTAACCTAAATAGCAACATAAGGCCAAAGTCAAGATCAAGGTCAAAAGTCATGATACCAAACTGTACTACTCTTTATCGTGAATGTTTGTATGAAATATGAAAGACCTACAATTTATAGTATGAAAGAAATCTGCTTTCAAAATATTTTAACCTAATTTTAACATAAGCCTAAAGTCAAGGTCAAAAATCATTATACCAAATTGTAGTACTCCTGATGGTGAATGAGTGTATGAAATATGTAAGGCCTACCATTAATAGAATAAAAAAAATCTGCTTTTAAAACTTCTTATCCAGACGGACAGATGGACGGACAAACGGACATGGTGATCCCTATATACCCCCTCCTAAACTTCGTTTGAGGGGTCAAAAGTAAGGTATCAAAAATCTGCTTTCAAAACCTCTTAACCTAAAATGTTGAATAGGGTGAAGGTCAAGGTCACAAGGACACAGGGTCAGAAGTTTGCTTTCAAAACTTCTTAAAGCGACGGACAGACAGACGGACGGATAGGGTGATTCCTTTTTTTCTTTTTTTCTTTTTTATTCTTTTTATTGGTTTTCACAGAAAAAAAATCAAATAAACATACATACACAACAAAAAAAAAAAATACAAAAAGAAAAAAAAATCACAACCCCTCCCGCCGCAAACAAACCAATTCTGTCTTCTACTCAAAACATGTACACGCTCTCATATTCAAAACGTAAATAAAGAAAAAAAAACATATGAAAGAAAAAGTGATAAAGGACAAGAACAAATACCATCTACTCTCTCACAACACATTCAACACAAACAAAAACAGAACAGTATTAGCTTTGGCTAGGATTTCATTCAAACAAAAACATATATAACATTGTAATGTTCTAGTTATTTGCTTGATTCATATTTGTGTATTCAAAAGAAAAAAGTTAAAATATAGATTTATTAATATTGAGAAGAATTGCAAAAATATAGTCCACTATTCTAAATATTTTAAGACTTTATATATTAAAAAAAGAAGAAGAAGCAAAATCAGGTTAAATATCTCCATTTCTTCTCATACTTTTCCAATGTACCTCTTAATGTTGAATTATGCAGTTCAATTTTTTGTGTTAATTTAATTTTTTGTAGAACAACCCTGAAACATGGAGCTACTTCCCTTAATTTACTAGAGTAAATATGTTGTTTACATATCATAATTATATGATTTTCCAGAGCAGTGCCGTTTGGGTTACCTAAAAGTATACTTGCAGGATCTACAGAAACATTTCCAGTATAATTTGCGTCAAACCATAATTTTAGACTATTCCATACTGGCATCACTATTTTGCATTCAGTAAATAAATGTAGTAATGTTTCAGGATTTTCTTTGCAAAATGTGCATTCAGATGAATTAATTTCACCTATTTTCTGTAGAAATGTATTTGTTGTGAGAAAGCGACAAAGAATTCTGTATTGAAAATATATCAATTTAGTATCTAAAGTACATTTATGAGGTAAAGCAAAATATTCTTTAAAGTTCTGGATATCTATATTACTTAAATCATGTGACCATTTTTCTGTTCTTGATCTTGGATATACAAATTCTATATCCTTTAGCTTTTCATACACAAATTTAAGATCTTTATTTTTGATAATCATATCAATGACTGTGTAATCACCATATTTTCCAATTGATTCTTTATCAATTTTAAATTTCTTTATCTTATCTTTTATATCGTATGGAATTTTATTTATGACTTGAAAATATTTCAAGAAATTTTTACAATGAGTTTGTCTGCTAATCGAGTCAAATGCTTTGAAATTTCCTTGTTCGTCTAAAAGATCGTTCAAATTTTCAAGACCTGATTCTTTCCAATCTGTATAGAATTTATAGTCATCAAAGGAACAGAAATTTCTGATGTCTTGTTGTATGTATTCAGGAATTTGCAAATGTTAAATTTTGAGTTTACACACCGCGTTAATTACATCTTGCCAGAATTTATTCGTTGTCCTTTTTTGTAACTCTAGTAATTTCTGTCTTCCTAGAAACCAAACTGAACTGGTATCTGTGTGTATTTTAAATATAAAAGATAAGAAGCGCTGCCAAATGCCACTTTTATTTTCTAAGTATCGCTTTACCCATTTAATTTTAATATAATCTATAAAAGAATGAATATCAATCATTTTTAAACCTCCTTTTTCATACGAACCGATTATTGTTTTCCTCTTAATTTTGTCCGGCTTATAATTCGAGATGAATTTAAAGAATATTTGTTCTATTTCTAGTATTTTCTTTTTAGATGGATTTGGTAATGCTGAGAATAAATGGATAAGTTTTGGTAGTGCCAATGTTTTAATTATTGTAATTTTTCCCAAGGGCGTCAAATCTCGTTTTATCCAGCTTCCAAGAAGATTTTTAATCGATTGAATTTTTGCGTCATAGTTAAGTTCTATCATGTTCTTTAAATCATATGTAAAAGTAATTCCTAATAACTTAAATGGTTCAGTTGACCAAACTATTTCCAAATCGTCGCATAATTTATCATTTTTTCCTGACTTACCACCTTACCAAACTGCTCTTGATTTACTTATATTTAACCTTAAACCTGACAAATTTCCAAAATCACTAATTAATTTCATAGCAACCTTTAGTGAGCCCTCGCTTCCATCAAGCAGTAGAAAAGTATCGTCGGCATATTGGTTAATAACAAAGTTTATATTTCCAAATGAAATACCCTTAATATCTTTTGTCTTCTCAATTCTATTACTTAGTATCTCTACAGATAAAATAAATATGTAAGGGGCTAGCGGATCACCTTGACGACAACATCTTTCTAATTGAAAAAAATCTGAGAGATATCCATTATTTATAATACAACTTTTAGATTTTTTGTAAAGAACTGAAAACCATCTTCGTACAGAATCGCCAAAATTGAAAATTTTTAGAGCTTTATTTATGAAATTCCATTCTATCGAATCGAAGGCTTTTTCGAAGTCCAAACGTATTAAAAGTCCATTTCTTTTAGTTTTATTGATATATTCTATTAAATCATAAAGTAATCGTATATTCTCTCCAATAAATCTGTCTTTTAAAAAACCTTTTTGCGTATCACTTATGATTGATGGTAAAACTTTCTTAAACCGATTAGCTATTGTACTTGCTCCTATCTTATAATCGACGTTTAATAATGATCTGGGTCTCCAATTTTTGATGTACCTTCTGTCTTTTGATTCCTTTGGCAAACATGTTATAATTCCTTGAGATTGAAATTCAGATAAATGACCTTTTTGATAACCATTATTTAAAGATTTAACTACTATGCGACCAATTTCTTTCCAAAAAAATTTGTAAAATTCTGTGGTGAATCCATCTGATCCAGGGGATTTATTATTGGACATATTATATAGAGCTTTTCCACATTCTTGGAGTGTCATTTCTCCCTCACAAATAATCTTCTCATCATCAGAAAGTTTATTTATTTCATCAAAGAAAGGATCACTTAAATCTTCCTCATCTGTTTCAATAATTGAAGTTTTATATAGATTTTCGAAAAAAAAAAATTGCGATTTTAGTATTTCTTTCTGATCTTCAATAGAAATTCCATCTTCACTAAATAATTAATAAATTGTTTTATTCACATATTTTTTCTTTTCTAGGTTGCAAAAGAACTCCGAATTTCTTTCGCCATGTTCATACCATTGCGCTTTTGATCTGAATATAGAAGATTCTAAATCAATTTTCCTTTCGTTTTCAATATCGCAATTTTTCGCCCGTATAAGTTCTGCAAGATTTTCGTTGGGTGATCTTTGAAATTCTTGTTCTAATTGCAGTAATTCACGCTCCATGGACTTTGTTTTTTCTTTTTTCTGCTTTGCTTTTATTACAGAAGGTTCTATCGTAACCGATCTCATTTTCATTTTTAAAAATTCCCAAAGATATTGGTAGTCCTCTATTTCATCACATTCAAGTAAAGTTTCTGATATACATTTCTTTATTTTGTTAATGTAATCTGAATCATAAATGAGTTTATTATTGAATTTCCAATATCCTTTGCCACGCCGAATATCTTTTATTGATATTTTTATTGAAACCGCAGAATGGTCTGTTCTATAGCCCGGAAATATTTTGCATTCATTCGTTTTAGCCATCAAAGATTGTGAAACAAGAAAGTAATCTATTCTACTCTGCCTAATAGGATTAATTCTCCTCCATGTGAAATACCTGCAGTCGGGATTAAACATTCGCCATGGGTCACAATAATCATAATTAATTTTAAAAGTATTAATTTTTTCGTTTGAATATTTGTTATTTAGATTCGATATATTGTAAGTATCTAAAGTATGATTCTGAACCACATTCCAGTCACCACCTATTATAATTGTATCATTGTCTTTATTTTGGATCTCGTCAAAGATAGTTTGAAAAAAAATTGGGTTATCTTGATTATATGCATATATATTTATAAGAGAATATATTTTCTTCAATTTTAATATCTAGAGACAAAATTCGACCATTTTCAATGTTTTTACATTCTATGACAATAAATTCAAAATTATCGTTTAGGAGTATCGCTACACCAGCACTCTGGCTTGTAAAATTTGAAAAAAAGCAATCAGAACCCCATTCATTACTCCAAATATTTTCAACATTGTCCGTACAATGCGTTTCTTGTAAGAAATAAATAGAAGCTTTTTTACCCTTTAGCCAATGCAATATGTCTTTTCTTTTATGTTTGTCCGCTAGCCCCACTTATCCGTCATCATTAAGAGACCAATTCAAAAATGTCACACATAACCCCTTAGCCAATATAGAATCATTCCTAAATATATCAACATGAACATATACAATTTTCATACCACTCACACACAAACAAAAAATAAAGTTCATACAAAAGTTAGGAAGAGCTATCCGTAGATAATATCAATTGTTCTTGAAAAAAAAAGATCTATTATAACGTTGCTGTAAGTGGGACAAATATGACAAGACATAATCATGTAGCAATGGTATCAAAACATACACATAAAACCCTGCCTGGGTCAAGATCAAAATCACACTATATCAGATTGAGATTTAATATCAAAATCAGAATATATCAGACTGATTTCACGGTTCCTTAACATCACGCAGAAGAAACTCAATGTCATCGGTGAGATCAAAGCGTCGTCTTTCCCCTTCAACGTTACACGCAAAGATATGTCCGTTATAGTACCATGCGTTGGCGATTTTTGGGTGCTCCTTCAGACGGTTCATCAACTCAATATTTAGTGGAGTGATGTGGTCAATTAGATTAAAGTGTCGTTTGAGCGTATGCCTGCATTTCATTACCGCCGCGCGAGACTCACTATTTATCTTTTTCACTACCACAGGGCGCGGTCCACGTCTCCCTGGATGTTTCGGTATTCGGTGAATTGCCAAAATGTCTCTAGGACAGAGGCGCAAACCTGAATTTTGCGCAACGATTTCACAGAACTCTCGCCGTAATTGTTCAGAGTTACTTTCTTTCCAATTTAGGATAAGAAAGTTATTCTTCAGACTGTACTGGGTATTAAAATTCGTCATTGAGAGCAGCTTTTGGTATTTTGTTTCAGCATCATTTAGTCTTGCCTTCATTCTCGCGAGCGCATGTTCCATTTCCCTCATTCTATCATTCACTTGCTTACTCTGAATTTCAAAACTCGAAAAATGCTCATCGTATCTTTCTTTTACGATTTTTGCTTCTTCTTTTTGGTTTCCAATAACCTCATCAATCTCATGTTTTATATTTTTATTTATTTCTTGTATTATTTCTCTTTTGACTTCCTGTTTTAATTCGTCCTTCATTTCCTTCATAATTCCTTTGACAGCCGATTTCACAACTTTCTCTATATCATCTTTTTGGACCATGTTGAGTATTATTTTCTCCAACTTATCAGATAATTCAGTCCCATGCGCATCGATGTCATCGGTGTTAGAACTGCTGTTTCGCATCTTTTTACTCGCTGGCCTATCACCTAAAGTTTGCCCCAAAATATCTTTTGGAACATTTGATAAATCCAAAATTGCTTTTTGACTTCCACCTTCTGTAGCTTCATCGCAAGTTTCAATCGGGTCTCCCCCGGAAGCCATGATTAAAACAGTGTAGTAAACAAACAAAGGTAGATACATATATTGTCTGCAATACAGGTGTGATAATGTTACAGGTGAACGATTTTATACAGGTATATATAAAACTGGAGCTAATGAAGCATGGCGTTACTCACTGTATCGTAGTGTACATATGTAAAATTTACAACACCAAAAACATCCGTTTCACTCCAAAATTCTCCGAAATTTTAGTTCATTTAACATCACATAACCAACACATTGTCCATTGTCTACTTTTTTGGATATCAAATCACATTTTTAATTAGTTTTTTTCCCACCTAAGCGGAGCTAAGTTCTCAAACGTCCGCTCTCATCGATAACTCTCAAACTATCCAGGGTGATTCCTGTATTACCCTTTGTTTGCGGTTGGTACATGTATAATTAACTTTCCATTGTTTATAGCTTCAGAGGAGTTGTAAGCACAAGATTACATATAATAACATAGGAGAAATGACCACACCCATTTTCTTATTCCCTGGGGATCAGGGACCCAAACAAAATATCAGGTTCACAACTACAGAGAACTCATATTGAAAAAAAAATAGCAAATCAAGGAATGGCTGTGTCGCCTGCGAAGCGTTTTTTTCTAGAAAGTGGATCAATTATGTAGGTCAAGGTCACTTGGTTCAAAATAATTGGTAGCATTCTCAAAGAAAGTCATATGGAAAATATAAGACCTCTTACTTACCGATTAGAAGACATGGTCAATCTCAAATTTTCAGGAAAGAGTGTCAATCATCTAGGTCAAGGTCAATACTTAAACATTTTGGTAAAAAAAAAGGTTTCATCATAAGAAATACATGTGTGAAATATGAAAGTCCTATCACTTACAGATCAAAAGATATGATATACAATCTTAGAAAGAAAGGAAGGTCAAATATCTAGGTCAATGTCACTAGGTAAAGTATTATGGTATGTTTCAAAAGGTCTTGTTACGAGGAATGCAAACTTTAACCTGGGCTATATCTCTTGAAATATAAGGGGTAGGGCTTTGATGTTTCACAAGTTGATATCTTGTTACAAGACCTTTCATTTGAGACCATGACCTTTGACCTAGTGACCTTGACCTTGGACTTTGACCTACTTTTCAAAAACTTTAACCCGGGCTATATCTCTTGAACTTTAAGGGGTAGGGCTTTGATATTTCACATGTAGATACCTTGTGACAAGACCTTTCAGTTGAGACCATGACCTTTGACCTAGTGACCTTGGACTTTGACCTTAACAATTTACCTACTTTTCAATTACTCATACTTTGGCAATATCTTTAGCTCTCTAAGAGATAAGACTAACAGTAGATGCATAGAATCCTCATGACACTATTTTTGAATTTTGGAAGTTATTTGATTTTTAACAAAAGCCTGCTACGGTGAGCTATGTAATCTTTGATTACCCTATGTTTAAGGAAGTGTTACACCAAAAACACATTGTATATAGGAATTCAAATAATAAGCATGTTTCATTCGAAATAACATAAGAATGTAAGTATATTAACATCTTTTAATTTTTGATATGTATTTATATGCTAAAGTTATAAATTATTCCAATTTTTCATGCTTTCCTCCCCCCAAAAAAACAAATTTGATATAGGAATTTAAATTCAAAACTCATTTCATTCGAAAATACATAAGAAACTAAGTATATTAACATCTTTAAACTTTTTACATCAGTTAATACGCTGTAGTTATAAATATTTTCCAATTTTTCACGATTTTGCATTGAAAAAACCTTTTTTGCCCCAAAAATCTTATTTGATGTGGGAAGTAAAATTGGAACTGATTCAATTCGAAAGAACATCATACAAGAACTACAGTTACATCTTTTGATTTCTTTTTTTTTTTCAGTTTTTATGCAAAAATTGTAACTTGTAAATTATTTCCAGTTTTTCCTGACTCTTGCCTAGAAAAGGGATTTTTACCCCCAAATGCATCGGAAGCGTCATATATCTCGGAGGTTTATCAATTTTATTCAGTATCACTAACTAATAGTTGATATCTCTATCATAGTGATTTGCTTTTAGCATAAAATCCCACGGATTTTTTTTTCTTACATAAGGCATTCCATTATTACAGATAAAAACCTATTGATACGTGTTGCTAAGGAATGGAAATAGTTGCTATGTACTTCATATTAACCAATATATACATTTGCTGTATTTGTGAAGTAAATATCTTGAAAAGGAAAGCACAACAATGTAACTTTTACTTCTCTTTTATCCATAACTTGTCTGACAGTACTGACTAAATCGACATTATTATGTCACATACAGAGAAAAATCAGATTGTTGCTAAGGTTATGTTTAGTTGCTATGAATTTTTCTTTGAAAGCTTACTCAGTTTTCTACTTTCTCAATTGTTCTCTATCTAAAGAATCAATTTTTATCAAAATATTCATTCCCGTACTATGATAATGACTGTTAACATGATATTTTTCTTTTTTTTAATCCGTTGCTAAGGGAAAAAAGGGGTTGCTATGGATATTTTAACCTTACCTTATTCCCTTTTTATTTGGAAATAACATAAGAAATAGTTAAATGTGATGATATTGTTTTCAAACAAAATTAAATTCTTTTTATTCTATCATCAAAATTTTCAAAAAGGATTTTTATATCTTTTGATAAGTAAAAATGAGCTATTTTTAGTAACAATTCCTGGGCATGCGCAATCAATTCCCCACGATGTTTTATTTTATGAATAAAAGAACATTGCTTGGCGTTACAAAAAATATCATTCAATTGAAAATTAAAAGGTACCTTTTTTCACCACATCCACTTAAAATAATCTTAAAACAGAGAAATTGAGAAAAATGCATTTTTCTAAAAATATGGCGTTTTTAAGTGAAAATTTAGACATTTTTAAATTTGAGTTGAATTATGATAAAAAAATGCTTAATTTTGCTCAGATCTTGTTCTTTTTCTCAAAACAAAAAGCATACATAATGCAATGATAAAGAATTGGCAATAGACATGATAAAACCTCACATTTTAGGGGTAAAATGGGCCTTAATTGGTCAATTTAGCTCAAGTCTGTTGCCATGGCAACCGTGAAGAAGTTTGAAATTTTTCATCGTTTTTCTTATTTCTTATGATGTATCAACCCATGGCACAATGTTTGGTTGAAATCTGAAGACATGCGTTTCTGGGATTTTTTGGTGGTTACATAGAATGGCTGTTAAATTTTAAATTCAGCGTCTATAAAAGATGAGATCACTTACTACATGAGTGTCACTGCTAGTGGACTCATGGTTCACGAGGGCACATGTAGCCAAGTTCTGGTAAATATATTCGATCGGGTTCTTCATAAGCACACACAATTTACTGTTCATCCAATTGCATGAAATTTCAAAAATACGGGTCCTTACGCATCCTATCCTATCCTTCCATCAACTCCTTGGTAATCTTTTGAATGTTTTCACTGTTTTAATAGTCATAGTTTTGGCTTTAGGATCACTGACGAGGGTGCTATATCCGAAACGTGCATGACTGTTCGATTCTGTAAATCTAAGCTGTTTTGATAAATTATCCGATCACTTTGAAGACATTTTACATTTAACCTAATATATCTTCCAACATTAAGGACAACGAGAAGCTATAATGTTCATATTTCCACTGTTTTGTCCAAAAATTGTTTGCAGTAACAAATTCACAAATGTACCCATGGTTCAGTAGATTTTTCTGTTGGTCTTTTTACCCTGAGAACGAGGCTTGATCTGGAATAGCGTATCAATTGCGATATGAATATACCATAAGCAGTGGAAGGAAGAATGTTACTGCTAAGGTCAGGGAAATAAGTAATTTTGAAGGTAAGATCGTCACGTTGTTGAAGTATTCAGGTGACCATTTGAGTCAGAGTTAATGGTTAATGCTTTCTTTTACCTCTTGCTCACATAGATAGAAGGTTATCAGAAAAATGTGATTATTGATTGAGAGCAAGTCACACATCATCGATATATCTGTAGGTAGAATTTAATTGGAATTGATAGGTGTTTCTTTCCGTTAGGTAGCAAAGGCTGAACAAACTAAGGTTCATGTGAGTATAGAAAGATATCAGCAAGAAGTGGAGCACAATTGGTTCTCATTGGTATTCCTCCTATCTGCTGAAAGACTATACCTCCAATTACCACATATATGTTATCGATCAGAAAGTTCAACATTTACAATGGCATATTCCTCTGTGTATTTGTCATTAGAATCACAATTTTCTGTCACAAAATAAGTTTTATTGTCACCTGTATTTGCGATCACTGTTTTTGCTGATGAATGTACATGTATTTTTAATGATTTGAGATTTTCTTTCTTTCAATTTAGAGTGTGGAATCGTTGTGTAAAGAGTCGAAATATTCGATTTAATCGATATCCACATTTTGTTGATATCGTTACCAGAGTAAATTATTATGAAAACCGGATTATATTTCTGAAAGAATTTAAGTTAAAATGGTCGATACAGATTTAGTGGAGCATTTTGACGTTATGTACTACAAGACGTTGTTTGCATGGGGATTTGTGCATTTTTTGGAATACAGTACAAGAAAAGTAATTCTAAGTTTAATTCATTGGTGCCAAGGCTAGAATATTTTTAATGAAGAAAAATGAGTGAGAGCATATAAAGTGGGATTCCCATGTGTTTAATCTATGCCTAATTCCTTTTTGATACTGTCGAAGTAACATTTTTTACATGTTAAAGTGTAGTTATTAGCTGCTTTTTCTGCTGGAGCACTGAACTAATGATATTTGGAGCAAGGAAAGTTCTCTGGTTACATCAGGGTCTTGGACTTGAATCTGGTGCTCAGAGAGGGTCGCGCTTAATTGATATTAGATCTAAGCAATACTCCACTTTATCCGTTCGGACCTTTTCGCCCATATTCTTGTTTATTTCTCATATGAATTCATATTTCGAAATTTTGTCGCCTTGTGAATGACATTGGCTCTCTATATAATATGTAAAACTCTGCACGGCACATTTTAACAGCGCCACCTACAATACATTCCGCACTTGCACTGAACTCATTGGAGATTCATTAGATAAAATTGTCCAACGTGTTTCTATGGAGCTGTGTCATTGTCTCCGTCTGTTGTCCGATTTTTCTTTTGCGAGAGAAAGCTCTTTTTTATATTTTTTCATAAAGTTGGAATCCTTTCGAATGTAATTTTTGGAATCTCGTGGCGGCTTTTGACAAGCGCAGCAATTCTGATGTTCCCATGTCCAGAAAGTTTCGTTTTTTGTTAATCTGCGCGACTAGTCTGAAGAATCTGAAGGGGTGGGGTGGTATCCTTTTAGCTCAATTCCCTATTGATTGACAGAAGTACTTTCATATGCCTTCGCCAACCTCTGAAGTTAAAACTTTTAATAAAAGTATGCGTATTTGAGTGCTTAACCCGATTATCCCACAACCTTTCGATATAAAAAAGGGATAAAGGGTCATTGAACTCGGACTGCATTAATGGAAAATGTTTGCCTGTGGCCCATGGAATAGAGGAAATTTTTAACATTTCTCCCATAACAGCAGTTTTAGTGTTTTGGACTCACACCTCTTGGCTACCGTCTTTCTGCCAATTTCGGCATCTCCATTTCTCATTTTAGTGTGGAAAAAATTAGATCATTATAAGTAGTAGACTAAAAAAGTAATATGTCAGTAACCCGATTCCCGTTTCAATCCTAAAACTAATGTATAATCGGACGGTGTTCCATCACGAAAAACTTGAATCATTGTCATAGGCAACAAAAGAATTCATTTTCTCTCTATACATCTAAAAATTCAACCTTATAACTCCAAAATTTTCGTCAGGTATCAAAAATATCACGTGATGTAACACCATTTCAATCAAAGTGTCTCAGCTTAATGTATTTGAGCATCAGATTAAGTGTCAGTTTAAATATACCTTTTCATATGAATTAAAAGAAGTAAATACATTATCATGAAATAGTAGAAAACGAGAGAAAGTCTATTAGGATCCTTACGCCGTATCGTCATCTATAAATGCAGACAAATACACAGTTAAATAATGTTGAATAGACTGGGTCGTAATTCGGATGTGCAAAGGTGTCAATTCCATTTACATTTAATGCAAAAGGCGGACCCAGAATATTGTGTAAAGGTGCTCAACCTTGCGTTTTAAACAGATAGAAAAGTTCTAACAAATGTAAATTGAATAAAATCAAAAGATACCAAAGACCAAAATCAAAAGTTTATACTTAACCAATTCATATGTTCGTACCCACCCCCAATATTCCTGCTGGACCCGCAAGTGTCATGTTGCTGCCTATAGGGGACTAAACGTATCAGTATATGACAGGTGCATTGACAATGTTAGGCTGCGTCACTTTGGTGCTTATATTTCTTGTTTAAATCAAGTCGTGTACTCTACAGATATTATCTCCACAGAATAAAGCAAAGGAAGATATGATTGGCGGTTCATGTCATGGCTTTATTTAAAATAAATAATCAATAATAGTTCATGAACTCAATGCACAATTTAAGGCAAATAAATTCAATAAAGCAAATGCTTAGTAAGTTCATATTTCTTAGTTCTTGAATATAAGTTCAGTTCAATTGTTCATGAACTTCAATGCTCAATAGTTCATAGTTCAAAGTTCAATAGTTCATATAAATGTCCAATATTTCAATATCAATGAATCCATATTTTGACAATAAAAATAATCAATGGTCTACGACGACATTCAATTGTATATGTCGTAGATAATCAATACAAATTAATAATAAACCCCAATTATTGGCTCAGAGTCTGGAAGACAACAGAAACTGAAGCGAGGTTTAAAAGCAAAATTCTGCCGAACGCTAAGACAGTTGTAGAACTGCACTGTTTTGAACCAATGAACGTCAGGAAAGGGGAAGCCATGACGCAATTAATGCAAGGTGGTATGAGCGGGTGAGTTGGATTCCGGATCTGGAGCGGGGCTTCCGGCAAAATTGGTTAAGATTCGGAATTATAATGTCGTGAAACACTTGAACAGTTGATTGTAGACGCTAATCGCTTCCTTGATAAATGTATAGAAACTGTTAACAAATCAGTGATGATGATCGTGATATACCAAACCCAGAGGAAAAACAGAGATGAAAAACCCAGTATTTCTGTTGGGGAAAAATCCTCTGAAAACTGGGCATGTTATATCACTGCCGCACTCGGAACTAAATGATGTCACAGTCACCGCAAACGAAATGTTCGGAGCTTCACGCGATCCCAAGGTAGGAAAATTGGAGGATGAAAAGTCCGATGTAAGAGGTTCACGGATGTAGGCAAGGCTCCATGGTATATCTTCAAGACCCATCAATGGCGAATTAACGTCGAGGGTAATCCCGAGCCTTAGAATATTGCTGAAATAAAAATAAAACAAGCGCAGAAGGAGGAGATGAATGTAAACCCTGCAATAGAATATTAATTGTATAAATATGATGCATGTTTAAATGTTAGGAAATAAGCACATCTATAGATTGAAATACGTTGTAATGAATCATAAAAATAAGAAAGGGTGTGGAGGAGAGGGTTTTTTGGTGAAATGTTTATAATGATTTTGCTCCTCACTGATACTGAAAACACGCTAGAGTTAGACCGGAAGTGTCACAGCCAGAGTCTGCGCAATCCACTCAACACGGTCAAGGGTGATGGAGTTATCTTCCTTAGAACTTAGTTAATGTTAATCATTGGCATCATTTAAAGGCATATTAATTAACAGCGTGGACCAGACATGCATGTTTATATGTGAAGGAAGGTTATATTATGCTTATTCGTTGAGATAAAATTCATTTATCCTTTAGAGGATAAATGATATTATCTCCACAGAATAAAGCAAAGGAAGATATGATTGGCGGTTCATGTCATGGCTTTATTTAAAATAAATAATCAATAATAGTTCATGAACTCAATGCACAATTTAAGGCAAATAAATTCAATAAAGCAAATGCTTAGTAAGTTCATATTTCTTAGTTCTTGAATATAAGTTCAGTTCAATTGTTCATGAACTTCAATGCTCAATAGTTCATAGTTCAAAGTTCAATAGTTCATATAAATGTCCAATATTTCAATATCAATGAATCCATATTTTGACAATAAAAATAATCAATGGTCTACGACGACATTCAATTGTATATGTCGTAGATAATCAATACAAATTAATAATAAACCCCAATTATTGGCTCAGAGTCTGGAAGACAACAGAAACTGAAGCGAGGTTTAAAAGCAAAATTCTGCCATAATGACTTTCGAGGATTATTGGTGATAACCTTCGAAAGGCATCCGCCACAAAGCGGCCGATTTTGCAGAAACTGAGCGCCATGACAGAACTGCCATATTGAGTACTATTTTCGAAGGTAGCATAGGCATAACAGAAAATTATTGTTCGAAAATGCCACTAAATAAATGGTCTACATCGACAATATCGCTATATTGTGTATGATGCAGATTTTTACATAGATGAAAGAAACATTCTGAAAACGACAATCTGTTCATATTATATAAGGGGATAAACGCTGACCTTGACCCATCTCAGGGGAAAATTTTAACCTGATGAGTAAGGCAAATAAAGATTACAAGGCACCAAGTGTTGGAAGAAATACTACAATGACGAAATAATGTAGATAAGTCTCATTTTCCCATGCATATGGTGATTCACGTGTATTACACGTCACACGATACATTTCACCAGTTGAATTCGATATTGTGAGGTTGACATTTCATACTGCTCATTAAAGCCACTTTTGGCCAGAGAGAAAAAATACTCTTTCATGACGGGTTATCAAAATTATGTAAATTGTAGATTTTGTAATGTAGGTAAAACCTATTCATAAGCTTTAATTATGAATAAGAGGCCAGGGCTATTCGCATAGTATATATATCGTATATTGGATAGCAGTATATATAATTAGGACTGAGTAAAGGGTAACATTGTTAAGAACTATAACTCTACAGGGCTCGGAGAAGAAGAGACACTGACATGTGTAGACACTTTTGAGCAAAATTTTACTAATATTTAGACTGTCAAGGAAGCGATTGAACAGAAAAGCGAATAAAACTTTGTGGTTCCCATGGAAATTCTGAAAAAAGAAATGTTATGCATTCTCGACTTTGAGACTGTAAAACGGATTGAAAGATTCCCATGTTTCGCTTCGCGGATTTTATAGTTTGTGTGTCGGTTTTTTCTTTTGGTTTTTTTTTTTTTTTTTTTTTTTTTTTTTTTTTTTTTTTTTTTAGTATACATCGATCGACAGAAAAATTATTACAGTCGTTACTTACATGTAAGTAATAAATTTGTTGGAAATCAATACGTTAAGACTGCTGGAAGCGTCGTGCATGAATGATTAAGCCTCATCTTCTTACGAATGTATTGGGTTATCTTAAAAACAAACGTGAATTGACGAGGGGAATAGGATAAGAACATCTTCGGAATTTGGTTTATTTATTTTTATCGATTAATTTATAGCTTTATTTTTATTATAATCTTTCAAATTATAGGAATATAGGTATATGTTACATGGAGATATAAGACAAATATTGGAATTTTTCGAGAAAAATAGGATAGTTATAGGACTTTTCAAGCATAAAATCCAAAATAAATTAAGGAATTTTGACAGAATATTTGCCTCCTGGAATCCCTTTCACGTCATACTTAAATCAATTAAATGAGACATTGAAATCAATACGATATGAAGTGTATATGTATGATATAAGTAGTAGGTGAGGTGGCGAGCGAAGCTTGCCATATTTTTTTAAGGCACTTTTGAAAAAGACACTTTTGACAAATTGTTGCAAAATACAGTTTGTACATGTGAAATTTTACATGAAGCAATAACGAATTTGAGATGCAAATTTTCAGATGAAGAGCCCAAAATATAAGATTTATGAAATATTCTTTTTTTTTTTTATATGTACAATGTATTATTATCATTTTTTGGTTTACTATAAAATATAATTTTAATTAATCATTTATTTCAATCATTTATTTGTTTTTGTTTTGTTTGTTACAACATGTACAAGAGGGGGGGGGGGTTAGGGTTTTTGTTTTTGTTTTTTTTTTTTTTTATGTTTTCTTTTGTTTTTTTGGTGACATTTGATAGATACTAGTGGCATATAATATATGTTCGTATCGAATTTATTGCGTCAAACGTACGTTCGTTAAAGATATATCAACTGGATGTGAGAAGAGGAAATGAATTCCTAGCGCCCTCTATCATAATGATAAAGCCTAAAAAATTCAATTCTATCTATACGAGATAAATAATTTACTTTATTTCCAAAATCATATGCTATTCGTATACGCGTGACGCTATTCTACGAATATTTTACTAATGTCGATTGTTCTTTTATCATGTTTATGATTTATCCCTTAATTAAATTTATTTCTTATATCGGCCCAAAAGCAATATTAAAGCATCATCAATTTCTAACGCCTAGCCGGCAGTATAAAACTGCTACATTACGGAAGAAGAATGCCGCAACAACAGATCCATATCTCGCGTTTGACGTTTCCGAAATACCCTGATCAATGGACTATAGGTTACCCGAAAGTCTATATCTTGCTTGTTCACACGGAGATATTCACACTAAAATGTGAAGAACGTTCGATCAAAATTGATAGAAATACGAAATAAATAAAAGGCATATTACTATCGGAAAGCAAGAGAGCTAGAATGATTAACAGTGCTCTCACTTCCCTTTTTGGGACAGGAGCCGAGGCCGGTGAAATTTTGAAAATAAATTGATGTTGTCTTAAAATGGAAAAAGTATAAGCACTGCATATGAATAGAATGTTACTTGTAATTCAAATGCCCCTTTAAACAGATCTCTGTGGAAATTCACCTAAAATTTAAACTCTTTTTTCAATTTGTTAAAATGTCAAATTGGGAAAATTAGTCAAGAAATTGGGAAAACAATTTTGAATTGGGAATGGGAGCGATTCAGGCCAATCGAGAGCCATGCAAGGCAAAGTGATTCAAAGATCAAGAACAAGATCGTACATCGAATAGACTGATAGGACAAAATATAGAGGAAACCACCTGGTACCACGACTGAAACAGCAGAATCATAATAAGCGATCGTGGCAGTGGAGGAATGTCATGTGCTTAACCTCTGACCTCGCATGCTGTAAAACTGGTAAATGTTTATTATTGTTTGTTGAACTTGGGTCGAAGGCACTGACAACAATATCCGCTAGAGCTGTACTGATATTTACGATCGAAATGATAAGGGTAATGTGGAACGGTGTAATGAGCTAAATAACAAGATGCCGCATCATTGTATTAGGGAAATCTTGCATTCGTATTGTCTTACGTGTACAGTGAACATGTAATGTTGCAATTAAGAATTTATGATTGATAGCACGACAACAACAAGACCCAACAGGACATGATAAATTGAACAAATATGTTAAATGACTCAATAAATACTAGTAAATAAATGAATAACTAAATAAATAAGTAAATGAATAAATAAATAGATAGATAAATAAATAAATAAATAAATAAATAAATAGATAGATAAATAAATAAATAAATAAATAAATAGATAGATAAATAAATAAATAAATAAATAAATAAATAAATAAATAAAAATTAAACAGATAAATAAATGAGTAAACAGGTAAATCAATAAATATTACATAAATAAACAGATATATGTGTGTGCACAAAATTAGAGACCAAGAGAGTGATATAAAATTGCCGAGACAAGTGGGCATGTGTATTGAACACTACCATTATTCTTAAACACGACTTTTAAATACTTAATAAAAATTGAATCATAAATATAAAGTAAATCTGGAGCAAGTGATAAAAAATAATTTGACAGCATGAATACATGTAACATGCCCGGCGTAAGACAATTCGAAGTCTGTAATATTGTGACACAGGTGAGCTACATATAAGTACAGGCTTATATAAAACAGTTAAACGAAAATTCATATATGTCGTGCTTTCATCTAATTCGAGGCAAGCTCACATGTGCACAAATCACTCTTACCTTACTGTAGACACGTCAAATAAAATTGGACGATACTATTATACTTTACCGACTTTAGGCTACCACTAAATCAAACCCCATCGCAGGCATGAAAAGGCTAACACAGCACGATGACCAGATAAAAACATCTCTCAACGTTGGATAGAGTTCATCATCACCACGACAAGTACACTACGAGTTTTTAACTATATAGTTACTAGAAAAAGCGAAAGTTTTGGTGAAATGTTTATAATGATTTTGCTCCTCACTGATACTGAAAACACGCTAGAGTTAGACCGGAAGTGTCACAGCCAGAGTCTGCGCAATCCACTCAACACGGTCAAGGGTGATGGAGTTATCTTCCTTAGAACTTAGTTAATGTTAATCATTGGCATCATTTAAAGGCATATTAATTAACAGCGTGGACCAGACATGCATGTTTATATGTGAAGGAAGGTTATATTATGCTTATTCGTTGAGATAAAATTCATTTATCCTTTAGAGGATAAATGATATTATATCAAGTACTATCTCAGATAATACTAGAAAAGGGAGGGAACATATAAAAGGAAAAGGAGCAAATTAACCTCGCACGGTGCCGAACGTATTTTCGGATTTCGGTAACGAAAATCATTAACGAAGGACTTTCCTAGGTCTAATTTATTCAAAGTAAGTAATATTTTTTACTATTGTGATGATAGGTGATAAACGAAAAGATAATATCTTTGAATAATTAAAAGTCAGTGAACTTCATATTGTTTGAAGTACTTTGTGTACTTCAAAATATTATACCAGTATCACACTTGCTACTGAAATGATTTTTAGTGACTCCACTAGAAGCATCACTGATGAGAATTTGATATTCGAAACAGAAGGTTTAGAGTTGGAACCCTTCGACATTATTGCAATCCTTATCAATAGTTATTTATCAATTTTAATTATTGATAAGTACCGTCCTTGGTCTCTGAATTTTCAAAGAATTGCTTTTTAATATATACTAGTATATTTTCAAATTTGTGATTGATATAACCTTGTTGTCATGTGTCGTTTGCATCATTTCATTCATATGTATTTAACCAAGGAAACAAATATATATAAAGAGATCGTTCCTTTGTAATGACAGTGGAATCTTTATTCTGAAATTCATGCTTTCTTTCGGTTTTCATTTTGTGAAAATTCCCTAAAATCTTTAAAGTGGTCAGTATTTCGGAGTGGAATTTTATAGTTTGGTAGTAGATTTATCCCCATATATTTAATCCATGTTTATCCAGGGATCAGGATCTAACATTCAATACATTGGTTTACATCCTTTTCTCCATAATAAGTTCATCTTATGGTCGCCCTACATTTTTCGTTTGTCAAAAACAAAAACACGGAACGATGAAATATTTTTGCAGGATGGTCAAACATTGGTCAGTGAGGTGGTTGCCAATTGTTTTTGCACATTTTGATATAATATCTTATGCTCTGTCATATCCTTTTCCCAAGAAAAGGGAATGATCTCCAGCATGATCACCCTGCATTCACCCAGCAAAACAAACCTACAAGAAAGTGACACATAAATGACATCATACAAACTCCAAATGACATTCCACCCATCCTGCTACGACTTTTGGTACATTTTTGGACATAATATCTATCATCTTTGGCTATATGACATTGTTTATATTGAGGATCACTGACGAAGGTTAAGTTCCCGAAACGTGCATGTCTGGTCCATGCTGCAAATTTATCTGTTCTTAAATGATGCTATTGAATTTGAAGACGTGTAACATTCATTAATTCATCCCATCTGCAAGAGTACTAGATCATTTATTTTATCATTTCTGTTTTTCTCTCTGAAATTTATTCCCTCTATCTGAATATTTGCACATTAGAATAATAAAATCAAAAGTTTAAATTTGACCTTGAAGTATATTCGTAACTACTCCAATATTCCTGCTGGACCCGCAAGTGTTCTATTGCTGCCTAAAGGGGACTAAACGTATCAGTATATGACAGGTGCATTGATAATATTAGGCTGCGTTACTTTGGTGCTTACATTTCTTGTTTAAATCAAGTCCTGTACTCTACAGATATCCTATCAGTTACCATCTCAGATAATACTGGAAAAGGGAGACAACATACTCCAACAAAGGAACGAATTAATCTTGCACGGTGCCGAGCGTATTTTCGGATTTCGGGAACGTTAAAAATTATCGGAAGGAATTTACTTGATCTAATTATATTGAAAGTAAGTAATACTTTTACTATTTTAGTGACAAAAGAAAATTATTCTCTTTGAATAATTCAAACTCGGTAAATTTCATATTGTTCGAAGTACTTTGTATAACATTCTTTCTGTTTATTTGAAACCTCGTCGGTTTATGTGTAGTCTTTTGTGTTTGATGTTTACATGTAGTGTGTCTCTTTTCCGTCTCGTGCTGTACTCGTCTTTTGTGTTTTTGCATCGGGTGTTTTGGTGTTTTACTGTTGATGCTGCAACGGGGTCTTGTTGGAGATCTCCCTTCTTTTTTATCACAATCCTGCACTTCTTATCCTTATTTATAGTAGCTGTTACATATCAATTTTATTTATTGATAAGAATCATCCTTGGTCTCTGAAGTTTTATAGATACTTTTTAATATATAAGTGGTTTTTTATCTAGATAAATTGTCCATCATGTCTCTATGCAGCTGTATCATAGTCTCCGTCTGTTTGTCCATTTTTTTCTTTTCACGTGAGAAAGTTCTGTTTTGTATTTATTTCCCTCGATTGTGGTTTTTAGAATCTGGTTTCGGCCTTTGTGTTTTACTTTCATTCACTCACATATACGGTATATATACTGGATTTTTAATATTGATACAACCTTGTCGACATCTTTCATTGTCATCATCTGATACCCTCGCTTTGGAAGACTTCATCTTTTTTTCTAGATTTGTATTTCACCAAAGAAACAAATGTCTCTAAAGAGATCGTTCTTTTTTTCAGCACTTTTGTAATGGTAATTACTCTATAATGCCTTAATGCTGAAGACAAAAAATTTCATTTTTCTTTAACCTACAGTTGTCGGTATACTGGACAGAAATCTTATCATCTGGCAGTAGATTTATCCTCATTTATCTAATACATGTTTGACCAGGGATCAGGATATCTAAATATTCAATATACTGGTTTACATCCTTTACTTAATAATATTATCCTTACGTCGTCGTCCTACATTTTTCATTAGGCAAAAACAAAACACAGACAGATAAAATTTGTTTGCATGGTGGTCAAACCTTGGTCAGTGAGGTTGTTTGCCAAATGTTTTGCCACAAGTTGGATTGCACATTATCATTAATAATATCTTATGTTCAGGCATATCATTATTTCTTTTCACATGACATTAATTCCTTCCATCTACTTGATCATTATCACATCTGTTTTTCTCTCTGAAATTTATTCCCTCATCTGAATTTTTGCACATTAGAATGATTATGAATTGCGTCGGATAAAAAGAGGCATGCAGCATGTCGACATAAATAAGTTTTAACAGATCGTATTGATCGGTTACCTATCCTTGTATTCTATGTCACGTACTCTAGATACCACATCTTCATTACTATAATTATCCGTAAGAACACTCGGGAATCTCAGTATAGATCCGTGTTTAATGAACGATAAATACGAAATTGGCGATAAAGTTGGACTTGAAAGATTCCCGACAAAATTTTACTGCAACGACAAATGTGCCATCAAATTTGACCATTAGACAATTAATAATATTGTTTGATACTTAGTACGTGTATTTCTTCTGTACATGCATCATATGCATCTTTAAAAAACATTTTACTACTGACCTCTACAAGATGACAATTATGCAAACAAATATGATAGAAGAATTGATACATACGTTTAAAGTTCCATGCTCTACTTGTTCCTCTTTTGTGATGCTCAAGCTTCCAGAAATATGAATACAGAAAAACAAAAATCGCCTTAAATACATATCAAACAAGTAACATTAAACTAAATAATAGAGAAGGATCATTCCTGTCTATCGATGCATAATTGTTCGTGGAAAAGAATTATGACGTACAGAAATTTATTTTCGAAGTTTTCGAAAAGCCCAAAGTGTTACTACAGTTGGACCTAGCGGAAAAGCAACGAAGTCGTATGGTGGATATTACATGTAAAAGTAATCATCTAAATCCTTTGACGACAGAAATATTCATATAGATACCCATGCTAGCAGTAGAGCATTACACTTACTGTGAATTGTAGAATCATTCTACGTATTAAAAAAAACTGTAAAACGCTCGGATGAATCCCTTCTGTATTTGCGTCAATAAGGTTTCCATGGACTCATTTTTTTTTTCATTACTGACAAACCTTCTTGAATGTCTGAGACTGATATCTATGATATCTAGCTCTATGTAATTTGGACATAAAACTTGCTTCTCGTTCTGTGTTGATTATCATAATGCATCATACATACAATGTACACGTTAATGTATTATATATTTGATATGATACGATGCATTTAAAGATATGATAATTCATCTTAACTTGAATTATAGGAGATACTTGTAATGTGAACTAAGCGAGATCGGGTTTTGAAGTGTGATGTGATATTGCGCAAAGCAGCCATACCTGTATATATATACGCAATGATAAGTATACTAAAAACGGTGCAGTTAAAATTTGGGTGTCATGTTTATTTGAACAGCTTTTGCTCACCTAAATAGAAATTTAGGAAAGTCTCTCCAAAGGTATGTGTCCTTGTTGCTGCTTTACTTATATTTATCTGACATCATTCATGATTAGATTACATATATATATTTCAATTATGAGATATGCGATGTAATGGTAGAATTACTGAATAGAAAACAAAATAAACTTATGTTGATATACTATATATGTATACATTGTCATCATTTGACAGCATTATCAAATATTATTAACAGACCACATAGAATGAACATGGGGAATGGACAGAATACACTCACCATTTTTTCTCTCTATTTTTTTGGTTTTCTGGTTGTAACTGAAACTTTCTACTTTTGATACAAGCTGACTGTCTGTATGTCTGTGTTATTGTTAATTTCTCAGCTTTAATTCATTTATTTTGATGAGTAATACTTTATATCAATTAATCTGGAGTCGACGACGGCTTTCTGATTATTTGCATAATCAAATATAGCCTAAAACTGCACTATTTACTCAGACCATTAAGATCGCCACCCACGGCTCGTTCTCTTTGTGATTCCGCTTTATTTGGGAATCTCTATGCACCCGTTCATTGTCAACACTTTATAATAGGCATACATGTCCTGATTCATCCTCATTGCATTTTCCAATCATGTTCAATTTGTAGTATTCAATGCTTCTTTAATTTCCTGATGGTATAATTGGGATTTATGGTAATTTTCTTTAAGTGGTGAACTTGGTTAAAAGAAAGAAAGACCCTAGGGAAAGGGCGTCTGTATTTTTTTTTTCTTTTTTTTTTTTTGTATAAGTTTTTTCTAATCCCTTTTCAGAAATAAATTGAAATAAAGTATGATTATTTTGCAAAATATATGTTATTGACATAAAATATGTTATTTAAAAAACCAAAGGAAAAAAGGGAAAAAAAACCTTTTAAGGTAAATGAAATTAGAATATTTTCCACTCGCCTGAACATTTTGTTGCAAGTCATTTACTTCTATCTATTTAGAGCATTAAGTCTAAATTAGTTTACTCCATGTCATTGTCTGAGCCATGTAGCCAATGCTGTGAATGAGTCCAGCGGTATTTTCACTATGTCAGATGACAGATAGATTAAAACCAATTCATTATCATCAGCTAACTGGACATCGGGGACTAAGTGACAATGGAGTATCTCTAAGATCGGCTTCACAGTGAGTCAAGTCCCGGAGCTGTAACGGACGGGTATGGGCACCGAGAGGACCAGCATCTTGCAGTTGTTCTGTTTGATGACATTTGTTTTCGCTCCTGGAGGCACAGTAAGTAACAGTGTTTTAAAGAGGTGTGATTAGTGTCAGTTTTCAATTTTACTAATAGTTTCAATTTTAATGTCAGGTTGTAAATTGGAGAAAATTGTCACGTATTACTGTTACCGTAAAAAAAGGTTCCGGTTCATTTTTAAACAAAGCACAAATTAATAGATTGTAACTATATAGTTACTGTAATAGATACGTAGTTATCAGAAGATATAATAACATTTCTTATCGATATCTATGGCATTAGATTATAACATCTGAAATAAAGAATCTACTCTTTCTTTTGGACACAAGCAATATGATCTGTGCTTTGCGGTAATTTTTCTCAATTTTGAAATATTGTCAACAATTAAAAAAAATAGAGTTCTAAATCTTGATGTTTAGATTCTTCAACGGAATTTTCTTCTCATTTAAATTTCACAGTTTTTACTTAAGTGTGTGCTACCGATCATAGTGTTTCATACAGTTTCTACTCAGTTTATATTTTAACAAAGGAAATAATTTATTTGTATACAATGTGTGGCCATCTTCTTAACAGAAAAACAAGAGGTCGAAGGAGGCCACATCGCTAACCTGATTAACAGTTGCATCTAACATTTACAATTACAAAAGATTCCTGCAGTGTATTGATTTAAGTAATCCGTCGCCACATCCATTTCCTTGCGAATGTTCTTCATCCAATTTAAACTAATCTCCTTGTGGATACGTTATTACTGGTGACCTTAGTATAGTCAAGAACGAAAAGTTGAGAAAATTGTTTAAAAAGGGTCCAAAATTCAGAGAAAGTGAATCCTTTACATGGAACCAAAATAATCATGGACTTATGTGAGGAATATGCAAGACGTTGGGCTAAGAAAGAGGATGTACTGCTCGACAACCTTTCCGAATGGATAAGAATTAATCATCAGGTGGTTACTTTTATCTAGAATTTACCATCTACAGCCTACTGTGAACACCAGATTCGAGTCTATCTTTAAAGACCCTGATTTTATGACAGAGCTTACCTACCTCCAAGAAAATTACGTCATGACACCAGCGGACAAAGCCTCAAATAATTAGACATTTACTTGCAAAAAGTACTATTTCGACAGCCTCGTTAAAGAGTTGGGTTTAAAACCCTTGGAAATCCTACATACATCCCAATAGATATTTCTGCCTCTGAAATAATAGATAACCACAAATCAGTTCTCGCTTCCTTTGGCTTTGACACAAACAATTAAGATTTAGATTTACCATACGTATACTGTATACTGTATACCTAAAATGCATAAGAATCCGTACAAACAACGTTTCATCGCTGGCTCCTCAAAATGTTCTACCAAATCTGTATCGATCAAAGATTTATCTGAAATCAAATCTGGACTTCAAAAATATTGTTCGACAGTATACTCTCGTAGCGGTATTAACCCGATGTGAATTTTAAGGAATTCGAAAGAACTTTTAGAACATCTGAAATCTACTCATTTCAGTAGAGTCTATTCGATCAAAGCCTTTGATTTTTCGACACTTTACACTACAATACCACATTCTAAATTGAAAGAAAATTATAAGTAATGCATTTACAAGCAAGAACGGCAATCGCAAATACAAATTCATTGTTGTTAACTATGTCAAAACCTACTTGGGGACCAATTGTGTCCCACTCCTTGCCGACCATTTTTCTTTACTTGTACGAAGCTGAATTCATTCAGTCTTTGGTCTCTAAAGGAAAAGATACTTAGGTTCTGACTTTAACTTCACTTACATATATATAGACGATGTGCTGTCCATCAATAATTCAAAATTCGCGGATTACCTTACTAGCAGAATCTATCCGCCGGAGCTTGAAGTCAAAGAAAATACAGAGACAAATAATTCAGCATCCTATTTGGACATCATGCTGTCCTATGATACTGATGGTCACACGAACACCTCACTCTATGACAAACGTGACGACTTCAGTTTCAGAATCACAAACTTTCCTTCTCTGAGTAGCAACATCCCTTCATCGCCTGCTTATGGCGTGTTCATATCTCAATTGATACGTTATGACAGAGCAAGTAGCAAATATACAGATTTTGTTCTGAGATCTAGGCGTCTTTCAGATAAGCTTCTCATTCAGGGATACGTTTGTGATCGACTAACACCGTCAATGAGGAAGTTCTACGGTCGATACGGGAACTCGTCATACACTTTGATGTCCCGTTGTCCAGAATGGTGAATGATATTCTGTATTAGACCATTGAACCATCCTACCACAGACTACTTGTATCTTCCGAAATGGAAGTAACCGGATGTGATGTTTCTGCCGAACTGAAGCGACGGGTGTTGCATGCAAGCAGGAGATGCTGACTCTTCCTGGGCACCTGGTCTCACTCCTAAATTGGGAGTTCGCTTCTCTTCAAATGGTGGAGGTTTTTGTTTGTTTGCTTTGGTTCCTGTTTTATCCTGATTTTGTATGCCTTCGGTTTGTGATTTCCTGAATTGTCGATTTTGTACTGTGTATTGGGATATGGTCGTTGCCCATATTTGTCATTGCAGACAAAAGAATGATAGTGGACAATTTGGTGGGCGACCTTGATATTTGCTTCCTGTAAGTTTTCGTGAAATTATGTGCAGCTGTTAATGAGGAAAAGTCGAAAATGTGTCAGCCAATCAGAGCCCTCGACGGCCATAGTAGTTGGCCGATCAGCACGAATAACACAAACTTGGTAGAGGACCTAGAGTATTTGCTTACTTGCTTCCTGTAAGGTTTCGTGAAATTCTGTGCAGCGGTTGCAGATGCATCAGCCAATCAGAGCCCTCAGCGGCAATATTTGTTGACCGATGAGCACGAAAAACACAAACTTTGTAGAGTACATTTTGTACCTTGAGTATTTGCTTCCTGTAAGGTTTCGTAAAATTCTGTGCCGCGGTTGAAGAGGAGAAGTCGAAAATGCGTCAGCCAATCAGAGCCCTCGGCGGCAATATTTGTTGACCGATTGACACGAAAAACAGAAACTTGGTAGAGACCTTGAGTTCTTGTAAAGCTTCCTGTAAGGTTTCGTGAAATTCTGTGCAGCGGTTGCAGAGGAGATGTCGAAAATGTTTTTAACGAAGTTTCCGCCGTACGCCGGACGGAAAGTAAAACACGAAACACAGAAAAAGAAGTTCAACGGATGCCGATATGCACCCGGAGCCGGTATTGGACGACCGTTTTATCTAGATTACATGCGTTCATCCCTCCTATTCCTACTTATCAGGGTACACAAAAGACATGTACATTTATAAAATATGCAAATAAAAGGTAACAATGCAAGATCCTATAACAAGGACTTAGTCTAGCTATAAGATTAATTCAATAGCATCAATTAAGGACAGATTTTGCAGCATGGACCAGACATGCACGTTTTTGGTACTTCAACTTTGTCATTGACCCTCAATCTAAACAGTCTAATATGGCCAAAGAGTGTATGTACAAAAATGTAACGAAAGACGTTGCAGGATGGGTGGGATATGATGCTACAGGACCCACATTTTAGAAAATTCAAGAACTGTGACCAAAATAGTATACCATGACACACATGGAATCTTCGTCGGTGCTAACTTTATTTTGAACATAAATTTTATTTGGATATGCTACTGAATCGACCCAACAGGACATTTAGAGCTGCGCACTCTCTGTAAAGTAAATACACAAATTTAAATTCTAAAAATAAAACCAGAGGGCGCTACTAAAATGAATTTTGGCGGCATATGAAAAGCACTTTGGCTGGAAGCATCACTGATTTTCTTCAAGAAGAACTCTTCCGTATCATTTATGTTACATTAATCAGTGGTGACATCTACAAACCATTATTTTACTATAAACTCTCAACAGTGGCGACATCTGTTTGATTAAAGACATTCAACATTTGCGACATCTACAAACCATTGTTTGATTATAAGCACTCAACAGTGGTCCTCTGCGTTCTGTTGTCTTGTTTCAGGTGTTGTCAGTTACAATTATTCGAGACCACCGGATAAACGAGCTTGTAAGAGGAAGGTTTGAGTACACGTAATCAGGATAACTACACATATTTGCTGCTTAGATTTCCGTGACAGATGGTCGTCCTAGGTCGGCATTGGTCTTGTTGGTTTATGTATAGTCTTTTGATGCCGTGTTTTATTGTCCCGTTTGCGTCTCTTTTTGTGTTTGTCCACTCTTTCAATCTTTGACTTAGTTCAATTTACGCATAGGGGTGTTTCTGTGTTTTGCTGTTGGTGCTGCAACAGAGTCTTGTTGGTGATCCCCTCCTTTCTTTTAAAGGGGTTCGAGTATCGTTATTTTGACACTGTTTTAATGGTCAAACTAACCTTATTTTTCATCTAAACGAAAATCTACATTCAAATCATCTATGATGTAGAAAATATTTATATGGTGCAGGGCATCTTTAAGGTATAATACTTGAACAACGTTAATTAGGCATTTTTAGCGCAAAATCCTATTTTTTCCAAATTAAGTATATACAAAAGGAAAACTGAAGAAAAATGACTTTAAGGCATCTAAAGTCCACTTGTCTAAACAATAAAGAATGTTTAAGAATCGCAGACACATAGTACGTAACCCCCCCCCCCCCCCCCCCCCCCCCATAGTTTAAGTAATACAAGGCAAGACAACCATAAAGGTTGGAGAAATATCAATGGTTATAAATTGTCAAAAAATGCAAGCCAATATTTGATGAAGAAATATGTCAGAGACTATATTCATATTCGCTTTAATAAAAGTTAACCACCTGCAAGGTACCCTTTTCATCATTTATGTGTTTTAAGGGTGAAACAAATTTTAAGTATATACCAAGTTTTAAGGAGCTTCGACCATTACTTTTAAAGCTATTGCAAATTTAGATACAAAAATGTTATATTGGTAGCCAAAATTGAGTGAAAAAGTTGTATAACAAACTAAAAAGTTATAAACATTGAAGGAATCATTGACTTTATTATTCAAACAAGATTAAACATTTTTAAACATACTATTTTCAACATCTGCAAACAATTTAGGCAATACTACAAAATGATCTTAAAAATTTTGGAAATGGGTGATGACGTCACATGATACCCGAACCACCTTAAGTTGAAAAAAATCTACGATACAGTATACTTCGAATTTTAAAATTATGCATGCATTTTGTAACTGAATGATTTGTGCGCTATCTCCGGATCTTTCTGTACTGTTTCACTTTTAAGTTTTATGCAGTAGAAGAAGAATCCGCGGGCATTTGCAAACCCAAAAACCAAGGGTGACTTCAGACTTCTTTGAGTATTTCTTATTTTGATATATTTTGTAGTCAGTTTGTAAGCCCCCATTGAGACGTGACAACTGTGGTGTGTGCGGTGGAAATGACAACACATGTAAAGAAGTTTCAGGCGTAAAGAGGGATCAAAATTTGACGAAGGGTATGTTTGCTGCAATGCAACGATGTTCAGAGTACTCAATTTGAAGGTGAACAGTACCGACAGATAGATGTATTAAAAACATGGTGCTGCCGCTGCGATTTAAACTTGTTATCTTTGATTACTTATGTTTGACAAAGGAGCTGATAAGATCAGGTTTAAAATCTGCCCTGAAAGGTTGAATTTTAAAAGTGGGAACTTCAAGAAAATATTCTTTCACAAAATTGATGCCAGATCTTGGTTTCATCATATTCAGCAGTTGGATAAGATTTATTGTGCATCTTTTCCTAAATTTTAGGGGAAAATTTGTCTCTTTTTTCATAGATATCAATGGAAAATGGAAAAGCTTTTTTAAAACATTGTACCCCCCCCCCCCCTGCTACAAAACACCACTTTTACAGAAGGTGTATATCACTAATACACATCTTTTGACAAAGTGGGGTTCTGTAGCTAGGGGAGGAACAACGCCCCAGAGACGAAATACTGAAAAAGGTAGGGGGGGGGGCTTTTACGAATCTGTGTTTTAGGCCATAATACATGTGTAAGCAAAGTTTCATTTTTTCCCTTCTAAAGTTATTCATGAAATGCACAAGATTTTGGAATGAAATAAACAAGAGTGTGCTGTTTATTTCTACTCAGTGTGTTGCCATATTAAATGCCTACTTTGTAGCCTATGAATTCAAAGTTGTATTTCAGATTTAAGATTTTAAAATTTTATATGGATAAAGTTGAGACCAGTCTTTTACATTTGATTTCTAGCATCTTGATCAGACTATAACTATGTTTTAAAGTTGTTAAAGATATCCATATTAGCCAGATAGTTCTTAATTATGAACGTTTTTAAATCGATATTAATTATTAGCTTCTTTTCAAGAATATGGCTACCCCCTACTCTTTGGACTGTGATTAAAGTATCTAGAAATAAGCTTACCAAAAGAAAAGTTGTAGGAGGAATCTCCAAATACATTACATTTTAGTAATGATCAAGTTTTTCTTGCATATAGAACATTGTGACGTGTAGAAGAAATACTTGAAAATTCAGGACTAAATACAGCCCTTATCTTATCAGCTCCCTGATACTCTACAGTGCGCAGCTCGCTTCATACTGTATACATGTAAATCGGAAAATCGAGATTTTTATTGTCAGCTTTATTTTTTAGATTTTCCTATAAGATCTACAATATTCGATAGATATATTTTTCTCTTAACTTTTGGTATAAATGTAATAATAATTCTATGTGCAAGCATCTGTAAATTATAGCCACGAACTTCATGTAGTTTCCTGTGACGTTTATGCCGTTCAACACTGAGTCTATGCATAACAGTATGTCAGCAGCATGAAAAAGAGTATCAGAGTCTTGTAAGCAGGACTAAACGTCACTGATGTCGTAGAAAAATTAACATTGAATACATCCCATCAAAATTTATTTCTGGTTCTGATAAATTCATAGTAGGCTAGCACTTATGATCATATCACTTACCGTATGTGTTAAGTTAAAAGAAATGAAGATTTGTCAAAAAGTATAAAAAATTTTCTCAAACATGTCAAAACATGCAGGCTATAAGAAGAAAATTTCGTGATTTTCCAATTTTTGAAGTAAGCTGCACAGACAGTTGATGTACAAGCCTACACGGGGGTTTAGGGGGTATAGAACCTCCAGTCTCCCTCCCTTCCCCCCTCCAACCCCCCTCAGAAAATTGAGAAAAGATGCTGATTATGTCCTTACATGATTATCTTTTTTACTTGTTAGGTATAGATGTGACAGGAGATCTAGAAGTAGATCTACATAAGTAATTCAAGTACGACAAAGATCTACAATGTAATCAAACATGACACAGTTTAAGAGTTTCAAAGAATGTCTGAGTCCTACTTTTAAGTAAACATGTAGTTGTTCAATCAAGGGTAATAATTCTCGTAGGCGAAGTGTAATTTTCATGAATTGAAAAGTAAGACACCATAAAATTACATTCCTTATATTTGCATAAACATTATATACAAGGTATTCATACATGTCATACATGTACTCCTATTTCCAGTTTTAAAAAAATCATGCGCACATTATTTATTCTTTTAAAATCATCTTAATATGAAAACAAAATTCTACACACATTAAGAGTTGGACTCGGTGTTATTGTAATATTAGCACCTGGATCTGAATGAAGCTGAGCTTCTAAGTTTTTTTTTTAAAATATGATAAAGGTGCAAATACTCTTATGGAATGAGGTCCTCATTCCATAAGAGTATTTGCACCTTATCCTCAGGATAATATTTCTTCTATTTGGGTGTAGAAATTGAAAGTTAAAGACTTAAAAGTTAAGAAAGTCTTCACAAAAACTCATTCAAGCCCGATATACCCATGGCTACTAAAAAATTTTATTAGCTAGAAGAATTTGTCTAACAAACTATACAATTGGTAAGCAGAATATACATTTGAGTTAAAGGTTCAAAAAGTTTTGGCGAAGACGGTGCATTGGGTTTATAAGTTGTTTTGAGAGCAGGATTTTTATCCCTTTGTAACATCAGTACAAAATTTTAATCACAAAATTTGTGTTGTACTGGTACATGTACTGGAAACTAAAAAAAAAAAATTGTTTGGCCATTTACGAATACTACATTCAATTTTGAAATCATGGAACACAAATAGGTCCAAATTTTACTTACTCAACCAAATTGGTATGTTTCCAGTATTCTTGAAAGATCATGTTTTTAACTCCATAATACCATATAAAAGAAATAACAGTCTATTTTGGAATGGTCCTCAACAATAATTTAGTTCTGCCATTATTCATTTATTGAACAGAATCTCCAAATCTTGCAAAATGCTTTAATTAAAAATGAAGGATTAAGCAGCAATTTGATTCAGATATCCTGTATGGAGACCATTATAACTTAAATAACACTTTCCACTAAATTCGTTGGACCTTCAGACCATATGGACTAAATTAAGATGGTATGATTTACATCATTTTCAGCCAGACTGAATTGTCTGATGCTTGTTCTGGTGTTTCGTATTTTACTAGGGCTATCACAACCATTTCGGGACTGGGGTGGGGTCTTAAAATAGAGGCATTTTATCGAAAATTGGGGAAAGTATAAATATATTTGATCACCTTTTCTCATGAAATTTAGCATTTTTAGCTCACCTGAGCAAAGCTCAAGTGAGCTATTAATATCAGTGGCAGATCCAGCGCCCCCTTTGCCGGGGGGTCAAGGAGCGAATTTTGACTGAAAATGGGCCAAAATATACATGTTTTGGGAAAATTTTGGGTCGGGGGGGGGGGGGGGGGGGGGGGAGGGGGGCCAGGTGCCCCCTCCACACACCCCTGAATCCGCCACTGAATATCATAGTGCACCGTTTGGCATCAAGCCGTAAACCATCGTTTACTACTAACCTTTTTGACATCTCATTAACTGCTGCACTGAATTTTACAAAACTTTACAGAAGGCAAGAACTCAAGGTCCTCTACCAAGTTTGTGTTTTTCGTGCCAATACATGTAGGTCAACAAATATGCTGTCGATGGCTCTGATTGGCTGACACATTTTCAATATCTCATCGGCTACATGTACCGCTTTACAGAAAGTAATGAAAGCTTACAGGAAGCAAGTTCTCAAGGTCCTCTACCAAGTTTGTGTTTTTCGTATTGATCGGTCCACAGATATGGCAGCTGCTTACAGGAAGCAAGTACTCAAGGTCTTCTACGAAGTTTGTGTTTTTCATGTTGATCTGTCAACAAATATGGCCTCTGAGGGCTCTGATTGGTTGACATATTTTCGACTTCTCTGCAACCACTCCACAAAATTTCACAAAACTTTACAAGAAGCAAGTACTCAAAGTCCTCTACCAAGTTTTTGCTTTTTGTTCCAATTGGTCAACAAATACACCTGTCGAGGGCTCTGATTAGCTGATACATTTCAACTTCTCCTCTGCAACTTCTGCACAGAATTTCACGGAACCTCACATGAAGCAAGTACTTAAGGTCCTCTACCAAGTTTGTGTTTTTTGTTCCAATTGGTCAACAAATATGGCAGTCAAGGCAAGAGCTCTGATCAGTAGAAGCATTTTGGCCACTTTCAGTCCTTTGTTGCAACAGAGGTGAGCGATGTGGCCCCAATTGACCTTTTGTTTAACTTTTTTCTCAAATTTTCCATAATGCTTTAAATTGGGAATCATTGGTCATTAAATTGGGGGGCAGGATCCTATTTTGCATTGGGAATGGGAATGAATGCCAGATCAGGCAGATTAAGAGCCCTGCTTACAAATCTTATAAATTTATACAATTAGAAATGATATTAGTTTATGAAATTTTACTCCTTTTCAGATCAAATGTCTAGAAGCTTTATGGACACTCTCATACAACTACCATTAAAGAAACTTATAAAAATAGTTTGCTCTTTTTTTATAGGGTATCATGAGATAGTACAAATTCCAAAAGGATCTACAGCAATTCGAATAAGAGAACTAGAGTCCAGTCAGAATGACATAGGTATTGTGGTAATAATTTTTTATACCCCCGCCATATAATGGTGGAGGTATATTTATACCCCTGCCATATAATGATGGGGGTATATAGTGATGCACTTGTTGGTCCGTACGTGTGTGCGTCCGTCCGTCCGTCTGTCCGTCTCACCTGTGGTTTCCGGACATTTAAAGGAAAATTATAACAGATAATCAATTCATTTCTTGCATATAGCTTTTACACCAAGAAATACAGGTCAGGTCACGTCCCTCAATTTTGTGCAGAGTTATGCCCCTTGAAACTTAGAAAAATTCAAAATTGTGTGGTTTCCAGACATTTAAAGGTAAACGGTTACAGATAATCAATTCATTTCTTACATATAGCTTTTACACCAAAAAATACAGGTCAAGTTTAAATATGGGTCATGTCCCTTGATTATGTGCAGAGTTATGCCCCTTGAAATTTAAATAAATGCAAAAACTTGTGGTTTCTGGCCATTTAAAGGTAAACCGTTACAGATAATCAATTCATTTCTTTCATATAGCTTTTACTTAAAAAAATACAAGTCAAGTTCAAATATGGGTGATGTCCCTTAAATACGTTCAAAGTTATGCTCCTTGAAACTTAGAAAAAATCAAAATTGTGTGGTTTCTGGACATTTAAAGGAAAACCGTTACAGATAATCAATTCATTTCTTGCATATAATAGCTTTTACACCAAGAAATACAGGTCAAGTTTGAATATGGGTGACCTCCCTCAATTTTGTGCAGAGTTATGCCCCTTGAAACTTAGAAAAATTCAGAATTTTGTGGTTTCCGCACAGTGGAAAGAAAACCATTACAGATAACCAATTCATTTCTTGAATGTAGCTATTATACCAAAAATTACAGGTTAGGTTTGAATATGGGTCATGACGCTCAATTTTGTGCAGAGTTGAGTTCATTCAAACTTGGAGAAAAAATCAATATTTTGTGCTTGCTTGATTTTTAAATGAAAACTGTCACAGGGAATATATATATTTCTTAGAGATAGCTTTACATTGAGAAATACAGATCAAGTTCAAATAAAGGGTCATGTTCCTCAATTTTGTGTTGAATTGTGCCCCTTCAAATTTTTTATACATTGCTTATATGTAAAATATGCCGAGCGGGGATCCTTAGATCAACAATAAATTTCATTGTTTTTATTTTTTTTTTTATACTCTACATTTAATTCATTTAATATAGTTTCTAAGAAAAGCTAACTTCAGCCATTCTCATACTATATTGTTTCTGAGGTTTGTTATCCCCCATGCATGCATCTTTATTATCCTCTTTCAAATTGGCTAAATGACCTTTTGGTGGCCTTTAACAAATGATTTTGATTATTCCTATTAACATATTAAAAGCAATCCTAGCATGTTGTCCAATGAAAAGTCTGTATTTTGTGTATTTTTTAGTTTTCAGAAGCAGAAGTGGGTCACTTACAGTGTCGAGGAAAACTAAATCTCAATCAAAGTTTGCGGGTACAAGTTTCAAGCAACACAATACCTCAGGTCTACCAAACACATTATTCATAAGTGCTGCTGGGCCAACCAATGAAACAGTAGCTGTCTATGTATGTAGCACTTTATAAATGTATTATGCAATAAAAGCAAAATGTGTCTCTTCCTCCATAATCACCATGTCCCTGTTTTTTGACTACAGATAGAACTTCGCTCTCTGTACCAATATGCAAAATTGCAACTACAGCATGTCCGTTCTGATTTGCATTAAGTCACCTAAACCATTGTTAAAAACTAGGGCAATTTTCCTACCCAATTAAATTGATGACAAGACAATGGAGAACAATCAATAAGTGTGCAAAAACATCCGAATAACCTTGGTTTGAAGTATTTGCAATCTTCCATATTGATGGTTTTCCATAATTTATCTTAGTAAAGTTACACCAGTGAATCACGGCCCTTTGTGATAAGATTAGTATGCATCATATTCTTCAGAATTATTATAATGTTAATGCACATGGGTAAAATAAAAATATGCTAGAGTTATGGCTCTTCGACTTTCATGATTAATCCATAAAATGTACCATCAGACAAACCAGAGTGAAAAATACAGGTTTACTAAATATGTCCTAAATTCTTGTCCTTTCACACAAAACAAGATTAATGATTACACATTTACAACTTTACAACTTAAGTTTATCATCCCCTTGCAACATAGTTGCAGGGGGATATAGGAACGTGGTCGTTCGTGTGTAAGTGTGTACATACCACTTTGTATACAGCATAGAGGACACAGTTTTGACCGGATCTTGACCAAACTTCATACACTAATACCTTATGGCAAGAGGAAGAACCCTATTGATTTTCAAGGTCATAGCTCAGTGGTCAAGGTCACAGATTGGAAATGGCTAAAATCCTTATATACAGCCTAGAGGACACAGTTTTGATTGGATCTTGACCATACTTCATACACTTATTCCTTATGGCAAGAGGAAGAACCATATTGATTTTGAAGGTCATAGTTGAAAGGTTAAGGTCACAGATTGAAAATGGTTAAAATCCTTGTATACAACCTTGAGGACTCAGTTTAGGTCGGATCTTTTTCAAACTTCATACACATATTCCTTGTGACAAGAAGAAGAACCCTATAGATTTTCAAGGTCATAGATCAATGGTCAAGGTCACAGATTAGAAATGGCTAAAATCCTTGTATACAGTCTAGAGGACTCAGTTTAGATAAAATCTTTACCAAACTTAATACACATTCCTTATGGTACAATGAAGAACCCTATTCATTTTCAAGGTCATAGCTCAGTGGTCAAGGTCATAGATTGGAAATGGCTAAAATCATTGTATACAGCCTAGAGGACTTGGTTAAGATCAGATCTTTACCAAACTTAATACACTTATTCCTTATGGTACAATGAAGAACCCTATTGATTTTCAAGGTCATAGCTCAGTGGTCAAGGTCACAGATTGGAAATGGCTAAAATCCTTGTATACAACCCTAGAGGACTTGATTAAGACCAGATCTTTACCAAACTTCATACACTTATTCCTTATTCTACGATGAAGAACCCTATTGATTTTCAAGGTCATAGCTCAGTGGTCAAGGTCACAGATTGGAAATGGCTAAAATCCTTGTATACAGCCTAGAGGGCACAGTTTTGATTGGATCTTGACCAAACTTTATAAACTTATTCCTTTTGGCAAGAGGAAAAACCTTAATGATTTTCAACGTCATAGGTCAAGGTCACAGGTAGAAACAGTTAAAATCCTTTTGGAAATAATGAAAAATTAATGTATACAGCCTAGAGGACACAGTTTTGATTGGATCTTTTCCATATGAATCTTTCTCTAAATTCTTACACTTCTTGCTCGTGACAGAAGGAAGGTCCCTATTGATTTTAAAGGTCACAAGTCAAGATCACAGTTTGAAAATAGTGAAAATCCTTGTACATGGTATACAGCCTTAGTAGGTAAATTGATTTACATGCCATGGGAGGGGATGCTATGCTTTGCATTGCCTAGGTTTTATTTTTCTACTATTAGATGTTTATAAAAGTATCAAGTTAAAATCTTCTGAAATCATAAAATTGATATGAAATGTCATGAATCACATTATTGATACCTAATCCCTAATTTGCAGCTTTTGCTCCAAGGAAAGCTCAATCCCGGTGTACAATACTCCTTCTATGAGCCTGTAACCTCTGATGTAGTTGATAATGTAGTAGTACCCCAGGAACAGATATTACTCGGGGGACAGGGATCAAACCTAATAGAAGATGTCTCTACTGTTCAAAATGTATTACCGAATCGAATGGAGGATGTACAGTCCAGTGAGGAGGATAAAGAGGGTCGATATACATGGAACATTGGAGTATGGACACAGTGCTCATCTGATTGTGGAGAAGGTAACAGTATTAACTTACATACTCACTTGTATTCCATTTCATATTCATATTCTCATTGCAAAGATAGAAGATATGTTCAATAATGGAAAACAAAATGGAAGTAGATCTTTATCTTTAAACATAGAGTGCTTTTGAAGTGATCTTTCATTCTGCACACAGCGATATTTTCCGATACTGTTGTGACTTCATCTGGAAAAGTATCTCTTCTGTCAGCCGAACTACTTTTCTGCAAGAATCTTGCAATAACTTTCAGGAACGAAGATAAATCAATAAAGATATTCTTTTTAGATTTTCTTTTGTATTAGAATTTAATTGCAAACTGTTCCAGAGAAGATAAAACGCTTGCAGTCATTGAAAAATTTGTTAATTTTCTCGTAGCGAACATACATATCTTATGTAAACAGGCACTTTCAGTGCTAAAAACACCGTAACAGCCTTTTGATACGTAGCGCGTCTATGATGTCATAGATAAAAGTCTGCGTAGTAGAATATAGCTGCAGGCAAGGATACTTTGCTTGTCTACTTTGTTTCCTTGTGTGCAAGATGGTAATCTTTCACTGGCGTAGGACAAGGGGGGGCAGGGGGGCACGTGCCCCCCCACTTTTGAAAGTGGGGGGGCATAAGTATGTTTGTGCCCCCCCACTTTTTGACGTAATTTTTGGTCATACAGATATAAAAAAAAAAACTGCAAAATACCTTTAACTCAAACATATAGAATATCATTACATGTATATGTTAATGATAGAGGACACAGACAGTATTTTCTGATTATTCAATATTTTGCTTAAAAAAATTCCTGGCTCGCTACCGCTCGCCAGCCATTTATTCATGTACTTAAAATTTAGAATTAAACCAGAAATGTTAAAATTTGTGCATACAGATCATGAAAACCCAATATTTATTTTTTAATCTCTACCTCTTCCTCTCTCCCCCGACCCCCCCCCCCCCCCCCCCCCCCCCCCCTTTTTTTTTTTTTTTTTTTTTTTTTTTTTTTTTTTGCTTGTTAGAAATTTTGGGATGTTGTGCCCCTCCACTTTTTCAAGCAGAGCTACGCCATTGTCTTTGTGATGGACTGCAATTTGGTATCTAATTATTAAAGTAGAGCAAAGCAGATGTATGTATAATTATGACATGAACCCTGTAACCTAAGCTATTTTTATCCAGGAATCCAGCGTAGAGCTGTGTCATGTATGGACAGAGAGATGGCCAGAGTGGTGGACTCAAGTCAGTGTGGTCAGGAAGAGGAACCAGTATCATACCGGAGATGTCGGGGGAAAATCTGCAGTAAACAGCCTTCAGAACTCAGTGTGTATGTCTCAATATATCGTACAGAGAATTGTTTATAGAACATTTCGAGTTAGGGTAATGTTAAAATTCTAATGTGTTTCAGAAGCGTTTACTCTCAAGTTTAATGATCAGCCTTAACTACAGCCATTTTTTATTATTTTCATTTTGTCTTTAATAGGCAGTGGCATGCTGGGTCATGGGGAAGGTGTTCCTCTACCTGTGATACAGGGGACCAGGTAAAGGATGTTTACTGTGCTGCCATTGAAACAGGGAGAGAGCCATACAAAGTTGACGACTCTCTGTGTGAGAAACAATATGGAGCGCGACCACAGTACAGACGGTCCTGTAATGATGACATACCTTGTCCCACATGGACTGTAGGCAGGTGGTCTCAGGTACTCAAAGTTCAAACATCGCCTTATGTTGTCATTTGTTTTACTGTCTTCATGTGTAAACGAAAGTTCTCTTCTGAATTAAATAGTCACATAATTCAACTTTAGATTCTAAGATTTGAGGTTCTTTAACTTATGTTGATGTTGAATACTTCAAAATAAGTGTTATATGCTCTCAATGTAGTAAAATAGAAATAAACTCTAGAAAAAGATCAGTCAAAAGCAGGACTAGGCCCAACTTATGTATTTTTGTACATTGAGGCTTTACTTAAGGAAGCTGTAAATTGTAGTGCAGTGCCAGCTGTGACCAGGGTTTACAGTATCGTGATGTCATGTGTCGAGGGAACAAAGGAAATATCATTAAAGACGGGGCATGCTCAGAGACAGAGAAACCTATAATAAGCCGACGTTGTATTGGTCGAGCCTGTGACAACATAGACACAATTACAAACGTTATTAATAGGAATAAGGTTTGTTATCAAATACGTAGTGCCAATCTACAAATAAGTTGGTGAAATAATTTTATGTACGTCGAAATCCACAAATTTTTCTGTACAATCATGTAGTTTATTGCCCATCCCCTTCCTTTCACATGAACCATAATCTTGATTCCTCATAACCAGACTTTTCATTTGTTACCATGACCTTTGACCAAATGAACTTGACCTTGAAGTTTGACCTACTTTTAAAAACCTTTTACCTGGGCTATACATGATGAACTATAAGAGACTTTGATATTTTACATGTGGATTCCTCATGACCAGACATTTCATTTTTGGCCTTGACTTATGACCTAGTGACCTTGTCCTTGAAGTTTGACTTACTTTTTAAAAACATGAACCTTTGCTATATTTCATGAACTATAAGGGTTAGGACTTCAATGTTTCACACCTGGATTCCTCATGAGCACACCTTTAATTTGGGACCTTAACTTTTGACCTAGTGACGTTAACTTTTGAGTTTTACCTACTTTTAAACTTTAACCTGGACCATATCTCTTCTTTCTTTAAAAAAAATGCTATTTTACTATCAAAAACCTGCACGGCAATTGATGTTATTTTCTGACAAGTCTTATTCATTTAATTCTTAATCAATCTATTATGAATAATTTTATCTTATACTCCAGGAAGTGAAACCTAAACCTGCTGCATGTGTCAACTCCCTGTTCGGATGTTGCCCTGATGGTATGACACCAGCCCAGGGACTAAATGGTCTTGGCTGTCAGTCTGTCTGTCTGTCATACAAGTATGGATGCTGTCCTGATGGTAAAACACCAGCTTCAGGAGTAGATAACCTAGGCTGTGCAGGATGTACAAGGTGGGCGTCATAAACCTAGCTGTTATAGCTAAAGAAGTGTATTCTATAAAACATAGATCTTGATAATGGGCCTAATTCAGCTTTTGTCATTAAATGTCCATTGTCCTCTATCTAACATAGGTTATAAAGCTTTTGTATTGTGACAATAGAAATATTTTTTTAATGAAATTTCAACAAAATCGAACACTAATGGCGTAGATCTCTTTGTTTTATTCTCTCTAAGTCTTGACCATTTATTGTAAATCAGGTCAGTGTATGGTTGTTGTCCAGATGGCAGGACAAGCAGGAGAGACAGACAAGGATCTGGATGTCGCAGAGAACCATCAATAACAAATACAAGTAAGTGGTCTATCATGAGTAGTAGTTTGAATTAATTCATCGTCACAAAAAACAAGAGCCCCAGGGGGCACAACGCTCACCTGATACCCATGCACGCTCTAATTGACATACTGACATTGAATACTGATAGTGCCAGTACCAGGATTTTAGCCCACAACCTTTCTAAAAAGATTTTTGCCGGATGCAGAGAAGTTTTTTTTCAGACAACCTTTAAAAGTACAAAAAAGAAAAAATAGTCACATTTCAAAACAATAACTTTTTTACTGATTTGAAAAGACGGATAAGTGGTCCAACGTCATATGCCCAGCTAGTATAGTTCAATTATGGAACATCAAAAATAAAATCATATTGTACATTAATGTGCAGCAGAAAAAGAATAAAACGATGAAATGATTTCATAAATTAAGTTTATTTAAAATTGAACACAAAACCTTTCATTATTGATAGCTAGCATGCCAGAAATTATAAAGCCTGTGTTTGTGAAACGAGAATGCCCCCGGCGGCATCTTTGTTAGTATAAAGGCCATTTTCTGTTAAGTATGTGAGAGGTCAGGGTCAGCGTAATATTGGTATCAATGGAAAGATCTTGTCACAAGGAATACACATGTAAAAATTGAAACCTCTATCACTAACCATTCAAAAGTTTTGCCCAATGTTAAAGTTTTTGAGAAGTACGAAATTGTGGTATCAATGGAAAGGTCTTGTCACAAGGAATACACATGTGAAATATGAAAGCCCCATCACTTCCCATTCAAAAGTTATGCCCAATGTTAAAGTTTTTGAGAAGTACGTCAAAGGTCAAGGTTATGGTCACGAGGTCAAAAATTTTGGTATCAATGGAAAGGTATTGTCACAAGGAATACACATGTGAAATATGAAACCTCTATCACCAGCTTCCATTTAAAAGTTATGCCCAATGTTAAAGTTTTTCAGAAAACAGACAGACGGACAGGCCAAAAACTATATGCTCCCGAATCTTTTATTCCAGGGGCATAAAAAACAAAGATTTTTCGGTTTTGCCTTTATTCATATTAAAGTATACTATGAATACTGTTGAATAGTATTGATTTCATCTCAAATACATGAAACGTACAGTTAAAATCGTTTTAATCCAATATTTATCAGTTCAAGTGAGTTGTGCAGAAATTGGGCCAGTTTGTTTTCCAAAAAGCAGTGTATGGTGTATCAAATCTTATGACCCAGTGAAGCCACTTGAACAAATAATTTTCAGTGAATATGCTGAAATGCGGCGCTTCTTGCCTATGCATATTTCAACAGGCGAGAAGGAGCGTCGCATTTCAGCATACGCTGTTCAACAACTCAAGTGGTTTCTCTAGGTTTCGTAGTTTGAAACAAATTAAAAGGCCCATGAAATTGTTAAGCTTGTCCAACTAGCAGGCCTACGACATCATTATTTACTGTTAACAAATTGTTTTACCACATCAAAGGTCTGTTACACGGAAAAGTTGTTAGCGGAGAGAGTTCATGAAATGTATCGGTTGCATAGGATTTGCCGACAAAAAGTTATTTGGTCCGATAAAAACTCATCATGTATCTATTATTTGAACAGATAAAAATTCCCAAATGTCTTATCACAGGAACCTGTCATTTTATGAGAGAAAATGTTTTATTATTCACAACCTCAGGCCTCTGTGTTCCTCTTAGAAATATTATGCATACAAGATGTCGAACACAGTGGCTTATGGTTGTAAATAATAATTTATTTTCTCTATTTAAACAGCAGCTTTCTGTGGTCCAACATTTCATAGGAAGATTTCAGGAACTCTGAACTGAATTATTTATTTCAAGAATTTCAGATATTAAATGTCCTATGCATTCTCAAAATCCAGAGGAAGAGATTACTCATTAGACGTTTCTTCAAGAAATCAGTCCGTAAATTACTTCATCTAAGAGAGTCTAAGACAGAAGAAATTTGAGCAAACTTTATACATGATAACAAGTATATGCAAGTGTTCCAAGTACATGAATGATAACCATTATGAAAGTGTTCCAAGTATAATGCATATTAAATAAAAATCTATTCCGTTTGCACTGTATTTCCTGAAATGTATTGCATTACTAAAGGTATCACATTTCTACATGGGGAATCCCCTTCGGGTACACGGCAAAACATGGCCGCTTTTGAAATCTTGTTCCCGACTTTAAAAATAAAATTCTAAATAAGAATTGACTATTCAATTTTGACAGTTTATTGGAGTATGAAGTTTGGTTTGTCGCATCACAAATTGTGTAAAACCGCGCAGCGTAGCGAAGCGGTTTTACGCAAAATTTGTGATGCGTCACAAACCAAACTTCATACTCCAATAAACTGTCAAAATTGAATAGTCAATTCTTATAATTTCCAAACCCAAATTTATCCCAAATTTCACAAATATACCCAAGAAATTAGTAATTTAATACATTGCGTATGATAATATCAACTCTGTAGGGCCCGTAGGCGAACTAGTTCCCAGACGAAATAGATATAATGTAATTAAAGGCAGCAAATGTGTCAAAAATATTTGTTCCCTATCTGGAGCCCCATTTTACCAATCCATTACATCATCCGATGATATGACGTAACATTTTGATGACGCGTTCTGCTGTTCAAGTTCAAGGTCGCCGACATGGCAGTTATGTGTTTGGATTGTACACGCAGAAGCTGGGAGTTTATACAGACAGATTCTCTGTACTTATAGATCTAATACTTGCAGAAAACGGCATGATTATGATCTATTGGTATCAGAATACCTTCCTAGGATTTAGTTATTTCATAAGTGACAAGTTAATTGTGAAAATTCATGACGATACTGTATCCTGATCGAGGCCGAGGTAGGTCGCCGTCTTTTCGCTGTCAATATTTTCTCCTAAATTCTTCATCTCGCCGAAAATATATCATTAGAAAAGTTTCTAGTTTCAATACTTCATAGGTTCAGAACAATTGTACCTCATAGAAATCATTTGAAACAGTGATCTTCGGTCCTTTTGAAGTTCTCAATCAAAACTTTTGCACGTTGTCGTTGACAGTCGTCAGTCACTGGAAAATTTCAAACGCAGGTACTTGCTACTGTTACGACGGGAATGTAATTTTGAAGAAAATAGCTGAAGTTTCTGTTATTCTCCTCATTTACTGATTTTTCTGTCTTTCATGAAATTTTAAGAACTAGAAATGGTATTAGAAACTTCAAAAACAGGAGCATAGCAACCGAACAACGCTGTAAAAACCACGTATACCGGTACATCATCGAAATTGTCATAAAATTTTCATTAATTCTGATATCGTACTTATATCTAAGGGCTACTGTTAATAACACTATTTTTTCTTTGCATAATTATCATTCGAAAGCCGATCTTAGCAACATACTAAATGATTTTGATGGAAGTAGTTCCGGCTCTTCCGGTATTTTATCGTGTTCATTGGGGTATGAAGTGTATTTCGCCATTTTTCTGACGATCATATTAACCAATCAAAATGCATAGATTGGTGTAAACAAATTTATTTGGAAATTATATAAGTATAAAGAATTTAAATAATTGAATCATATCACATAAAAGGTCAATCAATAAGACATTGAAGCATGTGTCACTTGTTGAATTATCAGCTGTAACTATGGATGAAAGGTCGATCTAAAATGATTAATCATACAAAGAAGGTTTTTTTCCTGTAGTTGCACCTGAAACATTGGGCATGGAAAACATACATTATACCTATGTACAATCTTAAAAAATATTCCTTAAAAATCCAAAAGTGGATATCTTGACAAAATTCTTTCACTTGTAGGATACCATGCATGAGTACCTCATACCTACAAATTGTCATGACAATCTGAAGAGTGGTTATAGAAAAGAAGCAGAAAATGTATGAAAATCACACACCCCCCCCCCCCCTTCCTTTTTACATAAGAAAAAAATTCATAAAAAATCAAAAAAATAAATTTTAAGCATAAAATACATATCAAAGCATTAAGTAAGTTAAATATGATAAATATGTAGTAAATGAGTGTGTAAAATCATACACTTATTGAGTTATTTAAAGAAATAGTGCAAAAATGTGCATTTCTGACTAAGTCCAAAAAGACGTCAAAAACGCGTCAAAAATTTGACTTCGAAGTGGAACCAAAAATAACAACACTTCTTAAGACATCTCTCTAGATCATCCTGATGCTTTCGGTTTGTCGATACATGCTTCGGTTCTGAAGAAGAAGTTTGTCAAAGGAGGGTACCCCCGTGACCTACTTTTGGCTGTGGTGGCGCCACCTGTTGACAGATCCGGACGAAAAACAACAACACTTGTAGGGGACCATGAGTACTTCATACCTACCTTGTTTCATCAAAATCCCTTCAGCCGTTCTGGAGAAGAAATTGAAAATGTGAAAAGTTTACGACGACGACGGACGACGACGACGGACGACGGACGCAACACTATGACAATAGCTCACTTGAGCCTATGGCTCAGGTGAGCTAAAAAACTCCACTCATCAACAGTTTACTTTGGATTTTCTTTAAACTTTACATGTGAACTGCCCATGATTGTAGGAGAAAGTCTGTTGATTTTCAAGGTCAAGGCTGATAGAAATGGTATAAGTAAACCTCATGGACAGTGTGGAGGTCTTGTGAGGGGATGCTATGTTTTGCATAAGTCATCATCAAGGGGGGGGGGGTATATTTGCATTTTACCATTGATAGGTCATACTTTTGTCTTTAAGAAATATACATGTTAACATGTAGATAATCCCTATTGTGTTGTTAAAAAGAGTAGTTTTGCCTGGTTGATAATTACAAAATTTAAGGCCCAGGAATAGAATTTTGACAGAAGAGGTTGTATGATGTAACCATATGGCCTCTCCCCCACAATATTTATGGTGAATTATTATTTTATGTTGGGGAATTTGCACACTGTAGAAAGAGTGATAACTCTAAACTAAATCGATGCATTTGTCAGAGCACAAAAGTAAATTAATACCCTTACATGAAAAAGGGATGATGTTAATATTAATTCACATAAAGATAATTTTGAAACAAGATTAGAAACAGATTCAAGAAATTGAAGTTAATAAGTTTATCTTAAGATTTTAAGGGAAATATTTTATCATACTTTACATGTTTAATTGTAATATTGATTTTTCAATACTTGGAAAGTCCAGAGATTGATAAGAACTTAATTACAAATTGGTTTTATCTATTTGTTGGAGAAATCTACACGTGAAGTACCAGCATATTGAGTTTATTTACGTACAATCCCTCATAATTTCAGATGCTTTTGAAGAGTTGTAGACAACCTTATCTTTGAGGAATGAACACGAAATTATCTAGAAATATGTCCATCATATTGTGCAATTCCCCTCCCTTGTTTAAATACAATTTGTCATATTTCAATTGTTAGAACTACTTTCTCGCATGCTATGGATTCTGTCAGATTATGTTTCGTGAAATAAACTTGTTAAAATTCCAACGATGTTTTCCTTCCACAACAAAATACAGAACATTTATTAATCACACAACGCGAAGTACGAATTATGGCTTGTAAGCCCGCATCGGCTTACAATGACTCGGAATGGATTTTCTTGTCTAGCGTCTGCTAGTGGCTAACTTGAGAGCTGTGAAATTTTATTGGCCCTCAGAATATCTCATACTGATTCCCAAGGAAAGATAACTGGTACATCCTAAAATCAAATGGTTTTTTTTCTTCTTCATAGTGAAGCGTATATATACACAGAAGAAAAGCCTATATATATGTATAAGGCTTTCTCTTTAGAATAAGAGTGTAGTAAAATGATAACATGAAGCAGAACATATGATAAGTTGGTGTAAGAGTTGCATGAAAATTAAAGATTAAATGAAAGTATTCTCAATAGATACAGGAACTTAAATCCTATAATCATACTTTGAGTGTACTTTATGTGGATCCAGAACAAAGTAACAAAGTTGGTGTATAGATGCTGAATCAAGCTTCACTTTTAATCTTGACATTTTCATGATTACTTTATACTGTTTGCTGTTTGTTGTCTTTGTGTATGTATGATTTATTGCTTAGAATATAACAAGGGAATCACAGTAGTCATCAGCCTGTATTAATCATTCTACCAGTTAACATTCAAATGCAGGATTTTCTGTAGGATTATCATCTTTTCCATCATCTAACTTTCAAAAATTCAAAGATTAAGATCAATTAATTTATCAAAGTTCTTCTTCTTCTTTTTCCATTTGGGAGAGTACAAGTTTTTGTCTATCAATCCTTTTGAAATGTATTTTCAATGTTAGGTGCCTCCTAGATATATTATACAACCCTGAAATCTGAATTTTTGATTATGCAACAATCTGAATAAAAAAGGATGTTTGAAATGAGTGTCTTATTTGATTTCATTTGGCACATATGATGCCATATTATTGAACTGCTACAATGTTTCTTAAAAAGTGTTTTAGCTGTGACTTTAGAGTGTGTTTGTATAAAATACATGACAACTTAGACCATATACCCAAATATGATGGAATGGGAAAACGTTACTTATACTTCATTTGACTTGGTAGATTTAGATGAATATCAGATTTTAATGTTTTCCTTCAAAGCGTTAATTTGATTTTGTATTTTACTACACAAGTAACCACTTGTGTGATGGTTTAAGTTTCATTTAATTAAGAACTTGATCCTTAAATTACCTAAAGCATAGTAGCAAAATTTTAAAATTCAATGAACAATACATTGATTAAATTTTTTTCCAGATTAGTGCTCTTAACTTATACAGAGTTCATATCACTTACATGTTTCAACAAAACCTGGATATAACATATGGTGCTATTGAAACGATGCCTTCCAGTTTAATACAGGGCTGCATCATTAATTGTTTTTGTCCTATATGTCTATCGGTCGTATGTATATTTGTCTGACCTTTGACATGGTGATAAAGCTCTTATATTTTGTGTAAAGATACCTTTCTTTTAGCATAGGTACATTTGTAGCATCAAGGTTTGATCTTGGATTTGAAATATTTATTATATCCCTGCATATGATACAAAAATCAGGAAGTATTAATCGCAGCTTCATCATCACTGCGTGTTTTTTCGCGCCATACCTTGCCCTGTTTCTGCACCTCAGGCATCTGTAGGTGATGATTTATACTCGTTACTTACCTGCTCTCTGTAGTGTTCTTATGTAAAATCACCCCTACACAGCAGCTGATCACTTAAACAGATACGTCTAGTCAATCATCGCTAATATTGTTTGATCAGTCGTCTGTCATCTACAACTGTCAAAATATCAAAGAGAAATTCATGTATTCATTGAAAATTGCATTATCATTTTATTAGGTAATCGATCAAAAATTCCCCAAAATTGCCTCATCCTGTAGGTAGATTTATGCAATACTTATAAGTGCACTCATCATTATAAACTCTTTATTTCGCGCATCATCAATTTTTGCTTCTTCGTCGACACAGTTGAGTAATAACGCTTTAGCAACCAAGTATGCACATCTAATCTTTGTCTGTCTCCGCTTACATCGGAGTGGTATGACGAGATCAAATGTCGGCAACTTTAAGGTTTGATTAAAATGAATTATGATGCGCATGTTGTTCACTTGATTGCAACGAACCATGCAATTGTAAATTTGCATCATAGATAATGCATGCATTTAGTGCATAAAAAATTGAAAATTTCATAAATTATTTCAAAACGATTTTAATTCAGCAAAAAAAAAAATGAGATAAAAGAGGTTGTTTCATCACTACCTACTTGTACAGAGAAAGCTTTTCAAGACGTAATATTCTTTTTTTCTTTTTTTTTTTTAAAGATGATGTATCTGGGTATGTCAATGACACTTCATTATGGTAAGATCACCCCATCAACGGTAATTGGAAATGACGTCTACAGTATTTCTGTTTGAATCACATTCTGATTCAGGGCAACGGTCTCTAGTGTGTAGATATGTATCTGTAAGAAATAAACATACATGAAATATTTCGAATTAGTTTTATGCAGTAGAGGGGATTTACATTTCGATGAGAAGTTATAACATTTGGCAAGCTTAAAGAAACCCTTGTCTCAAAAATCATCAAGATTAAAAGTTCAACGTATTATTCATCAATTGCCGGCAACACCCATATTGCATAAAGATGATTGCTGCAATTTAGATTAAAACATACCTTAATGTATTTTCAGTAATGAAAAGGTTTTGTTTCACCTATCGATCTGGATGTCACATGGAAGGAATGTATGTGTATAATCGCTGATGTTAAGTTTTTCATCAGAAAAGAGTCTTAAACTTTGTATTACCGAGTCCATGCCAGCTACACTGATAACTATTTTCATAGTGGTTCTCTATCATTTATTTTCGACTTCTCCAAAGTGGAAGATAAATTTGAAGGAAATACAGTAACCTTGTACCCCCAGACATTTAATTTTACTATCTTTTCCAGTTCTGCATATATATAATACACCGAAAGTTGTCGTTTATTTGCAATAAAGAAGCAACAGTGCCCAAAATGTTCAGAGCAGTGCCCTTCAGTCTACTTCCTAGATTTGCGCTTCGGTGCTATTATAAGCGTAGTATTCAATGTAAAAAAACCATACAATTTTTTTTTAAATTTCATTTTAAAAATGTTATTGATTACAAATGTAATGCACACATGTATAAGTCGTAAATTGTTTGACAAATGAAAATTATAAACATTTATCTCATCAACTTAGACAACTTACAGATATGTGCTTTCAAATTGTAAATCCATGAAAGGAAATAGAAGTAATTTTTTGTAAAGTAGATCTGCAGCCTTTTAAGATGACATCATTACATTGTTGCTGTATATAAGTACATCCCTGTGATTTCAATTGACTGATTTACAGTACAAGTTCATTATAATCGTTTACAAAAAGAAACGTGTTTCTGAACGAGTTGTTTCCATATGCAAGAATGTGCCATGTTCTTATAGAAAGTTACATTCAGTACGAATTAACAGCGCGAACCGAGACGATGAAGTGAAATGTAAAAACGATCAGCGAGTGACTCATATACAAAATGTTTAACTAAAATGATACGGAATCAAAGACTGTCTTTAAGTGTTCAAATATGCAATTAGGATTTCATAAGTTTGAATAGTTTCGATCATGATATGAAGGGTGAACAACAATATAATATTAAGCTACTCTATACTTAATGTTATGTACATGTATTATTAAGGATTCCGACTATTCCGTCGGAATCCTTTCTGTTATTGTATTGTCTTTTCTTTATTCTTATTATTATTCTTATTATTATTATTATTATTAAGGATTCCGACTTTTCCGTCGGAATCCTTTCTGTTATTGTATTGTCTTTTCTTTATTCTTATTATTAAGGATTCCGACTATTCCGTCGGAATCCTTTCTGTTATTGTATTGTCTTTTCTTTATTAAGGATTCCGACTTCCGTCGGAATCCTTTCTGTTATTGTATTGTCTTTTCTTTATTCTTATTATTCTTATTATTATTATTATTCTTACCCACAAACCGTTCCGGTCACTTTACAAAAAAGTACAGCATCATATGAAAAAACGGAAAGTACCATGTGAAAGAGCATATGAAGATCTAAATTTAAATTTTTTTTCTTGTCGAAAAGTTCACATATGCCCCTGCTAGAGGTCATCAAAGGTAAAATCTTTAAAACCTTATAACTCCTAAATTAACCGTGCGATTTTAACGAAATTTGTTTTATATTGTTCTTTGGGAAATTTGCAAACTTTTATACGCTTACATGCTCGATAAAATATTTACGGTTTTCGCGCTATTTTGAGTTGAAAATGGAACTTTAAATTGGCACAGTGCCAATTTCTACAGTTTTTGAGATTTTGAGTTGAAACTTGGATGGTAGGTTACTTATAGGTAGTCATTGATGATGACCTAGTGTCAAGGTCAAATTATGATTCTCAAGGTCACAACAAACTTTTGCCTATAGAACAAAGACCATTTGATCTTGACAGTTCAAACTTCACAAAAACAATCATTGATCCAAGCCCTTTCACCTTGACCTTGACCCAAGGTCAAATTCTCATTCTCAAGGTCACAACAAATTTTTTCCTATAGAACAAAGACCATTTGACATTGAGAGTTAAAACTTGACGCAAATATTCCTTGCATCAAGTCCTTTCACCTTGACCTTGACCCAAGGTCATTTGTTCGATTTCAAGGTCACAACAGACTTTTGTTGATAAAATATTGAGCTTTGAATAGATAAAAAGAAATCTTGATGAGAATTAACTAAAATGCTTATCTTTCATCCATGACCTTGGTTCAAGGTCAAATAAACTTTTTCAAGGTCATAACAAACATTTACTCTTGTAGGATTGATAGGATTTTGTTCTTAAATATTTATTCTTCACACAAGTAGTACTTCTTATTTGAACTTTACATAGTAAGATAGATAACTCTTTTATTCTTGTTCTCTGTTTCCTTTTTTATCTTAGTAGCATTACTTGTCTGTACTTTCATGCTGTTGTCATTCTCTATTTATAGAAATTTTCTCATTGCTAATTCATTGTGCAATTCTTTTTGGGATAGTAATTTAAAAGGATTCAAAATGGATAGAATAGATATAGGAGTTTAAAGCCTTCCTAAACTTGAAAGGTATTTATCGTCTTTTTCTCCTTTTTTGTCGATAAATAGATAAGAGTCCCAAGTTAGACTTAAGCTCTTTTGACTCATTTGCTGAAGTGAATAAGGTACTAAAGCAACTTTTTTTTTTCATCATCTTTATCCGGATTTTAACACTTCAGTTCCGAGGAAGGTCTAATAAAGGAGGAATCCGTCTGTTGCTTGCAACAGTAGCCATCTAGTTATTATTATTATTCTTACCCACAAACCGTTCCGGTCACTTTAAAAAAAAGGACAGCATCATATGAAAAAACGGAAAGTACCATGTGAAAGAGCATATTAAGATCTAAATTTAAATTTTTTTTCTTGTCGAAAAGTTCACATATGCCCCTGCTAGAGGTCATCAAAGGTAAAATCTTTAAAACCTTATAACTCCTAAACTAACCGTGCGATTTTAACGAAATTTGTTTTATATTGTTCTTTGGGAAATTTGCAAACTTTTATACGCTTACATGCTCGATAAAATATTTACGGTTTTCGCGCTATTTTGAGTTGAAAATGGAACTTTAAATTGGCACAGTGCCAATTTCTACAGTTTTTGAGATTTTGAGTTGAAACTTGGATGGTAGGTTACTTATAGGTAGTCATTGATGATGACCTAGTTTCAAGGTCAAATTATGATTCTCAAGGTCACAACAAACTTTTGCCTATAGAACAAAGACTATTTGACCTTGACAGTTCAAACTTCACAAATACAATCATTGATCCAAGCCCTTTCACCTTGACCTTGACCCAAGGTCAAATTCTCATTCTCAAGGTCACAACAAAATTTTTTCTATAGAACAAAGACCATTTGACATTGAGAGTTAAAACTTGACGCAAATATTCCTTGCATCAAGTCCTTTCACCTTGACCTTGACCCAAGGTCATTTGTTCGATTTCAAGGTCACAACAGACTTTTGTTGATAAAATATTGAGCTTTGAATAGATAAAAAGAAATCTTGATGAGAATTAACTAAAATGCTTATCTTTCATCCATGACCTTGGTTCAAGGTCAAATAAACTTTTTCAAGGTCATAACAAACATTTGCTCTTGTAGGATTGATAGGATTTTGTTCTTAAATATTTATTCTTCACACAAGTAGTACTTCTTATTTGAACTTTACATAGTAAGATAGATAACTCTTTTATTCTTGTTCTCTGTTTCCTTTTTTATCTTAGTAGCATTACTTATCTGTACTTTCATGCTGTTGTCATTCTCTATTTATAGAAATTTTCTCATCGCTAATTCATTGTGCAATTCTTTTTGGGATAGTGATTTAAAAGGATTCAAAATGGATAGAATAGATATAGGAGTTTAAAGCCTTCCTAAACTTGAAAGGTATTTATCGTCTTTTTCTTCTTTTTTGTCGATAAATAGATAAGAGTCCAAAGTTAGACTTAAGCTCTTTTGACCCATTTGCTGAAGTGAAAAAGGTACTAAAGCAACTATTCTTTTTCATCATCTTTATTCGGATTTCAACACTTCAGTTCCGAGGAAGGTCTAATAAAGGAGGAATCCGTCTGTTGCTTGCAACAGTAGCCATCTAGTTCTTATTATTATTCTTACTATTATTATTATTATTATTATTATTATTCTTACCCCCAGATCGTTCCAGTCACTGTACAAAAAAGTATCACTTCTTATGATAAAACGAAAAAGATCATGTGAAAGAACATATGAAGATCTTTAGGTAAAAAAATTTTGTCGTCGAAAAGTTCACATATGCCCCCGCTAGAGGTCATCAAATTTTAAATCTTTAAACTCTTATAACTCCTAAACTAACCGTACGATTTGAACGAAATTTGTTTTAAAATGTTCTTTAAGAAATTTGTAAACTTTTATACGCTTACATGCTCGATAAAATATTTACGGTTTTCGCGCTATTCCGAGTTGAAAATGGAACTTTAAATTGGCACAGTGCCAATTTCTACAGTTTTTGAGATTTTTAATTGAAACTTGGATACTAGGTTACTTATAGGTAGTCATTTAATGTTGACCTACTTTCAAGGTCAAATTTTAATTCTAAAGGTCACAACAAACTTTTGCCTATAGAACAAAGACTATTTGACCTTCGGACTTCAAACTTCATACATAATATCGTTAAACCAAGCTCTTTCACACTGACCTTGACCCAAGGTCAAATTTTGATTCTCAAGGTCACAACAAACTTTTGCCTATAGAACAAAGACTTTTAAACCTGCAGAGTTCAAACTTCATACATAATATCATTAAACCAAGCTCTTTCACCTTGACCTTGACCCAAGGTCAAATTCTGATTCTCAAGGTCACAACAAACATTTGCCTATAGAACAAAGACTATAAGACATTCAAAGTTCAAACTTCATACATAATATCATTAAACCAAGCTCTTTCACCTTGACCTTGACCCAAGGTCAAATTCTGATTCTCAAGGTCACAACAAACTTTTCCCTATAGAACAAAGACTATACGACCTTCAGAGTTTAAACTTCATACAAATAATTGTTCAGTCATGCTCTTTCACGTTGACCTTGACCCAAGGTCAAATTCTCATTCTCAAGGTCACAGCAACTTTTCCGTACAAAACAAAGACTATTTGACCTTCAGAGTTCATACTTTATACATATCATGCTTGGGCCCAGCTCTTTCACCTTGCCCTGGACCCAAGGTCAAATTCTGATTGTCATGGTCACAACAAACTTAAGTCTATAAAACAAATACTGTTTGACCTTGAGAGTTCAAACTTTACTCAAAGATTCCCTGCATCAAACTCTTTCATCATGACCTTGACCCAAGGTCATTTGTTTGATTTCAAGGTCACAACTGACTTTGGCTGATTAGATATTGAGCTTTGCTCAGATTAAGATCAATCGTGATGAGAATAATCACAATACTTAGCTTTCATCCATGACATTGGTTAAAGGCCAAATAATCATTCTCAAGGTCTTAACAAACATTTACTCATGTAGAATTTACACTCTTTGTCCTATACTATTTATTTTTCTCACAAGTAGTCCTTCTTATTTGAACTTAACATAGTATCAGAAAGATAACTCTTTCATTCTTGTTCTTTGTTTCTTTTTTTTTTCTTAGTGGCATTACATACCTGTACTTTCAGGTTGTTGTCATTTTCTATTAATAGAAATTATCTAATTGCAAAATCATTGTGCAATTCTGTTTGAGAAAGTAATTGTAAAGGATTTGATATTGAGAGAGCATGGAGTTTAAAGTTTTCGTAAACATGAAAGGTATTTAATATTTTTTTCTTCTATTTTGTTGTTACATAAATAAGAGTCCCAAATTAAACATAAACTCTTTTGACTCATTTGCTGTAGTGAATAAGGTACTAAAGCAACTATTCTTTTTTCCATCTTCTTTATTCGGATTTTAACACTTCAGTTCCGAGGAAGATCTAATAAAGGAGGAATCCGTCTGTTGCTTGCAACAGTAGCCATCTAGTTATTAAGGATTCCGACTATTCCGTCGGAATCCTTTCTGTTATTGTATTGTCTTTTCTTTATTCTTATTATTATTCTTATTATTATTAAGGATTCCGACTATTCCGTCGGAATCCTTTCTGTTATTGTATTGTCTTTTCTTTATTCTTATTATTATTCTTATTATTATTATTATTATTATTCTTACCCCCAGATCGTTCCAGTCACTGTACAAAAAAGTACAACTTCTTATGATAAAACGAAAAAGATCATGTGAAAGAGCATATAAAGATCTAGAGGTAAAAAAAATTTGTCGTCGAAAAGTTCACATATGCCCCCGCTAGAGGTCATCAAAGTTCAAATCTTTAAACTCTTATAACTCCTAAACTAACCGTACGATTTGAACGAAATTTGTTTTAAAATGTTCTTTGGGAAATTTGTAAACTTTTATACGCTTACATGCTCGATAAAATATTTACGGTTTTCGCGCTATTCCGAGTTGAAAATGGAACTTTAAATTGGCACAGTGCCAATTTCTACAGTTTTTGAGATTTTGAGTTGAAACTTGGATACTAGGTTACTTATAGGTAGTCATTTAATGTTGACCTACTTTCAAGGTCAAATTTTTATTCTCAAGGTCACAACAAACTTTTACCTGTAGAACAAAGACTATTTGACCTTCACAGTTCAAACTTCATACATACTATCGTTAAACCAAGCTCTTTCACAATGACCATGACCCAAGGTCAAATTTTGATTCTCAAGGTCACAACAAACTTTTGCCTATAGAACAAAGACTATTAGACCTGCAGAGTTCAATCTTCATACATAATATCATTAAACCAAGCTCCTTGACCTTGGCCCAAGGTCAAATTCTGATTCTCAAGGTCACAACATACTTTTGCCGATAGAACAAAGACTAATAGACATTCAAAGTTCAAACTTCATACATAATATAATTTAACCAAGCTCTTTCACCTTGACCTTGACCCAAGGTCAAATTCAGATTTTTAAGGTCACAACAAACTTTTGCCTATAGAACAAAGACTATTTGACCTTCAGAGATTAAACTTCATACAAATAATTGTTCAGTCATGCTCTTTCACTTTGACCTTGACCCAAGGTCAAATTCTCATTCTCAAGGTCACAGCAACTTTTCCCTACAAAAAAAAGACTATTTGACCTTCAGAGTTCATACTTTATACATATCATGCTTGGGCCCAGCTCTTTCACCTTGACATTGACCCAAGGTCAAATTATTATTTTCAAGGTCACAGCAAACTTAAGTCTATAAAACAAAGACTGTTTGACCTTGAGAGTTCAATCTTTACACAAATATTCCTTGCATCAAACTCTTTCATCATGACCTTGACCAAAGGTCATTAGTTTGATTTCAAGGTCACAACTGACTTTGGTTGATTAGATATTGAGCTTTGCTCAGATTAAGATCAATCGTGATGAGAATAATCACAGTACTTAGCTTTCATTCATGACATTGGTTAAAGGCCAAATAATCATTCTCAAGGTCTTAACAATCATTTTCTCTTGTAGAATTTACACTTGTTGTCCTATACTATTTATTCTTCACACAAGTAGTCCTTCTTATTTGAACTTAACATAGTATAAGAAAGATAACCCTTTTATTCTTGTTCTCTGTTCTCTTTCTTTTTTTTTCTTAGTAGCATTACAGATCTGTCCTTTCATGTTGTTGTCATTTTCTATTAATAGAAATTATCTCATTGCAAAATCATTGTGCAATTCTGTTTTGAGAAAGTAATTGTAAAGGATTTGATATCCATAGAGCATGGAGTTTAAATCTTTCGAAAACATGAAAGGTATTTATCATCTTTTTCTTCTTTTTTGTCAATAAATAGATAAGAGTCCCAAGTTAGACATAAGCTCTTTTGACTCATTTGCTGAAGTGAATAAAGTACTAAAGCAACTATTCTTTTTTCATCTTCTTTATTCGGATTTTAACACTTCAGTTCCGAGGAGGGTCTAATAAAGGAGGAATCCGTCTGTTGCTTGCAACAGTAGCCATCTAGTTATTATTATTATTATTATTCTTACCCCCAGATCGTTCCAGTCACTGTACAAAAAAGTACAACTTCTTATGATAAAACGAAAAGGGTCATGTGAAAGAGCATATAAAGATCTTGAGGTAAAAAAATTTTGTCGTCGAAAAGTTCACATATGCCCCCGCTAGAGGTCATCAAAGTTCAAATCTTTAAACTCTTATAACTCCTAAACTAACCGTACGATTTGAACGAAATTTGTTTTAAAATGTTCTTTGGGAAATTTGTAAACTTTTATACGCTTACATGATCATAAAATATTTACGGTTTTCGCGCTATTACGAGTTGAAAATGGAACTTTAAATTGGCACAGTGCCAATTTCTACAGTTTTTGAGATTTTGAGTTGAAACTTGGATACTAGGTTACTTATAGGGAGTCATTTAATGTTGACCTACTTTCAAGGTCAAATTTTCATTCTCAAGGTCACAACAAACTTTTACCTGTAGAACAAAGACTATTTGACATTCACAGTTCAAACTTCATACATACTATCGTTAAACCAAGCTTTTTCACATTGACATTGACCCAAGGTCAAATTTTGATTCTCAAGGTCACAACAAACTTTTGCCTATAGAACAAAGACTATTAGACCTGCAGAGTTCAAACTTCATACATAATATCATTAAACCGAGCTCTTTCACCTTGACCTTGGCCCAAGGTCAAATTTTGATTCTCAAGGTCACAACATACTTTTGCCTATAGAACAAAGACTATTAGACATTCAAAGTTCAAACTTCATACATAATATCATTAAACCAAGCTCTTTCACCTTGACCTTGAGCGAAGGTCAAATTCAGATTCTCAAGGTCACAACAAACTTTTGCCTATAGAACAAAGACTATTTGACCTTCAGAGTTTTAACTTCATACAAATTATTCTTCAGTCATGCTCTTTCACTTTGACCTTGACCCAAGGTCAAATTCTCCTTCTCAAGGTCACAGCAACTTTTCCCTACAAAACAAAGACTATTTGACCTTCAGAGTTCATACTTTATACATATCATGCTTTGGCCCAGCTCTTTCACCTTGACCTTGACCCAAGGTCAAATTCTTATTTTCAAGGTCACAACAAACTTAAGTCTATAAAACAAAGACTGCTTGACCTTGAGAGTTCAAACTTTACATAAATATTCTTTGCATCAAACTCTTTAATCATGACCTTGACCAACGGTCATTAGTTTGATTTCAAGGTCACAACTGACTTTGGTTGATTAGATATTGAGCTTTGCTCAGATTAAGATCAATCGTGATGAGAATAATCACAGTACTTAGCTTTCATTCATGACATTGGTTAAAGGCCAAATAATCATTCTCAAGGTCTTAACAATAATTTACTCTTTTAGAATTTACACTTTTTGTCCTTTACTATTTATTCTTCATACAAGTAGTCCTTCTTATTTGAACTTAACATAGTATAAGAAAGATAACTCTTTTATCTTTATTCGGATTTTAACACTTCAGTTCCGAGGAAGGTCCAATAAAGGAGGAATCCGTCTGTTGCTTGCAACGGTAGCCATCTAGTTCTTATTATTATTATTCTTACCCCCAGATCGTTCCAGTCGCTGTACAAAAAAGTGCCACTTCTTATGATAAAACAAAAAGTATCACGTGAAAGAGCATATAAAGATCTAGAGGTAAAAAAATTTTGTCGTCGAAAAGTTTACGCATGCCCCCGCTAGAGGTCACCAAAGGTCAAATCTTTAAACACTTATAACTCCTAAACTAACCGTGCGATTTGAACGAAAGTTGTTTTAAAATGTTCTTTGGGAAATTTGTAAACTCTTATACGCTTACATGCTCGATAAAATATTTACGGTTTTCGCGCTATTCCGAGTTGAAAATGGAACTTTAAATTGGAACAGTGCCAATTTCTACAGTTTTTGAGATTTTGAGTTGAAACTTGGATACTAGGTTACTTATAGGTAGTCATTTAATGTTGACCTACTTTCAAGGTCAAATTTTCATTCTCAAGGTCACAACAAACTTTTGCCTGTAGAACAAAGACTATTTGACCTTCAGAGTTCAAACTTCATACATAATATCATTAAACCAAGCTCTTTCACCTTGACTTTGAGCAAAGGTCAAATTTTGATTCTCAAGGTCACAACAAACTTTTGTCTATAGAACAAAAACTATTAGACCTGCAGAGTTCAAACTTCATACATAATATCATTAAACCAAGCTCTTTCACCTTGACCTTGACCCAAGGTCAAATTTTGATTCTCAAGGTCACAACAAACTTTTGCCTATAGAACAAAGACTATTAGACATTCAAAGTTTAAACTTCATGCAGAATATCATTAAACCAAGCTCTTTCACCTTGACCTTGACCCAAGGTCAAATTCTGATTCTCAAGGTCACAACAAACTTTTCCCTATAGAACAAAGACTATTTGACCTTTAGAGTTCAAACTTCATACAAATAATTGTTTAGTCATGCTCTTTCACTTTGACCTTGACCCAAGGTCAAATTCTCCTTCTCAAGGTCACAGCAACTTTTCCCTACAAAACAAAGACTATTTGACCTTCAGAGTTCATACTTTATACATATCATGCTTGGGCCCAGCTCTTTCACCTTGACCTTGACCCAAGGTCAAATTCTCATTGTCAAGGTCACAACAAACTTTAGTCTATAAAGCAAAGACTGTTTGACCTTGAGAATTCAAACTCTACACAAATATTCCTTGCATCAAACTCTTTCATCATGACCTTGACCCAAGGTCATTGGTTTGATTTCAAGGTCACAACTGACTTTGGTTGATTAGATATTGAGCTTTGTTCAGATTAAGATCAATCGTGATGAGAATGATCCCAATACTTAGCTTTCATCCATGACATTGGTTAAAGGCCAAATAATCATTCTCAAGGTCTTAACAATCATTTACTCTTGTAGAATTTACACTTTTTGTCCTATACTATTTATTCTTCACACAAGTAGTACTTCTTACTTGAACATTACATAGTAAGATAGATAACTCTTTTATTCTTATTCTCTGTTTCTTTCTTTTTTATTCTTAGCAGCATTACATATCAGTAGTTTCATGTTGTTGTCATTTTCTATTAATAGAAATTATCTCACTGCAAATTCATTGTGCAATTCTGTTTTGAGAAAGTAATTGTAAAGGATTTTGATGTTGATAGAGCATGGAGTTTAAAGCTTTCGTAAACATGAAAGGTATTTATTGATGTTTTTTCTTTTCTGTTTAAAAATGAATAAGAGTCCCAAATTAGACATTAGCTCTATTGACTCATTTGCTGAAGTGAATAAGGTAATGAAGCAACTATTCATTTTTCCATCTTCTTTTTTTTTTCGGATTTTAACACTTCAATTCCGAGGAAGGTCTAAAAAAGGAGGAATCCGTCTGTTGCTTGCAACAGTAGCCATCTAGTTCTTTTCTCTTATTGAAATATCATTTCATTCATTCTTTTCTTCAATAAAGCTTTTGAATTTGAAATAAAGATAGATGAAAATGCAAAAATTCCATACACATAAGAAGGTGCGTATAAACGACGTACTTATTTGTCAATTTAGGGTGTCAGAGGCTTCAAAATTTACTTATTCAGAAAAAAAAACTGTCAAAAATCAAAGCTTCCATTTACATAGCATGTCATTATTAGAAGGATCAAAGACAAATCTAACTTCAGATCTATATGAATAAATCAAATAATATTCTTAAATGCAGAAAATGTGACACACCGTATGAATAAATATAGATTTGATAATGGTAATCTGGTATAAATGCGCTGACAAACTGTGAAAGTGTACTCTGTGATGTACCGTGTCAGCAATACAACATTATCCTGACACCCTTTCTATTGTGAATCCTATTCCTTTCTTAGTCCGTCATTTTTCGTTGTGTTGATACCATAGAACTAAGAGCTATACATCTCAATAAGTTTTTTTGTTCTCTGAGATCTCCGGGAATCTGAAGTTAATAATCCGTTTAACCTCACAATTTGTATACAGTGCGCAGTCTGAATGCTGATTGATCTAGACATTTTACGTATCCTGTAATATCTTTTGGGTCGTCTAAAATAGTAAGCAAACGCATATTCTGTGATCAAGGACCTAATCTTTCATCCAAACATGAAAGGTATATTTAAGTTTAACCTGTTTTAGATCATTATGATTACCTTTTATGTATGTACATTGTTATATGACTACCTGGCACGGTAGTGAGTAATCCACAGTTTACCTTACCCTCTCATATATATTCTTGATATAGTATACGACACAAATTAATGGTAAAAATGGCAAGGGGTCTTTGTGATGTAATTATGGCAAAATGACAGACATCCATCATTCGGCGGCTGCTGCAGTTTGACACAGTGAGGTGGGATTTGACATACGGAGCCAGGGTATCTCTATTCCTATCTATAATAAAGCTGAAGGCATTCGTACATTTCTCTTTTTGTAGGAAGCTTTGAGCAAAAAATCGCTTCATTTGAAACTGAGCTTAAAAAATATTCCCCACCCCCTTTCACCTGGATTTTTCGTCAGAGCATGGGTGCACGTATCGTATTCCGCACGCTATTCATTCATAATTTCACGAGCGAACTAAAAAGTTAGTTATAAACACGACGTAAGTCGCAATCAGTGAATGACTTAGGAGAGAGAGAGCGGCAGTGCGTTACTTGATGCATAATATTATATGTATCTCCTTGTCAATATTGTGAACGTGAAGAGGTGACAGCATATTAAAAGGATAAAATTTAAATATGTAGACCAAGAATGCAGATTTCTGTACTTGGGAGTATATTCTTTCTTTGTGTGTTATGTGTTAATATAGATTTATCAAATGGCAGACCCAGAAGACGGGTCTTTGTGCCCTGGATATTTTCTTATTTCGAAAATAAAAAACACAAAAGTTCTACCACTACAACTAGCACGACTAGTACAACTACTACACCGGTACCGAGGACTACTAAGGTAGCTAGTGATCAAGGGTTAGTGATTAGTGTTACTAAACTAGCCGATAGTAGTGATAGAAACGATGCGCCTGTCAAGAGAATACCCGAAAAGACGCGAGATGAGGAATTCAAAATTAATAGGAAGACTAAGCCAGAAGGTATGAAAAAGAAAAAAATACATGAATTAAAATTTCCAATTCATTATTTCTTAGTTCTTACTAAAACCAATAGTGGGTTGTTGTTTTTTTTTTTTTTTTCGAGCGTATAACCTTCATTCGCACTTTTTGAAACTATTGCAGCGCCCCGCAACATGTTGCATCATGATGTCTTTGATATGGAGTTTTATATATATATTATTCAAAAAGGTGGGAAATTAATTTCACACGAGGTTCAAAGAGTATGAGAAATCGGTAACATAGGAAGCCATGCCTTTGTAAATATTCAAAACGTTTTCCCTCCATTCAAGCTCTTTCAGTTGTATTATTAAATTATGATGCATTATCTTTAGATTGCGTATTGACTTCTCTAATTAAGTCATCAAAGAGAGAAAAATGTTAATCAATTATCACAAGTGTGTTGAAGCATGTTTATATAATCTAGTAATTGGTGAATTTCGCGAAAAATATGTTTATTGCAGAAAAACTAGTTTGCTCCCAAATGATTTCGTCCTATCAGATAAATGGAAGCAGAGTGTAACGATTTGAATAATAATTGGAATATGTTATGGGGTGGAAAGGATAGACTTTGATAATGCACAATGATTCCGGGCAGTAAGTGCACAAAGCTATATTCTGCATGAACAATGTTACTGAAAACAGTTTATCATTGTACTTGATATTATGCTGCGAAGTTCCAATTCACAAACTCTAAAAATCTTCTCTTTTTTTTTGATTTCGAATTCTCATTTTCTGGATTTGCTATCCGATATCCCCAACCCAGTCTCAAGAGGTATTTTCGGGGTTTTTTTTTTACCTTCACTGACGACAATGAAACCTTTCTTCATTTTTTCCGAAATAATTGTTGTGATTAATTAGTTGACCATCAATTTTCTTTTCATTTTCTCTTTGTCTTAAACCTTTATGTGTTTTTATGAAAAAAAGTTCAGATGTCAAAATAATCCGTCAGAAGTAAGTAACCTCCAGTCCTGCCGATGTTAAATAAGTCATAAATCCCTTAAGGAAGATTGTTTTACTGAGTGATCATCCCCAGTCCTCTAGTTTACATTATTTTCGTCCATAACTCGGGGCAAAGTTCTGTATCATTTACTTTTAAAACAGTAAAAGAGGAACCAGACATTAGCTATAAATATAAAATGATTACATCCCAAATCGTTATTGCCGATCACGGATTTCAGAGTGATACCTGCCCCCGATCTCATCACCGCACGCTGTTATCAAATTATCGACTCTATCACTGCAATGTTATACACGAATTAGATTCCAAAAGAAATTAAAAGATGGGCATTGATTATTAACCCTTGCTGATGGTATGCTTTACATACATATAGATTGGGATGAATGATACAGGAGTGAACATTCTTGACATTTGTGTAGTATAGGGAGATAGTCCCCTCCCACAGTGTAAGGTATGGGAATAAGTCATTTATACCTACCTCACTATGAGTGGAAACGGAAACATAGTTTTGTTATATTTTTATGGTTTGGCTTTTCTTGTCAGGTTCTTGTCTCAGGTCGAGTTTTCGTTACTTGTTTATGGTTTGGTTGTTAATCGATATATTTTCTTCTCATTCTCTTGTCTTTTGTCGAGTTTTTGTTACTTGTCATTGTTGTTTTCGGATGATATTGTCTGAAAAGCTAGATTCTACCAATATATGTAAATTCATGAATAACTATAAAATAGTTTAATTTAAAGCCAATGTATTTAGATTGCTATCTTACGAGACACCGTCTCCACCTACGAATAACATCAATTATTTGGATCGACTTGACTGATCACATTGTACTGTTAAATGAAAATACAAATAATAAAAATGAGCAAAAACAATGTAAGAAAAGTAAAATTTTACGATGACTTTTACTACAGACCCAGGCTGCGATGTCAGCGATGTTGAAAGATGAGGTATCTAGATTTTTATTTCGTTTTCCTATCTTTTTAAAATCCAAGAGGAACTTTGTTGTTTATGTAACAGGCTTTGTGATAGCAAATATACATCACGATTCCCTCGGATTTTACGGTGAAAGTTTTAAGGGGATGGAAAGATAAAAGTAGTCTGTGCATGAAAATTATGTCTGCTCGAGTTCCCCAAATTACAGGATGTAAGGAAAGATGTACCCGGGGTCGTTGAACAAGGTCAAACGGGGTTAGTTTTAATATTACCCCTTGACAGATTACAGACACTGGTTTTATTGACTACCTGGGAAATTGTGTTTGTTGTGACATAAAGAAGTGACAGATTTACGATATCTGATGGTCATTCAACGGAAAAGAAAATTAAAAATCAAACTAAAAAATTTCAAGTAACCTTTTAAACCTCATTTATGAAAAATATTGACGATTTCTTAAGTTCGAATGAATCATCAAGTGTAAGGGACTCAAACATGTTTTAAAATAGTTAGGGAAATATCATCATCAACATATAAAAGCTATATTTCCGTCTGCTCTCTAGTCCAGTTGCATCCATTTTATCACAGAAATGATTTTTATTTTACTCATCTCACCAAGGACTTCATGAATATGTCGTTCATTTTGTATAAAAGAGAGAGAGAGAGGGAGAGAGTCCTTTAGAAACAATTTATTTTACTTACAACTAAAGCACATTACAGTATTTCCTCATTTCCGATCAATTTTGAATATCGCTATATTTTCAAAATCTACTACATTATTAGAAATTCTCACAATTAACAGGAAGGACAATTAAGATCAAATAAATAGGTATGTTTTGGGTAGTATTGAGATCTGGTAGTAGTTATGATTGAGTTGTCAATGCGTAATATAAAGATAATGTACCATAATTACAACGAATTTTCATGGTTTCATACTGTGTTGCATGAAAATAATTTCTTACGTTTTGAATGAAATATATATAAAGCGCGAAAATGTCGAAAATATACAGACACGGCAATGTGATTCTATGCTGTTTTAGATTAGTATATATTTTCATTACACCCCTAGATTTATTAAAAAATATGATCATAATAGTAGTAAGCTTTTAGTTACTTTAGGGACAAATGGGTCCTTGATTGCGTCAGTCTTTGATGCGACCAGGTTTGCAATACGAAGAATCACTAAGTATTTTTTTTAAAGTTTAAATGAAGTTGGAATCGAGGATGATGCAGTTCCATGATAAATTTCAAATCGAATCTATCAAGAAAGATAATGATAAATATGGACAAAACCAAATCCCTGTTAAGAAGTACGAAATCGTTAATCAAAAATCATCTAACCAAGGTCATACAAAAGCAGGATAAAACCAGAACTAAGACAAAGGAACAGAAATAAAAAAATCTACCATGTGAAGAGAAGTGAACTCCCTGCGAAGGAGTGGGATCGGGTGCCCAGGAAGAGTTAGCATCTCCTGCTTGCATGCAACACCCGCCAATGATTTCAGAGGTGAACGATGCCTTTAAGCTAATAAGTGATATTTCAGGAAGCCATAACCCACTCCAAACCAATATTGGATATATTTATACTGATCAGTACACAAGGAAGATTAAACTAAATGGCATAGCTTTCTTTTAACTTTCAAAAGAAATTGAAGAAGGACTGTAGTGGGCATGTGCTTTATACACATTTTTGCTCATCAATGAGTTAACAATTTAAATCCAAATTGTCGAAATGTTTTCTCATTCATAATTATAGACAAACTCAAAGAGAGAAACAACGAAGGGTTTCTGGTTTCTGAAGGAGAACGATGTCTTTAGAAGTACAATATTGATGCCATAACTGTAACATCGCGGACGACATAAATATTGTTTGAGTTCATTTTTTACGGCTCATTATAATCATACCGGAGGTCGAGCCAAGTTTAACCAGCCTTTTATACGACGCCTCTGTCATCCTATCTGGCTGTTAGCCATTCCTAGGTATAGTTTTGAAGACTTGCCGCGAAGAAATACGCAGTTTCTAAGGTGTTTTTTTTTTCGAATCGTCCACATCTACCTCACCCACAATCTACTTTCATAGGAAGAAGAAGGAATAAGAATGACTGTATTACAAATTTATTAAAATAAGTTCATCTTGTAAAAATACGGAATTTCTAGATAGAGAACATTCAAACAAACATTAGATGCAAGAACATGAAATATGCTTCCTACAACAGAGAAAAACCAAAACAATCAAACCGTACAATTTTTGAACACATATTATTGTAACAGTCTATGCGCATTTCAACAATTTATATATCATCAGTGATGCTCGAGGCCAATATGTTGAGCGAAATTCTAAACATGACCTAAAATGTACGGCAGCCTGTTAAGGACAGAGCTGTGCCATGAGGTAGATACACATTAGTTTCAGAAATATTTATCAAATTTATAATATTTGGAGCCGTTCATTTTGGCAAGAGGAAATTAAAGCTCTGTATCGTAGATGGCGCTAGGAAAATTCACTTTGGCTTTATTTAAAACTGTTTGGCATGAAGTACTACTGACGAGGATTAAAATATCCGAAACACGTGTCTAGTACAACAAAATTGGTACTATAGAACATATATTTCAATATTGACAATCGGAAATTTCAAGTTAGTGCAGAAGCAGACGATATCCTCTGGGACTAGTAGTCCACTGGCAGAGGTACCAACCTATAGTGGCTGAAATCATCATATTGATAGGTTCTATTGTAGAAATTGAGTGCACCAAATGCACATTTCAATATACTATGTTATATTGCATAATTCGTTGAATTCGCATGGCTGTTGGAAAATAGAGTGTTTGAAATTGACGCCATTATTCGGATTGCATGCATAGAATTGATTCTTTTGTCCGAAACGCAAGGAATAATGATTAACAGAAATCAAATCGAGAAAAAGAGATGGCTAAAAGAAACTTGATGTCATATGGATTAATTAAGGGTCTAACTATGGAGAGCTAGACTTTCTTCAAGAGATAATATCAGGAGTTGTCTCTGGATTACATTATATCGTGTATGACATTGGTAATATTTTTGTCATCTATATCCATCAATATCATTTTCTTCAAAGACGGAAGTGATGTGGGTAATTTATCGTATCTCTTTTAGCATAGTATATCTATATGCAGTGTTTATTAAGATGTGCACTTTGAGTCCAAGGTTAAAGAAATCAGTCAAGCTTTCTAACATGTCATTGTAATGAGTTAGTCAGATTTGTTTTTTATTCCAGAATCAATCTTACCCGCACTTCTTGCGATCTGTTTTTCCAAAACACCTGAAATGTTATTTATGATGAATATTCCCTTTGAATTTTGGCTGTCATTATTGTTTCAGACAATTGTTTTGTCATCCTGGCTTTCAGCCATTGTTTTACAATCTTATACAGTTCTGTCAAATTTTTGGCATCTGTAATAAGACATTCAGTCTGTGATGTATATATGCTGGCACCGTCATTGTTAAGGAAGTGTCTCCTTATATTGGTGACCTTGAGCCACCAGTATTTTACATTGTAATCAGAAAAGGACTAATCAAGCTCACAAGATATTATGTAACATAACTATGTTTTGTTCCTGATCCTTATTTGATACATTTTGTTTGTTAGATGTTTAAATACTACCATTGTGAGATTTCCAAGACATTCAATTTGAAATATGCTGATTGATAAACTACATAATCCAAATAAGTGGACATTCACCGACTTATGGACGACAAATGCATGTCGAATAGTCGGCTTATAAAAACGTAAAGTTCCCCACTTTCCAAATTCTTCAGACTTTAATTGGCATTTTGATTATGAACATAGTCGTTAAAGATCAAAGTGAACATCTATTTTCACTTTCCTGATTATTTTTGTCAGCATATAATTGCTATTTCTCGCAGACACGTGCTGAGATATATGTACATTTTATATCATATTCTAATCGAGTCTTTGAGATACTTGTTACATCAACATCAGCTTTCACCGAGGAAAACGGAGACCGTAGCCTTAGCTAATTTTACCGACTGATGCGCTTAATAGGTATTTCATTCGTTCATTTTCAATGAAGCCAACTGAACTGAAAAATAGTAGTGATACAATTATTTCCGTCAAGTAATTTGAAGGGGTCGCTCAATCTATCCCGAACGAATTAACAAGCTAATCTGGTTAATACATCTAAATGGCGTCTTTTGAAGTCAGAGAGATGGATACGATACAGCAAGTTACACTAAAGTATTAAGGTATTAGTGATGAAAGAGGGGGTGATACTCTCTTGGTGATGACTCTCTTCAATTTTTGTATATTATTTTTTTTTAATTACACATGAACAAAGCATGGTTGCTCAACACTTGTGTTCGGTAAATTGAAAATTGAATTTATTCACATAGATCTGTTTTATGGCATATTTGCATTAATAAAGTGAAGAGGGAGGGGAGTTGTCCAACATTGGTTATTTTGTTTATTTGACCTTTATGCATTCATCTTGTACAACATATCAACAAACCTTGTCCTTCCAGCTAAAGTTATAAATATGGGGCGAAAAAAACGTGTAAAAATTTGGAAAAATTGTATGAGGTAACGTTAGAGTGACAAATAAAGTGTGGATATTAATTTGCCATTTCACCTCATAGTTCACGATGTTAGCTGTAGGTATTGGAGGCAGTGTACGGTGTAATATATTCAGTCTCCTACTCCATTATGGCCCGGCCAAGTACCTCTCTTTGTCGTCTGTCAATGGAAGGATCCCATGGATGGCGGATACCATGAAGATTATTGAATTTCAAATGTCTGTTTTGTATGGCGAAAATAGGTGAAAGTATTGTTTATTACTTCCCATACAATTTGGGGTTGAATGTAGACAGTATCTGAGGATCAAAGAGGGTAGTTGGTGTCAATTTAGCCGGGGCAGGTAGAAATGTCATCCAATACATGTGATGAGTTGAGTTCTATACCTTAAACAAACATTGATGTAGAGACATATTTACTGTGCACTTTTCTTGTCAAATATTATCTTGTCTACATCCTTTATTTCTTCAAACGTGCAGAAAAATATAAATATAGGTTTGCATTTGAAAGTGTCCCATGATGCCAGCCCTGCTCGATAGATCATTGTCCTCTCTTTGAACCAGTGTCTTTGTAGAGGAAGGTGCTAAAGAATGGAATGTCATATTTTTTTTCGAAAATGAGAGGGTCTTTTGTTTTATTTGCATCCCTAGTCATGTAAGAATATTTACTCTATCCATCATAAAATACAGTTCATCTTTACATTCATCAGCATCTATATGTATATGTATAGGATCACAGGTTTCTACATTACTATGTAAACAGTACGTGATATCAGAACCAAAACTCGGGAATCTGCCTAGCACATAATGACAATATTTATATACATAACAACGACATGCAGGTTTTTCCAGTGTAATTAGCAATTTTTCTGTTTAGCAACATTATATCATGCATTGCAGATCAAGAGATGTAACACCGAATATTGTTTATAGCTTTCATTGACACTGAATGTGTACTTTTTGAGTACAAATTGAACTAATTGGCCTTTTGTATGTATTGTCATCATTGCTCTGGAAAAAAAAATAGTTAAAACTTTAGTCGACATCGAATGCCAATCGTTCACTTCACAAGACTGCTTCGAATACCAACTATTTACTTCGCTAGTCGGCTTCGAATACCAACCATTCACGTCATAAGTCGGCCTCGATCGAATACGAACCATTCATTTCATAAGCCAGCTTCGAATACCAACCATTCACTTAGTCGGATTTGAATACCGATCATTTACATTCTTTGTCGGCTTCGAATACCAAACATTCACTTCCTTAGTCGACTTCGAAACCAACTATTCATTTAAAGCTGACAAATGAAGTGAATGGTTGGTATTCGTTCGAATAGTATCCATTTACTTCTCTAGTCGGCTTCGATCGAATACCAACCATTCACTTCATTAGTCAGCTTTAAATACCAACCATTTAGTTCATTAGTCGACTTCAAATACCAAATATTCACTTACTTAGTCGACTTTTAATACCAACCAGTAACTTTATTAGTATGCTTCGAATACCAACCATTCACTTCACTAGCCGGCTTTGATCGAATACAAAACTTTCACTTCATAAGTCAGCTTCGAATACCAACCATTCACTTCAGTAATCGACTTCAAATACCAATTAATCACTTCACTAGTCGGCTTCGATTACCAACATTTCACTGAATTGGCTGATTTCGAATATCAACCATTCATTTCATAAGCCAGCTTCGAATACCAACCATTCACTTAGTCGGATTTGAATACCGATCATTTACATTCTTTGTCGGCTTCTAATACCAAACATTCACTTCCATAGTCGACTTCGAAACCAACCATTCATTTGATAAATCGCCTTCGAATAGTTTCCATTTACTTCTCTAGTCGGCTTCGATCGAATACCAACCATTCACTTTATACGTCAGCTTCAAACACCAACCATTCACTTCATAAGTCAGCTTCGAATACCAACCATTCACTTCAGTAGTCGGCTTCAAATACCAACCAATCACTTCACTAGTGGGCTTCGATTACCAGCATTTCACTGAATTGGCCGATTTCGAATATCAACCATTCACTTCATTAGTCAGCTTTGAATACCAACCATTCGCCTCCCAAGTCGGCTTTGAATACCAAACATTCACTTCATTTGTCGGTTTCGAATAGCAACTATTCGCAGCTTCAAATACAATCATTCACTTCACTAGTCGGCTTCGAATACCGACAATTCAATTCATTATTCGACTTCGAATACGAACGACAATCACAACAACATGCAGGTTTTTAGGAGAGTAATTAGCAGTTTTACTCTATAGCAACATTATACCATGCATTGCAGGTCAAGATATTTTACATCGAATACTAGTATCGTTTCATGCCTTCATTAGTCGGCTTCGAATACCAACCGTTCACTTCAATAGTCGGCCTCGAATACCAACCATTCACTTCATTGAAGTCGATCAATTTACGATTTTGTAGGTTAGCGTTCTTTTTATGCCCCCGGAATCAAAGATTCGGGGGCATATAGTTTTTGGCCTGTCCGTCTGTTTGTCTGTTTATCTGTTTGTCTGTTTGTCTGTCTGTTTGTCCGAAAAACTTTAACATTGGACATAACTTTTGAATGGTAAGTGATAGGACTTTCATATTTCACATGTGTATTCCTTGTGACAAGACCTTTCCATTGATACCAAAATTTTTGACCTCGTGACCTTGACCTTGACCTTTGACCTACTTTTCAAAAACTTTAACATTGGGCATAACTTTTGAATGGGAAGTGATAGGGCTTTCATATTTCACATGTGTATTCCTTGTGACAAGACCTTTCCATCGATACCAAAAATTTTGACCTTGTGACCTTGACTTTGACCTTTGACCTACTTTTCAAAAACTTTAACATTGGGCATAACTTTTGAATGGGGAGTGATAGGGCTTTCATATTTCACATGTGTATTCCTTGTGACAAGACCTTTCCATTGATACCAAAATTTTTTGACCTCGTGACCTTGACCTTGACCTTTGACCTACTTTTCAAAAACTTTAACATTGGGCATAACTTTTGAATGGGAAGTGATAGGGCTTTCATATTTCACATGTGTATTCCTTGTGACAAGACCTTTCCATTGATACCAAAATTTTTGACCTCGTGACCTTGACCTTTGACCTTTTAACCCAGTGACCTCACATACATGTACTTAACAGAAAATAGTGTTCATACTAACAAAGATGCCACCGGGGGCATTCGTGTTTCACAAACACAGGCTTTATTTTTTTTTTTTACTGTTTTGTTCCATTAGTATGCTTCGAATATCAACCATTCACTTCACTAGTCGGCTTCGATCGAATACCAAACTTTCACTTCATTACTTTAGTAAGCATCGAATACATGTACCAACCATTCACATCACTAGTCGACTTCGAATACCGGTACCTACCGGATTATGTTACTGTTTTAGCCCCAAAGCAGTGTGACGTCCTTTCATTCCTAAAATCATATTTTTAGCGCTGTTTCCCTGGATTTTACGTTAGTTGGCACAGAATTAGTTATGGCTAAAGTCATATTCCTGCACGTATGGGAAGATATTTATATCAAATAAAAACTGATATCCGTTAGTATCTTCGATATAACGGTTATTGTTTTGGATCGATGTTTTCACTTTTAATGAGTGTATATGAACGAGATCTGATTGATATGTTGTGAGCCTCGTATTGAACGATTTGAATTTAATAAGAAATTTTGCATTATTTTTCTACATAATCCCCTTTGGTATCTATACACTTTCGCCATACCACTTTTAAAGAACGCTTTATCTTGACTGGTCAGAAAGTCATCCACTGCAAGTATGATGTCATCATCGGACTGAAAGTGGTTGCCAGAAATATCTGCTTTCAGTTTGGGAAAAGATGAAAGTCTTATGGAGCTAGATCATGTGAATAACCAAGTTAAAACCACAATCATGAATGGCATGCAGGAGGAGTATTGTCCTGATGGAACAACACACCTTTATTGAGCTATCCGCGGCGCTTAAGTTTAATATTTTCCCGTAACTGTGTCAGAAGTGAAGCATGATAGTATGTGGCATTGATTGTTTTTCCTTTTTGGAGAACCTTCAGCGCCCCTGAAAACGGAGGCTCACAACATATCAAGAAAAACATAGTGTCCGACTCTGCTACCAGAGAGCATGCCCTCTGGACAGAAAGGAACAACAGAAAGTATCCCAAAAACCAACAAATTAGGCACAACAAACGTTTTACTCTGAACCTGAGGAAGTGAGGAGTTATGAAAGTTCCATTTGATCCTCTCTCGTTGCTTTAATTAATATTACCTCAAAAGTGTTTTAATACATTCATTTTCTTGAAAATTTTTGTATTATTTCAGTTGAAGAGGGGAAAAAGTTGAAAATAGAATCAGCTCAAAATATTCAACTATGCGTGATATTGTATATTTGCGACTATAAATTGCTCATCTGTCAGGTTTTGTCGTATACGATATATTATGCTCTGCAGAAATAGCAAAGACTAAAAACAACAAATTATTGAAATTTCCATATTATGTAGCAAACGGTGTCATGTTTAACTTAGGATCCATAAACAGTAATGGACCTTCGTGCCCCAGTCTTTACATATTATCTCGGTCTCAAAAATACAATTCAGGTGGATTATATCATCTTCATTCTGTGGAAATTTATTACAAACATTTATTTTTTTTTTCTTAGCATTTGATGCACGTACTTGCTGGACGTATGAGGGAATGTTTTGTATCGTTTTCGCACTACTTGAGACCGAAATAAAATTACACGCAAGAATCTAAAATTTGGGTGACATTTTCTTCTAATTGACATTATAGAAGACGTACATGCAGCTTCGTTGTAATGTGCCGATAGGATTGAAAAAAAAGGCCGAATGATATGTATGAAGGAATAAAATAGCGCCATTTTTTTTTTCAAATTCATTTAGGATTTTCAATATTTTATTGCAAGAAGTATTCGTGATAGGCATTTTGAATGTGGCTGTGTCAAAAGTAGTCTGTATTTTCCCAAATAGCACCTTTTATAACTACTAATGGTAGATTTGACCAATTTGAAACATAATTTGATTATAAATGTGTATCTTAAACGCTATGAAGAGTGGAAATCGTAATTCAAAAATTCGTTTTATTGGCCGGATTGCGAAGCAAAATCCGGTCTATGAAATGGCGAAGTACGTCTGTCCGTCCGTCAGTGCGTCAACATTTTGGTTAAAGTGTTGCGTTTAAGTCCGTTGACAGAAAACTGTTTGGATGAGCAACTTGAAACTTGACATGGTGATAGACCATGATGAGACGAATCAAAAACCGCAACAAAATTTGACCTAGGGACCTTATCCTTGGAGTTTGACCTACTTTTGAAAAACTTTAACCTTGGTCATAGCTTTTGAATGGTAAGTGATAGGGCTTTCATATTTCACTTGTGCATTTCTTGTGACAAGACCTTTCCATGGATACCAAAAATTTTTACCTTGTGACCTTGACCGTGGAGTTTGACCTACTTTTGAAAAACTTTAACCTTGGTCATAGCTTTTGAATGGTAAGTGATAAGGCTTTCATATTTCACTTGTGCATTTCTTGTGACAAGACCTTTCCATGGATACCAAAAATTTTTACCTTGTGACCTTGACCTTGGAGTTTGACCTACTTTTGAATAACTTTAACCTTGGCCATAACTTTTGAATGGTAAATGATAGGGCTTTTATATTTCACATATGTATATCTTGTCACAAGACCTTACCATGGATACCAAAAATTTTTACCTTGTGACCTTGACCTTGGAGTTTGACCTACTTTTGAAAATAATAAATCTAGACTTTATCTCATGAACTATAGAGGCTATGGCTTTGAAATTTCACATGCAGAATCTTATTGACCAGATATTTTATTTGATATCATGACTTTTGACCTAGTGACCTTGAGACCTTTGACCTACTTTTGAACTATAAGAGGTAGGGTTTTGATATTTCACATATGGATTCCTCATGACCAGAACTTTCATTTGATATCATGACTTTTGACCTAGTGACCTTGACATTGACCTTTGACCTACTTTTAAATTATAAGAGGGAGGATTTTGATATTTCAGTTGTAGAATCCTCATTACCAGACCTTTCATTTGATATCATGACTTTTGATCAAATGACCTTGACATTGACCTTTGACCTACTTTTGAACTGTAAGGGGTAGGGCTTTCACATTTAGATTCCTTATGACCATAGCATTTTTTCATTGTGCAATAGTATTTTAATGACCTTTGACCTATCTGTCTGCGCCAAAATGTATGTACGTCATCTAATACAAACACTTCGCAATGCGGCCTTACCGCCTTTAGTGGTTTATGGTTTATTGTAGTAAATCTTGTTGAAACTTTAGTAAAGGAAAAGACATATTTCGTATTTCTTACTCGTGTGAAATGGAATTATTCAGTCTTTGATCCAAATAGTTTTAAGGGAAAATACAAGAAGTCCATTCGTCCAATTTCATTCACCGATAGATTGTCTGAAGTCAATGAATAATAATAATTTTCGGGTCTCCAGAGCAAGAGAGAGAGAGAGAGCAAAAACCTTCGTATTTTGCCAACATGTGACAGTGATGGTCAGCTGAGTACCTTTTTATATCAAATATGAATGCACCATCAAAGACTTCCTAAGTAGTTATCACCGACATGTGATGTATAATAAATATCCCGATTAGGACATTTTAAAATATATTTTCAGTGAGTAGGTTTTGATGGTAAAAAGACTTACTGTCTATTCTAGCTGCAGAAACGGCCAACGACACTTGGTTATTTGGTTGGTACACACACCAACCAACCAAATAGCCAAGTGTCGTTGGTCGTTCCTGCGGCTATGTCTATGTACAAGAATCTTGGCTAAGATTTTGTGATGGACTGAAAATGTTGCGGGACAAGCTCAGGCCTTTATTTATATTACAACCACTAAAGCACAATCAAAATCAACACCTTCCTTGTTGGACTTCATGGTATATGATACTATTAAAAAGGAAATGATTAACAAGTAAGACATGTATGTATTCATCATATTTGGTCGTCAACTTATAGAGGGTATTTTATCCTGTCCACTTCTCATGGATAAAGTATATTCCATGGAAACTACAATTCCTATCGTCATGTTTTTCGTATTCTGCATTGCTCTTTCTGGACTTTGGTGGTCTTTGATGAAGCAGAAAGTATTTTACTCTGTTTTATAGTAACTTGGATGAGTGCAAAGTCATCAAAATCCATTTTCTCATAGGAAAATAAAACTATTATAATTTGAGGGAAAAAATCTTTTTATGAAAAAAGCTCGCAGCTCGTAAGGTTTTTGTATTGGTGCTGCAATAATATGTTTAGATGCAATCATATGTTTTAGAACTTGAAGTTAGGATTTATTGTAAAGGTAAGTGCGTACAGACGTGATAAACTCAAAACGATGACACTTTTATTAAAACTAGATGCAACTATTGTGCAGAAACTTTTATAATGAAGTATTTCCATGTTTATGATTTCAAGGATTCTTTAAGTGTTACTTGTTAACTGTCACATCCATCAAGTCAATCTTCAAACTGAATATAGTGTCTCTGTATACCTGTTCTTTTTTATAACCGTGTCTATGTGATAAACTAATTGTTAAGATTAACATCGATGATATATTTTTATCCCACCTTTGGCAAACTTCTTGCAATCTGATTGGTTGAGAAGAACCGAATATTATGTTTTAAGTTACTGACAGGATATTATTTTAGTGTCCCCCTGTAAAACACTGTATACTAATCATCAAGTGAAGTACATGCATTTTGGTTTTTATTTTGCATACATGAAGTTTACTATGAATCTCTTAAAAGTACGTGTATGTAGAAAAGTACAAGCAAAAAATATCACAAGTACCCAACTTACGTCTTGGAAGCTCCTTACGTTATTTTCCGCATGAACAGTTGTGCTCACTTTTCATTGACTGTTTAACAATCATTTGGAACCAAAACATGCTGCCATAGAGTTAATTAACCATATCACTTACATAAAACAGTATACGCTTTGCTACATTTATCACTGTGACATAGAATTTATTTTGAGAATCCTGCCCTACCACAGTTGATTCATGTTATGAATATACCACTGTATATGTGACCTGTTGAATCAGATCTTTTCTTAAATTCGGCATATTTTAATTTTGTAAGCCTCCAGTGCTAATCAAAGGGTCAAGGTCATATTATTTTGGGCTGCCTGTTTGTCTGAGGCCTAACAAATTGAAATGCTATTATTTTAAATAACTTTTGAAAGATGATGTCATATTTCTAAATGTCTATACCTTTAAGCAATGTCATCTATTGCTTTCTTTCTTTTACCTACTAGTAGCCAGTGAGTCTTAACTGATTAATTTCCCAATATAAGATGACTTACGGTTAAATCATGCAGCCCCCCCCCCCCCCCAATAACAAAATAACAACACTAATGTCAAGATCACATCCAACTGTACAGGTATAGTCTACAGGTTTAGCCCTCGGGTATTCACACTTGCAACAAAGTATTCATTGGAAGAGGAGAGGAAGCATAGCAAATGTCAAGGTCACAGGTCAAGGTCACATCTCTAGAAAATATTATGCCGGTCGATGTACATGTGTTCAATGCGCATCTTGCTTAAAGTTAACAAGCTGAATAAAAGAGATGAAGAAATGTTTGCTTTTTTGGGTGATCCATTTTCACCTGTAGCTTTCTTATCGTGCTTTTGGCATTCATAATACAACGAGTTAACTTGCATGATAGTACGTATTTTCATCCAGTAGCGTAAAAGCAGAATGCATATTTTATCATACCAACGCGGCACGCAGAATTGGTGCGAATCGACCCAAGATAAAATTTGACGCGCAGGGTCGATGAAACAGTTATAAAGTATAAAATAAAAAAAAATAAAACTGTGGAATGACATAACTGTTTTCTCTGACAGATTTTGTCTAAATGGCTTGAATAAATAGTCAGAACACATGTTACATGCCGGGGCCCCACGGCAGCAAGATGTTAGGCTTTTTGTTCATGATTCAATTAGATATTGATATCGTATGAAAAGAGGAAATGGTAGGCACCTGAAACATGTATGCCCAGCATTGATATCAGGAAAAAAACATGGTAAAAATGTAATATCATATAAAATTTCGACAGCAAGTCATAAAAATCAAAGAATGTATATCGGAATCTTATGGAGTGAATCAATTTCAAATTGTCCATGTAGCTTTGCTGGCACCAAAAACATATTGATGTATGAATGGGGGATTCAAATAGATACCGCTTGTCTTAGAATATCCATCATTCCTGTGGTGTATACGGGAACTATGGATTACAATAGGGACAGGAGCTCACAGAGCCGTGATAGAGGCCCCGACCTCAATACATTTATTTGTCAATTGGTATTTAGATGTTAGATATTACACAAGAATGTCGATTCAGATATATTCTCAATTTGCATGAAATTTGATGAATGCGATAGAGACGATTTTTTATGTTGGGAGTTTGTTTGGTAGGATTTAGGTTAAATGAATATTATTGCTTTCTTTATTCCTGAAAAAAACATAGATTTATATTGTCTCTTCCAAAACTTACCACAGCAATAGCAATATCGCCACCATTTGCTGCTGGCGAGGCAGATGGCCGTCCTAAGTCAGCACCGACTGCCCATTGGTCTCGTTGGTTTATGTGTAGTCTTTCTGTATCGTATGTCTCTTTCACGTCTTTTGCTGTGCTTGTCTACTCTGTGTTTTAGAATGGGTGTTTTGGTTCTCCTTTACATTGTACTATTTTTCAATGTATACATATTCAGTTACCTACATTGACACGTTCTAAAGAGGTTAACTCAGACTAACTGCGGAGAAGAGACTTCTCAACGCACTTTGTCAAACCAGTGCTCTTTATTATGATAAAAATATATTTAGCATACTATTAAAGATCATTATAGACGAATTTCCTATGTGAAGTTTTCATTTATTCAGTCCTTTATCTTTGGTAGTACGTACTCTCCCCACGCAACATAGTTTTTCTCGAAGAATGTAAGATGATGCTGTGTGCAACAAATTAGAAAATTCTCATGTCCAATGCTTCTATATCGTCAACCTGCCTCGTGAAGCCATAATGATAGTTCTGAATCTGACTTCTAGTTGGCAAACGGCTTGTTTGACTTCTAGCAATTTCCATATAGAAAGACATCAAATATTGCATTTGTTGGAAAGCATATTCCTGGAATGAGAAATAAACACTGAAAAAAAGGACGTCTGATCACTAGATTAACAGAAGAGAATCACAAGTGAAAAATAAATAAAAGTCAAAATACTTAACATAAAACAAAACATAAAACTAACAAAACTAACAAAACAAGAACGAGAGACACGGATTACAAATAGAGGAAGCAATCGAATAACAGTAAAAGATATACAAAATTTGTAGAGTAAGACCTAAATAACATTTATGCTTTCTACTGCACTCGTAAGTCAAGGTTATTGACATATACTCAGTTCTGTGTAAACATTTTTTCTCATCAGGTGATCTCCATCCTTGATTGTTTTCTATTTTTGACTGATACATTCTGAGTTTAAATTCAGCGGTGTTAAGTGAATACTTGAAGATGAAAACATGAATCCAAGTAAAGTAGAAGTATGTATATCGGATATATTAATAATGTTATAAGAAAGGGTAGACATCTTATCTTGAAAATAAATTTTAAAAAAAAAGAGTTTTAAAAAGCTTCTCCACTTTATCTCTTGGATCCCCAGGGTTGCATGTAGGTAGAGGAGGGTAGAGGTGGTCATGACCTTCCTGTACTTTGACTAAAATGACTATTTCCCCCGTTTTCTTACATAATAGCTTTCACAAAATCATAGACTGGATCCCCTCATCCCATGACAAATATCTATATCAGCGAATGTCATCACAAAGTGAAAAAAACTCTAAACTTTTGAATCCATACTTTCTAGATGATAAGAATTTAGTACTTATTAGCTTTCCAAAAAAAAAAAAAAAAGAACCCGCCTCTCTAGAACTTCAGCACCTTTATACTACCTCTACTTTATTCCGCCTTTGTAAGTCATTCCTCCTTCAATCTGCTTACTTATGTACGTAGCTTTTACTTTTCTGTAGTTCTTTTTCACAGTCAGAATATGAATTACATTAAGTTTCAACTTTTGAGATCATATGAGCGATCATCTTGGCGTCATCATCGTTGTCTGTCCGTCCGTCGTAAACTTTCCATATTTTCGACTTCTTCCGTCAAATAAGACAGCTTCAATTGATCTGATTGACTGACGCATTTTTTAAACAACTGCTTCCTGGAATTTCGTGAAACCTTTATATAAGAAGAAGGTACCTTAGGAACTATTCCATATTTTCCCTAGTTTTACGCTGGTTTCTTTGATGACAACAAAATTAGTTTACGTCAGATGTCGTTTTAATTGGGTCGATATGGGGAACTCGTCATACATTATGATGTCCCACTCTCCAGAATGGTGGACGATATTCTGTCTTAGACCATTTGAACCATCCAACCACTGAATATACTTTTATCTTCCGAAATGGAAGTAACCGATTGTGTCAATTCTACCGAATTGAAGTGACGGGTGTTGCGTGCAAGCAGGAGATGCTGACTCTCCCTGAGCACCTGGTCTCACTACCATATTGGGAGTTCGCTTCTTTTCATATGGTGGAGGTTTTTCTTTGTTTGCTTCGGTTCTTGTTTTATCCTGGTTTTGTGTGCCTTCGATTTATGATTTTCTGAATGTATCGGGATATGGTCATTGTCCATACTTGTCATTCGTTTGTCGAAAAGATAGAATAAGAATATTGTGTTTGACAAATAAGATCATACCTTAGAAGGGTATGATCGTTTAAGAATGCCATGGAGTATATAATTTTTTTTACAAAAGCTCAGTTGAAAAAATCTCGAAAAATGATTAAGATTAGTGCTATAGGACCAATTGAGACTCTTATTAGCTCACCTCGACGAAGTTGAGTGAGCTTATGCTATAACCCCACGCGTCCGCGTCCGCGTCCGTGTCCGCGTCCATGTCCGCGTCCGCGTCCGGTTAAGAAGTTTGGGGTAGCTCAGTATCTGACAAAGTACTAATGCTACAGTAACCAAACTGGCACAAGTGATTCATCTTTGGATGCTGAGGTGAACCCATGCATCGGATGCAGCATCTGACCTACATTTTCCGCTTGAGTGACTTGGTTAAGGAGTTTGGGGTAGCTCAGTATCTGACAAAGTACCGATGCTACAGTAACCAAACTTGCACAAGTGATTTATCTTTGGATGCTGAGGTGAACCCATGCATGAGATGCAGCATCTGACCTACATTTTCCGCTTGAGTGACTTGGTTAAGAAGTTTGGGGTAGCTCAGTATCTGACAAAGTACTAATGCTACAGTAACCAAACTGGCACAAGTGATTCATCTTTGGATGCTGAGGTGAACCCATGCATCGTATGCAGCATCTGACCTACATTTTCTGCTTGAGTGACTTGGTTAAGAAGTTTGGGGTAGCTCAGTATCTGACAAAGTACTGATGCTACAGTAACCAAACTTGCACAAGTGATTCATCTTTGGATGCTGAGGTGAACCCATGCATGGGATGCAGCATCTGACCTACATTTTCCGCTTGAGTGACTTGGTTAAGAAGTTTGGGGTAGCTCAGTATCTGACAAAGTACTAATGCTACAGTAACCAAACTGGCACAAGTGATTCATCTTTGGATGCTGAGGTGAACCCATGCATCGGATGCAGCATCTGACCTACATTTTCCGCTTGAGTGACTTGGTTAAGAAGTTTGGGGTAGCTCAGTATCTGACAAAGTACTGATGCTACAGTAACCAAACTTGCACAAGTGATTCATCTTTGGATGCTGAGATGAACCCATGCAGCGGATGCAGCATCTGACCTACATTTTCCGCTTGAGTGACTTGGTTAAGAAGTTTGGGGTAGCTCAGTATCTGACAAAGTACTGATGCTACAGTAACCAAACTTGCATAAGTGATTCATCTTTGGATGCTGAGGTGAACCCATGCACCGGATGCAGCATCTGACCTACATTTTACGCTTGAGTGATTTGGATAAGAAGTTTGGGGTAGCTCAGTATCTAACAAAGTACTAATGCTACAGTAACCAAACATGCACAAGTGATTCATCTTTGGATGCCGAGATGGACCCATGCATCGGATGCAGCATCTGACCTACTTTTTCCTCTTGAGTGATTTCGCTTTTAAAAGCCAATATTGAGCAAAGTATAAGTGCTACATGTACCAAACTTGCATATTGGATGTATCTTTGATCAAACTTTCATAAAATGACCTTGACCTACTTTTTCCGCTTGAGTGATTTTGCCTTTAAAAGCCAATATTGAGCAAAGTATAAGTGCTAGATGTTCCAAACTTGCATATTGGATGTATCTTTGATCAATCTTTCATAAAATGACCTCGACCTACTTTTTCCGCTTGAGTGATTTTGCCTTTAAAAGCCAATATTGAGCAAAGTATAAGTGATACATGTACCAAACTTGCATATTGGATGTATCTTTGATCAATCTTTCATAAAATGATCTTGACCTACTTTTTCCGCTTGAGTGATTTTGCTCTATAAAGCCAATATTGAGCAAAGTATAACTGCTACATGTACCAAACTTGCATATTGGATGTATCTTTGATCAAACTTTCATAAAATGACCTTGACCTACTTTTTCTGCTTGAGTGGTTTTGCCTTTAAAAGCCAATATACATGTACTAAGAAATATGTTTGAATTGAATTTTGCTGTCATGAGGTGAGCTTTGTAATCTGTGATTACCTATGTTTTTGTTTCAAAAAAACACGTCCAATCAAATTGTTCCTACTCAATGCAATACCCACATGCTAACTCGAATTCCAGATATAACCATCCCAGAAAAGTAAAAACTTCTAGTTATATTGAAGACTATACTTTTTGACAGCTAAGATTGACATGTGTACTCAAAGTTACGAAATTTGCTGTTATATTTGGCACATAAATTCTGTTTCTAGTTGCATTTCGTATTTGCATGAAATTCAGTTCTGTTGTTTTTTGGTCTTTATGTCTGTTTACTGTATCACTTAAAGTTTGGATATTTTTAAGCTATCCTGCTCTTTTCATGCTATAGCGATCTAAAAATTCCAAAAGACAAAATGATAATAAAATGACTGAAACGGTGATACATCTAATGGAAGGTTGAAGGAAGTGGTAAATAATTTTCCAAGTCGTAAATTTCCTACTTCCCACATATGTTTCTTTGTTGTATTTTTCAATGTATTAAAAGAGAGAAACCAAAGACTTCGTGACAATAACGTAAGAACAAAGCTTTTTGCAAGACTCCTGCATCATGTGAAAAACAAAGTCTTAAAACTGAAAATTATACGTTCTTGTATCTGTCAAGTATCTTTACAATTTGCTTGAAAAGCGAAGCTAATTTATTTGGATGCGACATGACAGTGTAAGCTGGTTATCTTGTAATATAAACATCGGTCTCCGTCAGCTGTAATACGTGATGGGGGTAATATACCCACTGTAGTCATACAATAAATGTCTTTGTGGGGCAGGTAACTAGATCAGGTGTGGAGAGAAAAATAACAACTGATACTGTACATGATTAAATAGGATGCATTCCCGGCGTCAGCAGGCCAAATCATAAAATTGCGGTGGTCTGTATAATTGATTAAAACTATAAATGATGTGGTTTTTAGTTTTATTTATTTCTTTTCATTTGTTTGGCCTTTTGATTGTCTCCTACAGTTTTATTCCGGCTTGAATTGCGAGATATAACTTTTACGAGCGTGATTCACTGTATCAAAATAACCAAAATAACATGCTTAGTTGAATAACGTCAATAAAATTGAATATGCAGCTTGGCTGGAAAAAAAATATCTGTAAACAAATGAGTATTTCAATATTTATCCATGAAAACTTTGGTTGAACTTGTCAAAGTTCATGTTTCAGGCAGTTGTTTGTCTGATTGCTAACACGAGATGTCATGTAATTTTAACCGTTCATTATTCACACATTGACAGACTTACAATTAGAAAAAACACAGAAAGCTAACGTCAGAAATAGAATGCTACTCTCCCCATGTCTGAAATTATAACTACGGCTACCTTGTAGGTGGTACGGAGAATAAATCAGTGACAGACAGAAAGACTAACAGATGACCACGCTGATTGACTACTGTTGGAAACAAGTATTAGCTTTTACAAAAAGCTTGCCGGCAGTTAGCTGACATTAAATGTTGTAAAATTCTAGGAAGAAAACATTGAATAAACGATTTTTGTTCCTGTTAGACAAATCGTATATTTCCGGGCTTTTCCGTTTTTATTTCCGATTCGAGCTACGGAAATTTCCGAGGATCTGTGATTGTTGTAGGACGTATAGGTGCAAAGACTTTTCGATGCATCTTTCGGAAGAAAATGCACTGATACGATATGACTTTCATTTGTCAAGTCATCTAGACTCTTCAGCCGACCTGATGAAAGTATCTTATGCACAGATTCTGAATAACCTTGACGAATATTTGCATTTTTTGTAGTTGTCCACCAATCACATTGCCAAGAGGTATTCTATCCGTGCAAGTAAGTCACGATTGATTACAGTATACCGGCAGTCAAGACTGCCGGTAATTATACAAATATATAAAGGGTTCTTTTTATTTGATAACATTTTTGTACCATAAATCCAAGACAATGTATAGAATATTCAAGCCTTAAAATATTTCTCTTGACAGTCTTTTGTCGATTTCTATGTATTAAAAGCTCTTGTTGCTTCCGCTGTCGTTTATATTAATTGTATATTCTTGAGTGATCATTCCGGTTTACAACTCCATTTGTAAACAACAATCGAATACCACGCAAATTCCTATCCCATTTCAAATAGCCACATCAGATCCCTTAGTTATAACTTGAACATGGCACATTAATTATTGTCCCGTCCAAATGATTGCACATTCCCCTGATAATGGGTCATTCCTATTGCCTCCTCCGGAGATGGACAATTCCAGGATTATGGTACATCCTATAGTCCTATCCGGCATATGTTCCTAACGCCACACCCAGAAGAAGGACCCATGCTCATTGGTCTTATGTTCTGTTTATTGTTACTCTGTATTTCTAGTGATTACTTCTTGGTGTTGTCTTGTGATATGAGTGATGCCTTGTTTCGATTTTTTGTTTTCATATTTCAAATTCCACAAACAAACAAACAAACAAAATCTTGAGATTTCCATCCCTGTCGGTGGATGACTGGGTCATCATTATGGAATTCTGTCCCTCCAATCCCTTGTCTAATGGCCCTCGTACGTTAAAGGCAATCTGTAAAAGAAGCTTATATTTGAGTTTAAGGTTTTCTGTGGTTTCTTATGTAAACCTATCCGCATTCGTGAAGCTTACTCATGATACCTTTTTAAGTCTTTGGTTGCATTTTTGATACATGTGTTTATGATTCTAAGGGTAAACAAATGCATATAAATATTGACTCATCTTGCTATTTTATGTGGAATAAAAGACAGAATAAAGGATTTCACGGATTTTTGCGGGTACCATGTACTCATTAGTGCGCATGAGCTGCGCTCGTTATATTTACAAAAATGAAGCGAAGATGTCCGTATTATGTAATACGATTTGACGGCAGTTGGTCTCCATAAACGTTATTGGATCATTCTGATGGTACAAAGCTATCATTATCCTCTGATATTGTGGTAATAGAGTCATCACAAGCTTTTATCAAATTGTCGTGAAATTCGTTATTACTGAAATTTAGACGAAGTATAACTTCACTGCAAGATATGAAAAGTTTTCTTTTTTTTTTTCTTTTTGCATGCTGTGTTCATTTTAAAGTGTGCTTAGGTATTAAAAACATATTTTATTCTTACAAGACATTGAATCTAACAGCCTGATTTATCAAAATTCAGACTGCAAAAGTTATTATATATCTCTTAGAAGTCACCTGCGCAATTAAAGAATTAAAGAATAAGGCATGGATGAGGAGAATCTCCTTAGCTTAGCAAGGAGCAATAACTCTAGTCTTTATTTTTACTGCAAGCAATAGTATTTTTATTGCAAGCAATAGTATTTTTACTGCAAGCAATATTATTTTACTGCAAGCAATATTATTTTTACTGCAAGCAATATTAGTCTACGAAAACCCAGCAAACAAGTTATCGAGTACTTTTAGAAGTAATATAATATATTTACGTTTTATTAAGATACGTTGCATAGAAAAGGTGATGGCAACGACTCGTTCTAGCTGACATATAATTATTTTCGATTTCTGTTCTTTGACTGCCGCAATGGATTTCACCCAGAGTTCACAAGATTAGCACTTTAAACCAAAATTGTATTAGGAACGATGATGGGACGCTTTCGTCGATTGCCACCAAACCTCAGTTTAGTAAGAAGTCAAGGTTTGTCCCTCCAACAAAGTGGCTGACATTAGCATAATAAAGGATTACCTGTCGGTTTGTCTTTGATGTAACACGCCGCTCGCAGATGGCGTTGTCTTCAAAGACTGTATGCCACGTCTATCAAGCTTATGTCACTCAGGTATACCTATTAACGACCGGGTGGTTCCCAATGTCGGCCTTTAAGAGGTTGTTGGCTACCTCGTTTTCCGATAAAATGTTTACAGGGACTCGAGCGATGCGACGGATTATAAATGGTATAGATTACTGATCACAATTAATTTTGAATGTTCGTTGACCACGCAAATAGTTCCTGATTATTTCAATCCCTCGTCTTCTTACATTTAATTTCTACGACTCTTTTTACACTAGATGATTCGTTTTTTACGTCAATGAGTCGCAGATGAGTTGAACAAATATATTCTAGCATGTTGAATGATACTGCATCATCCTAATCGCGGAATGACAGATGTGTTATGAGGCTCTAGAATTGATAGATTGTAGAACATTAGAGCCAGAGATACCTCCTTTCGGGTTTAAAAAGATATTAAAAGTCTACTAAGCGACAGATTTTTGCATGAATCCATTTCTGACCTTATTTTGATACTATCTAGCAGATATAAAAGTTTCAAGCAAAAAATGGTGGTGCGATTCGAGTATTTAATCGTCATATTAGTACTTTTTACAAAGGAATATATAGGAAAAAATAATTGGGGTCTGATACCTATATACCGGTATGGAGTCATTCATTTTTTTTTAAATCTGATTACATTCCGTATTTAGATTTCTAAGTATGATTTGCTGAATTCCTCATCCAAGGATTTAACACACTCCTTCCCTTTGTGTATCTACAAGAAACTGTTAAGACAAATAAAAACCTGCGAATTCTTAGGTTACCTCCAGAAAACGACATTTCTTATGCGAAGGAGCCCTCGTGCTGCAATCATAATGCAATGGACCATGGTTTCTGACATCCTCGGTTCCCCAGGTTATTTGCGCTTTAGCTGAATATTCAGCTAAAACGCAAATAACCTGGGGTACCGAGGATGGGTTTCTGACAATGCAAAGCAATTTGTTATACCCTTGTCAGTATCTCTATATAAAATCCCCATAGGAAAAATGCCTATAATTCGAATATTTGACCAAGCGGTCAATATTTACATCAATATTGGCCCTAGGGCAATATTTCAAAAAATATTGACCGATAAACGGTACATCGTTTGTGACGTCACGTCATTGATGACGCTATTAGCTCTACCTATTTTTCCGCGTTCTTTCTCTTATATAAGAAATGAACGTAAACATGCCGGGTTAATCGGTTCGTTGCTGTAGTATTGATGTGAGGTATAACAAAACAATTAATGACTGGTAATTTGGGCAATATATGATTTGTTGGACCTTCAGACAAACTATAGCCCTCGGCCTCGGGCAATATTTTATCTTCAGGTCCAACAAATCATATATTGCCCTCATTCCCAGTCAATAATTGTATATTGTTATACCTTTATCAGTATCTCTATATAAAATCTCCATAGGAAAAATACCTATAAATTCCAATATTTGACCAAGCAGTCAATATTTACATCAATATTGGCCCTAGGGCAATATTTAGAAAAATATTGACCGATAAACGGTAAATCGCTTATGACGTCACGTCGTTGATGACGCTATAAGCTCTACCTATTTTTCCGCGCTCTTTCTCTTGTAGACGAAAATGAACGTAAACATGCCGGGCTAATCATTTCGTTGCTGCAGTATTCATGTAAGGTATAACAAAACAATTATTGACTGGGAATACGGGCAATATATGATTTGTTGGACCTTCAGACAAAATATAGCCCTCGGCCTTCGGCCTCGGGCAATATTTTATCTTCAGGTCCAACAAATCATATATTGCCCTCATTCCCAGTATATTATTGTATGACTGGAAAATATGTTCATTGCTGATTGGCTGAAAACATGTCTGGAGCTTCGAAATATATCGCTATAACCACCTCCAGAGAGCTAAATTTAGAACAACTCTCATATTTTCCCCTGTATCTTTCTAAAATTAGTATTGTAGTTATGACGTTATAATAGTAGCGGCGTATTCGTATATTTCGCGCCATCAGAGAATACCTATACATTACTTACAGCAATGGATGCTATCAAGCTGATCGTTGTATTTCATGATCATACAATAAAACAATTAATTACCTTGTGTTCAGTAGTTATAGCAGTATAGTAACCCTCAGCAGATAATATTCATATCCTTCGGGTTGCTATACTGCTATATCTACCTCACACAAGGTAATTAATTGTATAATGTTATCCTAAAATCGCAGTCTTGTAGAATCTAGGTTTGGCTCAAGCCTCTCGAGTTGGAACTTCTTTTCTTTTTCTTTTTTTTTTCTTTTTTTTTTTTTTTTTTTTTCTTTTTTTCTTTTTTCTTTTTTCTTTTCCTTTTTTTTTTAGATTCCTTTTAAAAATTTAGACATCTTTGTGACATTACAGGGTTCGCATGTGCACGTTCTTTGCCGTCCTTTTAAGGTATCCGTTGTACAAATAAATATCAAGTGTATTATATAGTTAGAATCATGGCATAATTTTACGTAAATATACCTAATACAACATAAACAATGGTTTCTATCATCAAAGGTCAACATGCTGACCGTCGCTCAATCCACGGAAACTATCGAGACACTGCCGAAGATTACCGAGATAATTTTAACACTGTTTAAATGGACGAGACGTCCGCGAGATCTCCATTTGTACACTGGATACCTTAATATGTGGAGTTTATCATTTAGTCTCGTAATCTGACAATTTGGATTGAGCAGTATAGTTATATGAATAATTTTCGCATTTAACTCCAAAATAATCTTTGACATTTATAGTTTATTTCTTATCTGATAAATCCGACTTCTATTTTTGCCGTTTTGAATGTCATGGCTCGGGGATGTAAAATACAATAAAAAACTAAGAACACTAAGCGGGATAACTTTGTTTTCGTTACAGCTTGCGTAGTCCTCTAATAAAAGAAAGGTAACTCTGACTCCCATACGTTGACTTTACGGTCTTGGTTTTTTTTTTTTTTCTACGGAGTCTGTCTGCCGTGGCTAGTTAAGATTATAACGATAGGGAGCCCGTTCTTATTTTCATTTCTTTCAATTTCAGAATGTAAAATTTAATCTGTGTTATATGATGTATTAGTCACGGTTATTACCAGAACGTTAGGTACCTTGAGGTCCCCTCCCTTCTTATGCTAGGTGTCTAATTACCCGTGTCATCTGCCCACCCCTATGGTCAGTTGTTATACAAATATTTGTGTTTCAGTAAGATGCGGTCAGTCGGCCATGTGGCATTAGGGACACGCTGATCACTGGATGTCGCTTCAGCGGATCTTTCATGTATTGTAACAATTCATTATAAGACGAAGTTGAATCAATCCTAGACTCTCCAAGATTTTTTTCGTAACTTCCGAGCAGATTTGGCACTTCTCTTGGACAGCAAATATTTCCAAATCTCTACCATAGCTTATTTTCTTTTTAAAATCTTGCTTAATTTCAAGATGTATGCAAGATGTTTTCATTTAATTTTTTTTTACAAAAATAAGAAAATCCTTGGAATATTTTGTTATTTCACAATAAAAAAAATATCAAAATATCATGGTTTTGTATATGGACATTTGAAATTTATTCTAAATGTATTTCATCTTTGAATATAGACCCAAATGCTAACAAGAATCTGTCATCGTTTATGCCCTAGGGTATTACACTAGTCGTTATTTTCTCCCAAACCCCTTGTTTATCGAGGGTATGTTACGACCATTAAATGTGACGTGCGCAATGTAACAACAACTGAGTCAGTTTTGCGCAGTATATCTAAATAGCTTGACCACAATCTTGTAGTGTTGACCAATAAGTGGTGCTTTAGCACTTCAGCTTTTAAAGTGTTTACTACGGTATAATCCCCTAATAATTAGCCCCACTGAGTACCTCTACAATTTTATAAAACTACAAATCGGACATACTGTCACATTTTCTTTCCATTTTCAATTGGTCGCTATCTCCACAATCTTATATTAAATTGACGAACCTCGAACTTTTTTTGTTCAACACCTGTCCCGAATATTGCACTGTCACTACGGGTACCTGCATAGTTCATATATATTTATATTAAGCATTCAGAATTCCATGATTAATATTTAAGAATATAGCTCCATTTCCTCCATACGGTCAATGATGCACTAGTTATCAAACAGCTCGTGTTACTCATACTAGAATGATCTTTGAAAATATGAAGTATCTCTTGACCCATTAAGATTTTCTTATGTAAGATGAAAGAGGCCGGAGATTATGAGCTATTAAAAAGTTATGACAATAGAGCCTGTTATAATGGGGTACTCCCTTTGTGACCTGGTTAACCTCCTATCTCTAACAACCAGATCGGAAGTCCTTACAGCCTGTAAGTGGATCGGTCAAACGATGTCATAGCAGCTAGAAATCATTTATTAATCTTACAAAACTAAGTTGTCGTACGCAATTCTTACTAGATAGAGATGATTGCATGTCTGTCATTTCTTTCCCATTATTTTAGATCAATCTTCCACACATTTTTCTTCATTCTGATCCTAAAAAATACCTCTGCTGTAAACTGCACAAGGACTTCGGCAAGTGATTGGGCTCTGTTGAGCTACATTAGAGGTAATAGTGTCCCTTGTGATTTAGACTAGTAAGCTAGATCGCCTGATTGTGGTTGGTGTATGTCATATTTCTCACGGACTTATGAAAAATATATTGTTCAGCTGTAGCATATTGTGGTTTTCACATAGATATGCATTATAGGGTACGTCTGTCTGCATGTCGTACTTTTCGCACGCATGATGGTGAAGGAGTGAAGGGAACATTGAGTTCAATTTGCAACTTTTTCTAGAAAATGAAATGAAATAATAATTCTTGCAATGTGTGACATGCACCCAGACAGACCACCGTGTGGGGCATATTAGACTGCATACATCAAATTTTCATTACAATTTTAAATCACCAGTCTTCATAACACAGAAACTCTTCTTGTGAGAGAAATGCGGTTATTGCATGAGCTGACCGTTTATTTCACCACACTGGGATATGGGCGGAGCAACTTGAACATGGTCAGACAAAGGTAAACCTCTCGCTTCATTTCCCTAACTGCCTCACACCGTATCATCTGTACAGGTACACTGTAAGTCTCAATGTCTTGCACTTCCTGGGGGAGGGCGACAAGTGTAAGTGAACAGAAAACAAATTCTTTCGCAAAACCGAGTGACTCGAAGCATGATTGAGAATAAATTCGATTGCATGAAAAGTTACGGAGTTTTATCATATGATATACCCCATATTATATGACATAATGGATGTCATAATTTCTCGATAATGTATGTGTGTAATATCAATTTTACGTGAAAAGAAAACTGTGTTTGTGAAACACGAATTTTCCCGTCGGCATCATTGTCAGTATCAACTCCATTTTTCTGGTAGGTCGAACTCAACGGGCAAAAGTTTTTCAAAAGAAGGTCAAAGGCCAAGGTCGTGAAATGCGAAGCTCTATAACCTACAAATGTACCATTCAAAGGTCGAGGTCAACGTCACGAGATCAAAATATAAGTATCAATGGAAAGGTCTTGTTACAAGATCACACATTTGAAAAATGAAAGCTCTATCGCCTACCGTTCAAAAGTTAAGGCAAATGTAAAATTTCTACAAAAGTAGGGTCAACATTTTGGTATCAATGGAAAGGCCTTATTACAAAGAATACTCGTGTGACACATGAAAGCTCTATCATCTACCATTCAAAAGTTATGCCCAATATTAAAGTGTTTGGCCTTGGACAAACAGACAAACAAATGGAGAGGCAAACGCTTTATGCCCTCGAATCTTTTATTCCGAAATGATGTTACAAGTGCGATGTTTTCGCTCATATTTATCTATTTTGTTTGCGATGTAACAATACAAATGTCTTTTTGAAATGCCGCATAGAATGGGTTTTTTTTTTCAAAATAATACCGTAAAAGTTGCGCAACGCCTCATTAGAAAAGGCGTACCTAGAAAATCATCCTTTTTTAAAACAGCAAATGAGGGTACATCCATTAGCTTGTCAAACAGACAGTGTGGTATTGAAATATAATTCAAGTATTGAAATATAATTCAAAATAAAACACATCCCTTTGATTGGCATGTGAACGATGTAACGAATTCAGAAACTTGAATTTCTTCATTTTATTTTGTTTCTACTTTTTAGACCGACCTCCGTCATAATGACGCACCTCTTCCCTTTTACAGATCAAAGTATTGGCCTATTCTTTGATTGTGCTGTGTTACATACAAAGGACGATACATTATTTAGACATCTCATGAAAGTATGTTTGGGTTCACTCAGAAACTTATACCCAAAATTATCGTGCTCAATGGTATTTTTAGATAGATGCCTTGGTGAACCCAAAATATCATCATGGCAGGACAAGTGCCTGAAACTTAAAATATTCAGCAAAAATGTTCTGTCTTTTATATTAAGGAACTTTTTTAAAGTATTCTGTCAAATGAAACCCCTTAAATCTATTATTCTTATTTTGATGTTTTATTGATGACCTTTCTCTTTGAAAGATTGTTGGATGGGAAAGACTGGATCATCATTTGAAGTTTGCTGTATCCTTAAGTTGTTTTGCTTTACCTATATTTCTTATTCGATAACTGCGCGTTGGCGGGACAAAAATTGAATATTTCCAATTAACAACATAGACTCATAGTGCACTATAGTTTTTTCGCTTGTTGACAACGTTCCACTGTGATGTTACTAGTCTGGTGTACCTTTGATCTTTTTAGTTAATTAAAATGCGTTTCCTTCTATGTATAAGATATCGAAATTTCAACCTGTTTTTATTTAGTGGGCTTGCAGTGCAGCCCTTATAATGGATGTGGATTTATCATTCAGCACACTATTATATAACGCGCTGTCTGGCCCCAGATAACCCCCACACTATACCGCTGTGTCTACCCAGTCAGTGGCGGATCTATGTCAGGGTACAGGGTACACAGCTCCTGATTAGTCCATAGGGAAATATAACCTAGAGGTCCACATTGTATCTTGTACACGGTCCTGACATGTATGTAGAATTCAGATATTGTCATGACACAAAGTGACTCATTCACAAAATACATTCTATCAAATTTTGTAGTGTAAATGTGTCGATACGAAATCTAGTTTTTGGTTGTCCTGGTTGGCCCTTTATCAGATAGTGAAATACAAATGTACTGTATTATGTAAGAAGGCTGCACACGTTACAGGTTGTTCCCAATCAGCTCACCTGTGGCAAAAAAAAAACCTTGAAAAAAAAAAAACCAAAGAAATAAAAAAAAAATGTACTTGGGAAAAACTATTCTACCACAGGTACATATAACTTCTGTTTTGTACAGGCCGAATCAAACTCCCAGCGAGGTCAAGGTCACTTCCTGGTGCCAAAAGAAAAATCTTCTTACAAGGAATGTACGCTTACATTAAAAAAAAAGAAGAAGGGGATCTTCAACAAAACTCGGCTGCAACATCTACAGCCAGACATTAAAACTTTTCAAGTGAAAACACAAAAAGTATACACAGAAAGAGATGCAAAAGGGACAAAGAACACCAAAAAACAACATCAAAACATCAAACACAAAAGACAACACATACCTGCTACATCAAAACATCAAACACAAAAGACAACACATACCTGCTACATCAAAACACCAAACACGAAAGACAACACATACCTGCTACATCAAAACACCAAACACAAAAGACAACACATACCTGCTACATCAAAACATCAAATACAAAAGACAACACATACCTGCTGCATCAAAACACAAAAGACAACACATACCTGCTACATCAAAACATCAAACACAAAAGACAACACATACCTGCTACATCAAAACACCAAACACAAAAGACAACACATAACTGCTACATCAAAACATCAAACACAAAAGACAACACATACCTGCTACATCAAAACACCAAACACAAAAGACAACACATACCTGCTACATCAAAACACCAAACACAAAAGACAACACATACCTGCTACATCAAAACATCAAATACAAAAGACAACACATACCTGCTGCATCAAAACACCAAACACAAAAGACAACACATACCTGCTACATCAAAACACCAAACACAAAAGACAACGCATACCTGCTACATCAAAACACCAAACACAAAAGACAACACATACCTGCTACATCAAAACACCAAACACAAAAGACAACACATACCTGCTACATCAAAACATCAAACACAAAAGACAACACATACCTGCTACATCAAAACACCAAACACAAAAGACAACACATACCTGCTACATCAAAACATCAAATACAAAAGACAACACATACCTGCTGCATCAAAACACAAAAGACAACACATACCTGCTACATCAAAACACCAAACACAAAAGACAACACATACCTGCTACATCAAAAGACAACACATACCTGCTACATCAAAAGACAACACATACCTGCTACATCAAAAGACAACACATACCTGCTACATCAAAACACCAAACACAAAAGACAACACATACCTGCTACATCAAAACATCAAACACAAAAGACAACACATACCTGCTACACCAAAACATCAAACACAAAAGACAACACATACCTGCTACATCAAAAGACAACACATACCTGCTACATCAAAAGACAACACATACCTGCTACATCAAAACATCAAACACAAAAGACAACACATAAACCAATGAGACTAATGGACATTCGGTGCCGACTTTGAATAAAAGTCGATGATGAATATTCTTTCATGGTTCTTCAATGTGCAAAACATTCCTCTCTTCATGTATATAGCTCAATGTTAGCTATACAGGCCTTTTGCAGTCTGTTTCATTAACTCTTTAGGAATTTCATTGAGATTTAAAACAGAGAGAGAGAAAAAAAACAACGTAAGATCGTCAGCGAGATATCAGATTCTGTTGGATATAATACTGCTAAATCGTTATCTTATTACTACAGTGTGTCATACTCAGGTAAGCAGAGAAGGTCCAGTGTTACCACATACATCGCAAATTATATAAAAAGAAAACTAACAATAATACCATAAAAAATATCTCCTGATACTGTCCTTGATGTGTAAGTGTACAACAAAAAGTGGCCTTAATGGAAATGTTCCTTGTACAGTACAATAACACATTCAACGAGAATTGTTACTAAAATATCCATTCACAGATATGGTCTTATTACAACGGGCTCGTTGCCATGTCTCGTATTTGATTCACAAATCTTTGTGAATGAATATTAATTGTTCGTTTTATTTGGTTTACAGTTAGCAAAAATTGCTTCTATGCTTTTTCCATTCAGGGTCGAAAACTTGACATATTATACTCGTCTTGAATATAAATTTTCTCGTCAGCGGTTAGTATAGAAATCTCGACTTCTGATTTCACATTTGCATTTTAATGTCTCCTTATGAGGTACATTGAACTTCACATATACAAACATGACAGACCGGGGTAAGGTCGAGGTCATATAACAAGGGTATCAATGGGGAAACCGCTAAATCTCACTTTTATCTAAGGCCACAAGATTTTTTTTTTTCTGTGTCACGTGTCAGCGGGCGGATGGGTGTTCGGGGTATTGTTTGCAATAATGAAACAAACAAACGGTACATTTTCATATTTTCCCATTACTATTCGCTTTTTTTCAAGACAAAAGTGTTTCCTCGACAATATAGTCTATCAAAGGTTATGAAATCTGAAAAGTAATTAAAATTAACGCAAAAGGACCAATTCTTGTCCTTGCTTAAAATGCTTTTAAAAAAGGTATGGCCTAAGAAAAATGGAATAGGAGGGATTTTATTTTGAGCCTGTCGATGAACTAATGTCAGGTCAAAGAATGAAATCACAGAAAACGTAGGTAGAAATATTTACAAGCTTTGCTAATTATTTAATAGAAATTATCTTGTTGTGAGATATTATCTTATACTGGTAATGAAGCATGGACAGGTGAATACCACTAAATGTGTTTAGTGTATTAAAGGGTACCAATTAGGGGGGATAATTCACGGGGCCAGTTGTTACTGCTGGTTTTCTTATTATGTGGTTATAAGCATATCATACACAGCTAACGACAGCAAAACTTGTTACAATTCTAAATGAATGGTACTCAACTGTTTGTCTGTCTACACGCTGATCTTGACTTCGTTGAGAATGATGTACCTGTCTTCGTGTATGTAGAAGAGATTGAACGTGTTCTGCTTATTTTGTCCGGCGAAGGTCGAGCGAAAACACGTACGGCAATTTCTTGTGGTCCGTTTTCCAGGTACATGTATTAAGACACCTGGCTGCTGATCTTCCAACAGCAATCTGTCACAATGACCGTCTGTCCAAAAGGTATTTAATTGATACTTATGTACATATAGCATGGTCCATATGCTGTGTAATCACAGGGTTGGGACCATGACCATCAGGTGGTTAGTAGGTACTATATGTCACCCTCATTTACGAGCCTACTATACCCTCAAATTAGATAGTAGGTTGGGACTATGTCACGCTCACTCCCGGTCTTAGTCCCATCAGTACACACATACACGATAGGAGGTCCTAGATAAAGGGATTATGGTATTGTCCCAGCTCACATAAGTTAATCATTTTACTTTGCAATTCTTTGTAGATGGTGATTGTGAAATCAGGGGTCGTTGACCCGTGTAAGGCTTTGATGTTATCATTCGATTTCCACCTCATAAGTCAGTAATAAATTGATTTTGATACGAATATTATGGGGCGGTTACCTACATATAACTACCTACTGTGCTAAAAAGGTATAAATACCCAACCTGAAAGCGAAAGCAGATTATCTTGACAAGATTAAAGCCAAATTTCAATCGTTTTCATTCAATATTGTATACAATGAGGTAATTATTCCACACGAAGACCCCGGATCGCGCCGCCTTTTATGTCTGCTTTGCAGAATTTGTTGATAACCTCTTATACAATCCTTTCAGAATTTGGTAATTTATAATTGTCCCTCTCATTCCGTCTGTTTGTATAACATGTTAGACTTACAGTGTACATTGTCCACTTAGTAATGACACGAGGGTGTGATATTAAGTCATGGCGAGGCACTATTTTAATGGTCGAAGCACAGGGGGCGAAACTACGTTGGTTTTATATTGAAAATGTATTTCATGACCCAATTTTTTTTCATAATTGGGAAACTATAATAAAAATGGACGTGGACGGGGTCATGATCTTGATTCTGCCTCCAATAATTATAACAGCTTACCCTGGATGCGCAAGTTGCAAGATGACTGGACTTCTGAAATAGCAGTACCTTATTCGCGTTCTCTTTGCCTACGAAGCACAGGGGGCGAAACTACGTTGGTTTTATATTGAAAATGTATTTCATGACCCAATTTTTTTTTTCATAATTGGGAAACTATAATAAAAAATGGACGTGGACGGGGTCATGATCTTGATTCTGCCTCCAATAATTATAACAGCTTACCCTGGATGCGCAAGTTGCAAGATGACTGGACTTCTGAAATAGCAGTACCTTATTCGCGTTCTCTTTGCCTACGATCATCTTAAAGTTTGATTTATTGCTTTGCCCTCCAGATTTAAATATACCTATATCCTTAACGAGGCCGTAATTTATCAGAAATTGGAGCGCCGTGATACCCCGATTCGAAAATGCACTTCTAGACAAAATTTTGTAGTTTTACTGCTATACTTACTTTTAGTGGGGTTAGCATAGATTCCCCTCCCCCTCTACTCCCTAATGGGGCGTACGATGTGTCATGTGTGACCCGTCTTATTCTATTTGTCGCATGTTATTTATTTTTGGGCTTATTTTGAGAGGGTTGTTATCTAAGTCATGTTTACCTAACCAAGTACTACACACACTTGCTCATTCGCTCCATAATACCCCAACATCAATATTTGGGCCTACAAGAAACAAGGCACAAAAAGAACCCCTGCCCCGGTTGGATAATGTTAGCTACTCCTGTATACAAGACATAAGCCTTTCGCAAAGTCTTATTTACATTTTATATCTATAAAATTTAAAACGGCAGCGTTTTATATAGGTCAAGAACTATTAATTTACAAAGAACGCATTTATATTCATTTCATCTTTACAAACTTCTGACTATTTCGACGGGAACTTGATCGTAATTAATGCATTAATTAAGTAAAAATTAGATTCAGATTTTCTTTGATCATTTCAAGATTAATATTCTGCTAATTAAAACAAAATAAAAAAAGCTTTATGTGTGGTTTCCACCGTTGTTTCCTCTCACAATCCTTTATCATAGGGCGGTCCTGGCGGCATTTTCCCATAAAGGTACCCCATTATTATAGATATGGACACAATTTTCTCTCTCAATAGGGGATGTAACCGTCTGAGAGCAAAGTTTTATGGCCGTGTAGGACAGGCTAACAAAAATTTAAATCACAGGTGAACTGCGATAGTTGTTAACTGGGTGAACCCATTCCGTACCTCCTATGACAAATTTTAAGCGAGCCTGGAGAATTTCATTCACATTTTGATCGGCGATCGCAGTGGACGTTTTACGTGTCTGTTATAAAAGAGGAGGGGGATGTTAAGAACGATACTAAGAGTGTGAGAATATTACTATACCGGAAATAAGACCGTCCTCCCCCTCACAGTTTACTGTCAAAGCCGCGGGCAAGCTGAAAAATAATTTCCTCCACTCTGAAATTAACGCTGTGATATGAAATTCTGATGAGGATAGTGCAGCAGCTTCAATCATAGACATAGTTCATTGGAAAGTGCTGATTCGAATTTTTCCTAATTTAACCTGAAGTGGACTGCTGATTTGTATTAATAAATAGTTCGCACGGTTGATCAATACCTTTTTATCATTTGATAGTGCAAACAGGGAATTAAAACTATTTTGTTGTTTCTGTTCCGTTGCTTTGCTGATTCGCTGTTCATCATTTCCTTGGAGAATAATCGCTTCATTACTTTCGGCAAACACTTTTTTTTTTCGGGGAAGCATTTTTCAGTTTCTTCGGTAATCTCGAAGGAATCACAAGGGATTAAGATTTAATAAAATACACTCGCAAAAAAATTAATAATCCGCTGTGTATATTCCTTGCAGAAGAACCTTGATGCTATGTTCTAGGACTTTTTAGAGAAGTGATAATGTATCAATATATTTGTGCTTGTGCTCTAGTCATTGTGCTTTCACCAACTATTGTTTCTTCCCAAGATGTGTGCTCCCTGGACCCTGAACGAGGTACTTGTGTGGAATATAACTACCAAGTAAGATGGTTTTACAACTCTACAAAACAACGTTGTGACAGGTTTTGGTGGGGAGGATGTGAGAGCGGTAACGGCAATAGGTTCGACACCGAGCAGCAGTGCCAGAGCACCTGTCAGTCCGGGGGTAGTGGAAGTACAGGGAGAGAGGAAACTCCAGGTAAGAAAGAAAGAAATATGATTAAGATTTGACTGAAGCATATTTCTCCTGTGATTAGGGAGGTAGAGACACAGTAACCGGACAGATACACCTCTTCCACACTTTATTGTATCACGTGATCACATGAAAAATTCCGGGTGAAAAGTGAGTAAGTCTTGTATCGGTAAACAACGACAATTCCCGTCAAACATTACACATAAATTCAACAGATATTGCCATTCTAACACTACATGAGTTATATTTCCCCGTAAATTCTGATAGGGATTCTCCAAGACTTTAATGGATAATTTGCAACGAGGTTATACATTTATTGCTAGTTTTCTGTATAGTTGATCTTATTTGATATTCTTTTAAGTCGACACAATGTGTATTTCTGTGGGTACAAGGGGAAGCTACCCAATGGTTTTACCACTGGCCATAAAAATACCTAGCGTATGACACCTGATTATTCATATAGATAGTTAGGTCGGTATAGAATTCTCTTTTATATCTACACACTTCAAGTAGTGTGTTAACATATTCAAGAATGTTTAATTTTACCTGTGAAGCCCCTTAAGATCATGGTTTTGTAGGCTATATGTCTACATGACATTAATTATACCATCGTACATGTTCATTTAGTCACATCATCCTCAGAGCAAAAGATTCAAAAGAGAGCGGCGTTGCCAATAATGGAAATTACGAACTTACACTATAATACCATTTCCTTCGTTCTAAAACTTGTATCACTATATTAATATCAAATTATGATATAGACTTTCAAGTTTTGGACTAAAACAAAATTTAAATACATGAATTCTCTTAGTGAATGGAATGAGAACTAGATTTTGGTGTTGTTTGATCGCACACACCCCATCTTTAAAATAGACTTCCTTTATATAGATGGATGTATATGGTTCAACTCGAAATACAGATTAGTATTGTTGAAAGAATTGTTTCAAGGTCAATGACAATTCGTTCTATGGTATGGTGTCAAAAGGTTAGTGGGGGTGGTGGGAGGATTGCGATGTATTGGAACCAACCACCCAACCAATCACAACATCTTCATATTCAGCAGAAAATGCTGACTTTGATGCTCTTCACCTTAAACAGCTTGAATTGAAACCATTCAACAATACCATAAAAGAGTTTGGCAGCTTGTCTGTCAGGGGGCATGATGATCTTGTTACCTTGATATGGTATGGAATCCATGAAATGCGCTCAGTGCCACACTTGTGCCGTGTCAGCGTTCCTTATATGCGGATATGATTTGGTCCTTAGGTACGTGAATGCGTCAGGGTCGATTCCAGAAGTACGTAAAATAAAACAACTGTTGGTTCCCGACCCCCTGGGGATTCATGTTTGTTTTTAAAGCGAACGTTAGGCAATCTAGATTAACATTAATCGGCAGACTTAATCAGTTCTCTCAGGCAGCGTGTGTGTAATTCTCATCATAAGTTCAATTCCCTTGAAGGAGGGGAAGATAAAATATCAAATATTGTTATCAAACTCTGAAAAATAAATTCCCAATGGTTAACGAATGCAAATATCTTGTGTATACAGTTTTTTAAAAAATTCCATGATGTTATTTTTCCCTTTTGATGTTGGGTTGAAGTGTAAGAAAGTGGTAGAAATTTCACATTATGCTACCCACTTCATTTAGTGTCTAAGTTTCGCCCCGTGTCAGTTTCAAATAAAGAACTCGGCGATTGTTTCTGCAGATGCTAATGACGTTGATGTTTTATGTCTTTAACTAACTTGTTTGTCTGTACTCTGGATTTGCGTGACAAATGCGGTTATTCGCAGACAAAGCATTTTTTATCGTGTAAGTTAGTGACAGTTAGCCAAAACGTTGATCGATATCATTAAATACTTAAAACACGTTTAAAGCGAAACTACAATAAATCTAATCTAAGATATCATATCAATTATTATTTTTTAATCTCAGGTATAGATTTAACAGTGAAACAGTCAAAGTAAAAATATATGAATTTCTCACGTCCTCAAGTACAATGGACCTCCGGCGGTGACCTTCCTTAAGAAGTCACTGTAGATATAGTGCTCCGCTTTATCAAATGTTTTGATACAAAATTTTGTAAAACTTGCGAAGAGGGATAATTTGATTTCATTATATTCAACTCATTTGTCTGTTCGTCCATTTGTCAACATATGTGTTACATTTAACGAAAATTAGCACATTAAACTACATGTACTTTTTCTAGACCTTGCGAATATCCCCTCTGATATTAGAGTCAAAAGTTCAAAGGCTTGATGATTTGCAATGTATCCTCTATTCCTGACTAAAATTTACGATACTTCTTCATTGTTTGCGCATTTCTCTAGGAGGGACCTAATATATCGACTTTGGTCAAAAGGTCAAGGAAAGAGAGGTCAGTCTTTGTATGTTATGGCGAACGTGTTTCTGCTCTGAAAATATTCTTATCTGTTTCAGACAAAAAATCGCAAATAAGTACCTGTACGAAGTCGGCCTGTTGGCTGTCCGGCAACTTCCTCTTGACCCACACATATTTGATGTAAATGTATAATTTGCTCATAATTTTAGAGGGCGCCCTTTCGGTTTTGAGGTTAAATGGCAATTTCATAGACTTACATGTTATTGAAAAGAAAATGTGCGACTGCTTGGTATTCGATGTTATGTGTAAAATTTGGAAGACGCATCATTCACAATCTTTTTGTCAAGGTTGAAAGAGCTGTTTGATACTTCTGTATTCGATGCATGTAGCTCTGTGCATTGGAAGCCTCCTGTATTTCTGTCGGTTTGTCTGCGAAAAACTTTGTTCGTGGTTGGGTTTTCATATTCATATCGGTAACGAAAAATTTACCTTGGAGTTTACAGTTTTAAAAAAAACTTAGGCCATATCATTTGGGTTGCTTCCCTTTTCCACATATTTATTTCTTGTGACTTCTTTTTCATGTAGTATCACAATTTTGGCCCTGTAACGTTGAATTTTGATTTTACCGCTTTAACACAGACAATGCTGCCTGAAAAGGGGGGTGGGTGGGATTAAGTTCGTGATTAAAAAATAACACCTTGTTTGGCTAAACTATCTTATAAGCAAGAATTATGAATTTTAATGCTCATGATCTGTACATTCAGGTTCTTTAGATATGAGTATATCGAAACCAACCAATCTATCGGACAGAATCACCGCTATACTACATTTAGTATGCTTCGTTATACATGTTATGCAGTTTTGTTTATGTTGCGCAAACCGTCATAATTTTGAAAACTTTAAAAGGAAGGCACAAACATATCACTTATCAAAATCCTGAGATATATCACAGTGTAATTAATTAAAGTTTCTCAAATCATCATATCTATGTTCATATAAGAAAAAAAGTCAATAGTAAATTAATCATAAACAAGTAAACATCGTCCATGGGTATTCTTCGTGGCCATACAGGAATGTTGACTACACACGGGCTGTATGAATGATATCTGCCATGTACGATTTCAATTTTGATAAAATAGGCCATTTTCAATAAATTTTCTGGAGTGGTATTAAACTTAATAACTGTATTATATCTGAATCAGTGCTTCGGAGTTAGCTGTGAAAGGTCAGGGGAATTAACTTTTATCTGGCTGGTCCCGTCCCGCAGCTATTATACATTATATTTCGTTTGGACACAAAGACATTTGAGCTGTAAATATGACATACAAAAATGAAATGATAAATATGTATTTGTTCTTTAAGATGACAAGCTTATCAATTTTGAAATAGAGAAAGACTTTGCGAATACCTTGGTCTTATTTTCTCATTATTTGAATGATCGATACAGCAGTAGAATTCATTTGTTAGCAAGACAACAAATACTTGAAACTAACGTAATCAAACGACCATCTGTCAGTTTAAATCTTACATAGTATGTATAACTGAGCAGATAAGACTCAATGAAAAGTCCAGGACACCTTAACCGATGGCCATTTAGGTTATGATTGTATGCATTTGTTTCAAAATGCATCGAAATCTTCGGAAATCTCAAATTCTAATTGCAGTTTGTATTACCAGTATTTCATGCAAGATACGGTTTATCCATGGCAACGGGAACACATTTCATATCCGGAGAGCGTATATACTTCGTGAACAAAAGATACTTTCTGGAGTTTGCCTGGAATTATCAATCTTTGGTCCATGTTTACTTTTATGGTCCATGTTGACTTATATGTATAAGCTGCTGTGATCTCTGATAAGCTAATCCTTACTTATATAAGGTAGTCTGATTCACCATGACACCCACGCTGTAAGTCACACAACTTTATAAGGAGTCAAAATGCCTTAGTTATATAGGACCAAACGGAATTTGATGTTTGGTCATACTGTTTGTGTTTTGTGTCCCTGTAGTTTTATTTTGTCCCTAGTTTATACCTACATAACTTGATGAAATAAATCATTGACTTTAAGGACAACATTAGACACTAACGTAACTTCCCACACTCGCTATATATATTACAGTCAAGCATTTTTAGTCATATCTAGTGTTTTTATGCTTATGAGATATGGAATTGTCACAGGTTAGAATTAATTATTATGTTGAACTTTATATCAGGTCCGTAGATTCCATATTTCATAACGCAGCGCGCACTGGGTTTGGAAGTCAAGGTTTTGTCGCTAGTACATGTATATAAAGAAAGTTACGGGCTACAGAGAGGCACAACGAAGAGGCTACAATAAATTTTGCAAACATCCTGTTCTAGGATTTACACGTGTAATTTCTTTGTTAAAAAGTACAAAATTGATTTTAAGAAATGATATTTTAGAGGATCTAGAACATTTCATAGCTTAACGCTTTCTGTACACAGTCCGTGCAAAGCATGTTTTTGTCATCCATCGTGAAGGCCATGTCAGCGAGAAGTTTCAAGAAGAAATCTGAATAGTGTGAAGAGGGTTTTGTGTGAAGATTATGTGTATGTTTTATTGCCTCGTGTTCCACAGGTCCAGTATGATATATGACAGTCTTATAAACATCTTATATGGACTAGAAGGACATCCATGGGTCAGGGAGACTTTGCATTGGCTGGTTATTTTTGGACCCCATTTGAAATCTTTGTAACTATTTTTGAGACCAATTGAAATCGATGTTACGTAGTTAAGATACCTGAGAGCATGCCAAACTTCACAAGAAATACTTCCGACCGTTCTCAATAGAGCTACTTCCAAAGTCTAGACTCTGTATGTGCTTTTCTGTGATAAGATGCCTAGCTACTAGCAAGTCTCACATGTATGTTCTATGAACGTCAATGTAGATCGCGGTCAACAGGTGCCAGTACACCTATTACTGCCCTGTCTTACTATCAGACCAAACAATCAGTACAGAAACCACTTCAAACGCCCTGTTTACGTATTATTAAATTAATTTCATATATTTTTGTCAAATGAAAGACGAAACATACGAGTCTAGATCGTAATAGAGATGTACTTAAGAAGACAAAACGTTATCACTCTAAATCCAAAAAGTAGAATATTTATTTACACACGTAGAGTACATATGAAGGTAATTGACTTTTAGGATTCTGTATTTGTGAAGAAGGTCGTGAGAGAGGGAAAAATGTCCTGACACGTGACCTACAGGGATTATTCGACCATAATGCAATCCACTTCAGAATGGAATGGGTTCGAAGGAATCGTGAGGACGCAACAATATAGATATCAACTATAGAAAATGTTCTCATAAGAAATTCATTCTGAAACCAAACAGAAAGTAAATTTTCAACGTACCTAATAGTCATAGAAACTTTGTGTTGAAGTTTTGTTCGATGTCAATCTTGCTGATATTCTGGTTCTAAACATCTTGGTCGAGTTCTACTACAGAGTTGATTATATCATGGAGTCAAATCGTCACAGTTAGTCATGAAACGTAACGGTGATATCCCAGAATTTCCCTTTGATATCTGGATCTTTTATGACCAGAATCGTTCTATGATGTACGTGTGATTATGCAAAGTCGTGATAGATTGTCTCTTGGTCAACTTTGTCATTGTACACATCTACAAACAAATACAAATTGGTTTCTCAGTAGACTCATGTCCATGCCATCACAGTCAAACTACACATCACACAAATGGAGATTAATTTCATTGACGATTAATGGTCAAATTGAACATAACTACTGGATTGGGATTTTGATCATGTTAGCGCGACTCTGATGTTATGCATCAAAGCTACATGTGTCATTGAATTTGCAAAACAGGCGATTTGACGTATTTTCAACACCTACAGAGAGATTTCAAAGGATATTTCTTCCTTTGTTTTCTGTTTAAAGCATGTTTTATGATGCTGCTTTTGTGGCTTTACTACAACGACTTGTTTGTCAAGATAGTCAAGAATGGTAAAGTTTAGTAAGAATCGGATTCTGTCAGTACCTTGGTTATTATTTGGTAAGAATCGGATTCTGTCAGTACCTTGGTTATTATTTGGTAAGAATCGGATTCTGTCAGTACCTTGGTTATTTATTGGTAAGAATCGGATTCTGTCAGTACCTTGGTTATTATTTGGTAAGAATCGGATTCTGTCAGTACCTTGGTTATTTATTGGTAAGAATCGGATTCTGTCAGTACCTTGGTTATTATTTGGTAAGAATCGGATTCTGTCAGTACCTTGGTTATTATTTGGTAAGAATCGGATTCTGTCAGTACCTTGGTTATAATTTGGTAAGAATCGGATTCTGTCAGTACCTTGGTTATTATTTGGTAAGAATCGGATTCTGTCATTACCTTGGTCATTTGGTGATGGCTTTGATTCGGTCACTGAAAGTTTGCTAGTTTCTAACCTCACCAACGCCGTAACTGTTACAACAAGCCCTTAACCACCTAAATAATCAAAAATGGCATGGTTTTGGTAAAGTTTTTCGGACTACTTGTCTCATACTTGATGGCTGTAAAAATTCCTTGATATTTACATGTACCATATTTAGATGTCTGTCAGAGACCATATAGACGAACAACACGACCCGCGCGGATACACACTCTTACAGACCGTAAAGAGGTGTGAAGGGATGGCGTGACCCAGTGAACACTGTATCATATTCACAGATATCAGTTATCAGTTTTAAATACCAAGGCTTTGAGGAATATTATAATGAATTTTAAAATGTTTGATCAATTATATCACACAGCGGACTGGAGGGCTAGTGTATAGACGGGTATGGATTGTAACAGTGTAAAGCCATGAAAGTAGAAAATACGCGCCGATTGTAAACTATCACATTGGTGAAAGCGTACCATAGCGTACCCAGATCCTTATTCTGAGGCTTTATTTTGAAATAATCGGTCTCTGTTTTTCTTCCGTGGTGTAGATTATTTGGAATGCTTTTGTTGGAAATGTAAATTTTTATATCCCCCAAACTGTCCCTGTATAACAATCCATGCTCCATGGAAGGAGGGCAAGAACTGCTCGAGGCTCACACACTCGGTCCTATGAATATGCTAAAAGTTGCTAATACATGTACATGTTAACGCCCGTTCTGGAACATAGTTTCTGTAACATGGCATTCCTTGTTTTGATTTTTAGCTCACCTCGACGAAGTTGAGTGAGCTTATGCTATAACCCTACGCGTCCGCGTCCGCGTCCGCGTCCGCGTCCGTGTCCGCGTCCGTGTCCGCGTCCGCGTCCGGTTAAGAAGTTTGGGGTAGCTCAGTATCTGACAAAGTACTAATGCTACAGTAACCAAACTGGCACAAGTGATTCATCTTTGGATGCTGAGGTGAACCCATGCATCGGATGCAGCATCTGACCTACATTTTCCGCTTGAGTGACTTGGTTAAGAAGTTTGGGGTAGCTCAGTATCTGACAAAGTACTAATGCTACAGTAACCAAACTGGCACAAGTGATTCATCTTTGGATGCTGAGGTGAACCCATGCATCGTATGCAGCATCTGACCTACATTTTCCGCTTGAGTGACTTGGTTAAGAAGTTTGGGGTAGCTCAGTATCTGACAAAGTACTAATGCTACAGTAACCAAACTGGCACAAGTGATTCATCTTTGGATGCTGAAGTGAACCCATGCATCGTATGCAGCATCTGACCTACATTTTCCGCTTGAGTGACTTGGTTAAGAAGTTTGGGGTAGCTCAGTATCTGACAAAGTACTGATGCTACAGTAACCAAACTTGCACAAGTGATTCATCTTTGGATGCTGAGGTGAACCCATGCATCGGATGCAGCATCTGACCTACATTTTCCGCTTGAGTGACTTGGTTAAGAAGTTTGGGGTAGCTCAGTATCTGACAAAGTACTGATGCTACAGTAACCAAACTTGCATAAGTGATTCATCTTTGGATGCTGAGGTGAACCCATGCACCGGATGCAGCATCTGACCTGCATTTTACGCTTGAGTGATTTGGATAAGAAGTTTGGGGTAGCTCAGTATCTAACAAAGTACTAATGCTACAGTAACCAAACTTGCACAAGTGATTCATCTTTGGATGCCGAGATGGACCCATGCATCGGATGCAGCATCTGACCTACTTTTTCCACTTGAGTGATTTCGCTTTTAAAAGCCAATATTGAGCAAAGTATGAGTGCTACATGTACCAAACTTGCATATTGGATGTATCTTTGATCAAACTTTCATAAAATGACCTTGACCTACTTTTTCTGCTTGAGTGATTTTGCCTTTAAAAGCCAATATTGAGCAAAGTATAAGTGCTAGATGTTCCAAACTTGCATATTAGATGTATCTTTGATAAAACTTTCATAAAATGACCTCGACCTACTTTTTCCGCTTGAGTGATTTTGCCTTTAAAAGCCAATATTGAGCAAAGTATAAGTGATACATGTACCAAACTTGCATATTGGATGTATCTTTGATCAAACTTTCATAAAATGACCTTGACCTACTTTTTCCGCTTGAGTGATTTTGCCTTTAAAAGCCAATATTGAGCAAAGTATAAGTGATACATGTACCAAACTTGCATATTGGATGTATCTTTGATCAATCTTTCATAAAATGACCTCGACCTACTTTTTCCGCTTGAGTGATTTTGCCTTTAAAAGCCAATATTGAGCAAAGTATAAGTGATACATGTACCAAACTTGCATATTGGATGTATCTTTGATCAATCTTTCATAAAATGACCTCGACCTACTTTTTCCACTTGAATGATTTTGCCTTTAAAAGCCAATATTGCGCAAAGTATAAGTGATACATGTACCAAACTTGCATATTGGATGTATCTTTGATCAATCTTTCATAAAATGATCTTGACCTACTTTTTCCGCTTGAGTGATTTTGCCTTTAAAAGCCAATATTGAGCAAAGTATAACTGCTACATGTACCAAACTTGCATATTGGATGTATCTTTGATCAAACTTTCATAAAATGACCTTGACCTACTTTTTCCGCTTGAGTGGTTTTGCCTTTAAAAGCCAATATACATGTACTAAGAAATATGTTTGAATTGAATTTTGCTGTCACGAGGTGAGCTTTGTAATCTGTGATTACCTATGTTTTGTATTTTGTGTTATATTTTTGACAAGCGGCATGGGAAACTGTTATTACCAGACATGCAAGATGATGGTAACAACAAATGCTCTTTGAAGCCGTAAAGATTAACTGTCTTACAGATATGAAGTACATGCTAATAATGTGCTATTCTGTTACATGGTCTATTGCTGTATCATGCAACAGGCATTTGGGGTTGAAACAAAACTCCCGTGATGAAATACCAGGAATGATGTGGGCTGTAAATAATGTATTGTATTCTGGGGGGTAACACCCTTTTGTCTGGTCTGTGATAGAAACCGAGTCCGCTTCATACATGCTCAGTAGGAAAAGGCCCCATAAATATATGCTGTACTCAAAAAGCATTAAAGTACAAGTCATATTGTATGTAAGGTGACGGTAATGAAGGAACAGCGAGGTGAATACCGGGTAGCTGAATGCTATACCGCTCCTAATCCGGCTAATTACCGTGGTCCTCGGTCACTCTGACCTACATTTAAGGACTAAAACCTCTCCCAGGTGAACACTGAATGGGAACTGTAAAATCTGAACTCTACAAGTTCTTGTTCAGAAAAAGTGCAAAAGTTACTAAGTTCAGAAACATAATTCAACTGTTTGATCAAAGATGTTACATGTATCATGTGTATTACATCTTGTTTGATTGGTTGTAGATTTTTATGGCACCCAACCACTTGTTCTGTTACAGACTTTGATAACCTCATAGCTTCTACTCCTGTCAATATTCAGATCTCCTTGTCAGCGGGTCGGTTCCTTTATGAACAATTAAAATGCATTAAAATCTAGTGCTTTAAAGAAGAGGTACTAAACAGTACTTGTTGTTGATATGTTTCTTGATCTATTTGTCCGACAGTCTTTGACCCATTTGATTTTATAATATATCAATATTGAAACATATTCATCTTAATGGCTGATGATAAAGCTACTTCGACTTTTTATGCATTAAACAGAACATATTATGTTGTATACAATATGAGCCCTACTTGTCAATTTGACTTCCTGTTGTGGAATCGCCATATTTGGAGTTAAATCTAAAGCTGAGCTACATATTTGGAAGCACGGAACACGTGGATCACCGTATCGTTTCTGGTACATGTATACATGTATGTCTGTCCGTCTGTAACAAAAAACATATTTGTGAAAGAGGTTTCATCTTACAAAACTCTGGTATACATTAGACAGCGTATTCATTGAGCACTTAGATTTTATGGCACAAAAATGTCCTAAAAAATCGGAGAGGTGTTCTTTTTGCTGACGACATCTGTTCCGTAGAACATAGTTAAAACCCTGTATAATTTATACTTTACGTACACTTGTTGGTTATAAAATAAGTTTCTGTCAATCGTTTGGAGCGACAAGTCTAAGGAGCTGTTAAGATAAGGCGTAAAATCAGCCCTGAAAAGTGGAATTTTAAAAATTGAAATTTCAAGAACCTTTTTGGTAAAATGTATACCTATACGGCATCCCATCAGAATATGAAGTTATTCTTTATCCGTTTTGCATAATATTGCTAATTTTGGGGTCAAAACTTATCTTTTTCTCATAGAAATCAATGGAAAACGGAAAAGTTTTATTGAACATTGTTCCCCCCGGATATACAGAAAGCCACTTTTACTGGAGATGTGTATCAATGATACAAATTTTTTGGCAAAGTGGGGTTCTGTATCTCCGGGGGGAACACTACCCCAGAGACGAAAAACTAAAGATGGAAAGGGGGGTGCTTTTTTTAAGAATCGATCTTTTTGACCATTAAATATTGCACATTTGACTATTTTTCCTCTTTAATCCATCAAACATTGCGTACTCAATATATTTGAATGAAAGATACAAGAATTAGGAACGGAATAAGCAAGAGTGATGTTCATTTCTCCGTCAATGTGTATTTCGCGCTAAAAGGCTTACATTGTAGACATTGAATGAAGAATAAGACCGTATTTTAAGTTCCGGATTTCATTATTTACCGATTAAAGGAGGTAGAACGTTCGAAATCTATTTCTGATACACAATGTAGACATATTTGATGTCTTTCAGCTTATATTTATCCATTTTAGACAAAATATTCAAAAATGTATACGTTTTTTGTCGATATTATCGCATTTTCTATCCGAGCACCCCTACCTCTTTCGACCTTAATTTTACAACCTTAAGAGTTCCTCGACATAATGTAAAACATGTAGAAGTTCTGCAAATACATTATATTTCAATAATGATACATGTTTTTCTGTATACGATTCGCCATGCGCAAGAAATAAGTCACGAGATTCAGGGCTAAATACGGCCCTTATCTTAACAGCTCCTTTCACGGTGATAAAATTGTGTGGTCCGTTTAAATACAGTAATACAATATGGGTTGGTTTTACTATATGTACATCTATGTCTAGATAGCGTATAAATTGTAGATTTATATGTCATAAAAATCTTTCCTTTACATACAGATTTCACTTAGATATATCTAAACTTTTCTCACTCGCCATCGATACGATAGGACAGTCTTTATCTTGCAGATCTAGACCAAATAGGAGAAATAAGCCAACAAGAGGTTCTTAATTGAAGTAGAAACCACTACAATTATAGAAGGATAATTTTAAGTGGTCCTTCATATGAAAGATGTCACAAACTGGTCAGTTAGGAGAATGACCAGTACTCCAGAACTAAGTCCATACCCTTGCCCCGTACTATGTAGGACAAATCTGGGCTTGTCACTGTGCTGATTTTGAAGTCTGTCATATAGGGAATGGTAAGGAAAATTGAAAGAAGGACCGACCAGGTCTGTGCATTAGCTCACCTTCAGTTACGATTAAATTATTTTAATTCAGTTAACATAATTCAAAGGAGCTTAAAAAGGTATAATTATCAAGATAAGGTTCCATAGTTCTGCATTATGACTATCTTGAATTTCTTGGAGTCTTGTGTGCATTGTCTATCCTAAATAAAATGATACATGTTATTTTAACAATACCACAATAATAGCAGAGATAACCCTAGCTTCACCTGCATCGTTCATGCAAACAAACATTATAGAATACTTAGATCTTGTTACCATTAGATAAATGGAAATTTGATTCCTTGTGGGTCAATTACTGTCAGAATGAACTGTAACAGTGATAATAAAGGTAGAATGATAGGCTCCCATTACGCTCCTGTTTTAATGACGAGAAAATATTCGTTGTAGATTGCCAGTGTTTGTCTATTTGTTAAAATGTTGATCGTATGGACATGTATATATAATTCGCCTCTCGCCAATTCCCAGATAAGCTCCGCCCATATTACCAAATACGCTCGATCCTGCTAGCTCAGACAAAAACCAGCTAAGGCTGATGTAAACAGTACATGTTCTATAGGAAAATCGGCAACAAAATATGCCATTTCAACTGATTTTCGTAATCACTTTTCCAAGAAATATATTATGTGTAATGTACTTTATCTCTAAAATCAAAATAACAAGAGTATAATATTTTTGTGAAAGTTATTTCGAGGGCGTCCAACACATTGTTTCAGGATGCGAAATGAAAAGTCGGTTCGGGTAGGGGTAAAATATGAAACACCGTCGGCGGGTACAGCCCGGAGGTGTGAGCATTTTTTTATAACACGTGAATATATATTATTACGTTAATTGATTTTATTGATTTGGGGGGGGGGTGTTATTTATAATATTTGATATTAACGAAGATTTAAATTGCGAGTGTAACAATGTAAAAGCCTGACAATTTAGGAAATTAATGCATAAGTGTATAGGATCACTGATTACATAAAATCAAAATTATATTATTTCATTTTAAAAAAAAGAAGAAAAACGGGAGCGACGCGAACCGGATTTTTTTTAATATTCATTTTTTTTCTAAATTTCTAGGGAATGGCATGTTCAAATATTTTGAGCATAATTTAAAACCGTAGCTTTTTTCTTTACTTCTAGGCCTTCATTTCTTTTTTATTCCCTTTGTCTTAACATCATTTTGTGCTTATGCTATCATTGATCTTTTTAGGGTACAGCCAAAGGAGTGGGGGGGGGGGGGGGGGGGGGGCAACCCTCTATCCATCTAGCTGGATTCTTCTATATGGGCTTTATGCTATTTAAATGATTCTTTTTGATTTTACAATGTAAGTACTTAAGAATAATAGTATGAAATGAATTAATGTCAAGATAGTATCAATATGGTTTCATCTAAGGCAAATCAATTGGTTACTTTCATTCAAAAACGACCCCCCCCCCCCCTCTTTTGCCTATTCTTTACTCTTTTGCCGGCAAGATCGACTTTTATACAGGTTTTAATTTGGGTATTCATGTATGTTTGAACTTCTCAAAATCGGGGTTTTTTTATGAGATGCACATATTATATATTTGATCAACTGTATACGCAAATTATGTATTTCGTGTTATCCGTTGATGTTGTCTATTTTTAAGCACTTTTTATATATTTGATCTGAGAAAAATATTACCCCGAAATCTGTCATCATCACTACTACTTGTACTATGTGCACATCTTTCAACCATTTTAATAAATCAAGAAAATGATGAAAATCTATGTGCTAAATGCTCATGTTATCTTACATTTCTATACTAAAGTTATGAGGATAACGCGTTAGCTTGTCTGAGCTCCCAGCACGTGCAGGGCAGAGGCTATTATTAGCATGCCTGTAACGATATGAGATAATATCATTGGTATTGCGGAAGTAGGGGGAGGAGTTGGCGATAGGTCAATTCCATGTGTACAAAAAAAAGGCATGGAATGGTTTATTTCTACGTACAGCTGCATAGGTGTTAGCGACAGGGAAAAATTCAAACCTATACTATGCGGAGGGCGTTGCTCTTTGACACATTTTGAGCCTATGTAAAATAAATCACCTAGGTCGTGTCTATACATAACTTCTAGTCTTGTTTCAATATTAAAGTGCTCTATCACTGTCGGTTAAAAAAGGAGAAAAGGTTTCAGTCCTGACGCATACCTTACGTTTACTTACCAGTTATTGGGAGGGTACTTAACCGATTTGCGAAACTCAACTCTTATTGGAGTTTGGACGGGTTAGAGGGCAACAATTAGCTTTCCATGCTCTACAATCTTTTCCAATATCCAATGATAGCCTTTGGACCAAGGTTGAACACTTATCGATTTCTAGGTCATCTAATAGATCAAAGTTCAAGGTCATTTTGTGACAATAAGTAGCTTTTTGAAAAATATTAGCAAATTCATTAATAATGTATTTCTGACCGAAATGTTTTGATTTTACTTTTGAATTTGGGATCTTTCATTACATAGCCATGATATATTTTGCGTAAGGGAAAGGGGAGGCAAATTGTTTTAGTCAAAGAAATTTGAATTCAACATTTATATGAGAATCGAAGACAATCAAATGGAACGTTATGTATATAGGAAAATGATTGATAGGAAATGTCAAACGGAAGGCACATGTATAATTGTGAAACTGAATTCTTTCCACCGTAGCAGAAGTTTATTATCTGTCGTTTGACAGCACCATTCGGTATTTGGTGCATGCATATGTAGATTACGCGATGTTTGAGAAAGATATAAGTTATATATACATGCACATACATGTATTTTTATTCTAATAGATTTAAACAGGTACTAAGAGAGATGACATTTTGAAAAATAAACTTTTTTTAGATTTATATATTGATATTTCTTGGGTAAGCTTTATTCTTTTAATAGACTCTAGTCTGAATTGGATTCTTATCCTTCAGACGGATGAATTCACCTGGACACCAAAATGGACATTCTCTCCTAATATTGCTTCAGATTGCAATAGACTACTATGATACATCCTTGACTACTACTATATGATTATATAACCTCTCATGTTATATATGGTATTTAATGATAATACAACCTCACGTGTCATATATTATATTTCTTAATGATTAGACGATATCACACGTTACATGATATATTTTCAGTGTTTATATTTTATCACGATGAGACAACCTCTCGAGTTACAAGTTATATTTTCATTGTCTGATATCCATGTATTATATTTTACCATGATAAGACAACCTCACACGTTACACGTTATATTTTCAGTGTGTGGTATCCATGTATTATATTTTACCATGATAAGACAACCTCACACGTTACAAGTTATATTTTCAGTGTCTGATATCCATGTATTATATTTTACCATGATAAGACAACCTCACACGTTACACGTTATCTTTTCAGTGTGTGGTATCCATGTATTATATTTTACCACGATAAGACAACCTCACACGTTACAAGTTATATTTTCAGTGTGTGGTATCCATGTATTATATTTTACCATGATAAGACAACCTCACACGTTACACGTTATATTTTCAGTGTGTGGTATCCATGTATTATATTTTACCATGATAAGACAACCTCACACGTTACACGTTATATTTTCAGTGTGTGGTATCCATGTATTATATTTTACCATGATAAGACAACCTCACACGTTACACGTTATATTTTCAGTGTGTGGTATCCATGTATTATATTTTACCATGATAAGACAACCTCACACGTTACACGTTATATTTTCAGTGTGTGGTATCCATGTATTATATTTTACATGTTGAGACAACCTCACACGTTACACGTTATATTTTCAGTGTGTGGTATCCATGGTTGCTGTAGAGATGGAGTCACACCGGCCAAAGGTCCCGGATATTATGGCTGTCCTTCACCTAGAGTATCCCCATCAGGACGTGAGTGACCAACAAATCTCTATGTCATAGAATTAAATATAAGTCTGAACTCTTTACTGTCAAACCTAAAAAAACCCGAATAAGTGGACATATAATATCAAATATCTAATCCAAAAACTTAAATTCTTCTGATGAATTCTACATTCAAGAGAGCAAAAGCTTCCAAAACGGAAGAAGGAAATATATGAATTGAAATATCTAATCCAGAATCCTTTAAAATTCTGAACAAAATTCCTCATCAACGGGAGTAAAAGCTTCCGCGATCTCTATCAACATGACATCAATGTTTTACATGCAAACAAGAATCTAAGCATGTTTTCCATGTTGCAGTCTTCCTGATTTTAAGATAAGTCTGTAAAATTAAATGTTGAATTAAAAAGATATTATTTTGAATCACTATATGGCGTCATATATACATTTTTTGTACAACAGCTGTATGTAAGATGCCAGAGCTGACTGGAGGATGTAGGAACTTTACAGTACGGTGGTTATATGACGCTGACCAGGCTAGATGTCGCAGATTCTGGTACGGTGGTTGTGATGGAAACGAAAATAATTTTGCTACTCAGAAAGATTGCGAAGCCAGATGTATAGGAGGAGGAGGCGGGAAGGAAGGTGGGTAAAGTGATACCACATTTACACATAAAGCTAATGTAGTGAAAAGAAAATAAAGAAAGTAACCTCAGTTTACATTACTTAGCTTCCACATATTTTATTTTTATGCATGTATTAACCACCCACAGTCTGAGTACAAGAATTAGTATGCAGAAAATTGTTCAACAAATTAATCAGACAAATTATACCTATACTGTGATTAGAGAAGTGTTATGTTGGTATGGAACTGTATTGTATTGTAAAATTAGCAGTCATATAACTCTAGTGTGCATCCAGGACATTAGAATTGATCTTTTTCTCAAAATTTGTTGATAGATTCCTGGTTTTGATTAATGAACACATAATTGTCAAGGCCATACTGGAAGGTCATTAGGAGAAAGAAGGTAGCCATTTTCCTTGAAATGTATGCAGCATGAATTAGTACCTCAATAGCCAGAGAAAATGTCATTTGTGGTATATATCATGCTGGTGATCAGAAGAGAAGAATAGCCCAATAGACCTCTAGCTTATATATTTCATTTATAAATGTACTATATGCTTTACAGACACGGAGGAGAAACGCCCTGGTCCTGATCCTGTAAGAACAGTTAAGCCAGGATCCTGCCCTGCCGTTACTGGAAGTGGAATCTGTATAGAAGGGTGTCAAGATGACTCCAGCTGCCCCGGGGATCAGAAATGCTGTTCTAATGGGTGTGGTCACACATGTCAAGATCCAAGGGGAACAGGGACAGGTATGTGTTTTGGCTATCAATGTAACATGCAATTAAGAGTCTGCGCTGTCCCTTTTATATCATCAGCTTGATATAAATTTAAGTCATATTGTTTACAAGTTATTGTAAATGAGTTGTAAATGAGGTACAATTCTTAAAAAAAAACAAAAACAAAAAAAAACTCTAAATGTCAAAATTATTTATGTCAATACTCTAAAAGATTTTAATTTTTAAACAATTAATTTCAAAATTTAATTATAGAGAGCAAATGGTTATGTATGTAATAGCTGGTAGCCATTACCAGACGTTTAAAATGATTATAGATAAACAATTTTTACTCTTTGCAACAAATGAAATATTGATTAACATAATTGTAAGAACAATGTCCCTTTGGAAGAAATAATATTCACTGAGCCAAAAGATCAAGGTTGCTATTGACCCCTAATGGAGCTAAACCATCATATTACCTTGGTCATACCAATAAAAGTAAATGATGAATGTCCTTATCCAAGAACAGTATAATTACTACAGTATATATATTTGACAGGCAGCGTAGTAGTACCCAGACATGATGGTAGTGAGTGTGGTCAGCCGAAAGAAAGAGGAAGGTGTTCTAACTATACCGTGATGTGGTACTACGATCGAACAAAGGGCAAATGTGACCGATTCTGGTACGGTGGTTGTGATGGTAACGGAAATCGGTTCCCAAGTGAGGCTGAATGTGCATCAAAATGTAGTACGCCAATCACTGTTGAAGGTACGTGCTTAGCACAGTTATTCCTAAATTACTTTTTTTGTCTTTTGATATCATTGATGTCAATTTAAAAATGTAAATTATAAATTTATGACTGAAGAATTTTAGAAACTGCATGTGTTTCTTTTGAAATGATGAATTAAAACCCAAATGTCCAAGCAGTATCATTAAAATCTGTATCTGCAGGTCGCAGATTCCTTGTTGGGCTTTAAGGCAACAGAGAGAGGGCGAAAATCACGATGTTTAGCGAGCATGGATTTAAATTCCCCCAAACAAATAATTTCCTAATTTGTTTCTTTCCTTTGTACAAAATTTATTTTACTGAGATCATTATTTGTAACAAGTACAATGATTTGGTAAATTTGAACCGAAGACAATGAAATATATATTGAGAGCTAGGTGGTTGTTCATACCATACATTCTCTTTGTCAGTCGTAAGTCGATCATAAGTATTTTGTAACTTGTGGTCAGGGATTTACGCAAGCAGCTCCATCATGCTATTGTTTTTTTTTAAATTTGAATTCTTTATTTTTGTTTGAAATCCGATGCTGAATTTGTTTGCACTGAAATGTATGTAGACTTGTGAGAAATGTAGGTCAGTCAAGTGCCTTCATAAATAGAGGTGAATGTAATGTCAACTCAGTTCATGTGAACCTGAATTACTAATATTCATTCATACTTATTCAATAATTTATATTCAATGAGTGAAGGTCCCAGATCCCACTATAAAAGATATTTTCATCAGCTAAGCTGTTTTGTATAATGTCAAGGACGTGACCTTGACAGTGTTTTCCAAAGAGTTAAAAAGCTGCCGCAAACACGATTCTATTTTCCATGTTTAAAATTAGCAACTCAAAGTTACATGAAAGCATGTGAAAATCATGTGTTATTATTCTAACATTGTATGTAAAAATCAAATTCGTAAATTATACAATGTACAGGCTGGTATATAAACTTTTACTTCTTAATCAAAATGTAGGTACTGGCACTGTACTTGTAAATGTTTATCCCAACTAATATTTCCTACATTAATGTATGTCAGTAATCAAAACTCTGTGAAACAAATGTAACATATATTTTGAACGCTAACTAATTGCATGTATCTGCTATTGTAGACATCTGTAAGCTTCCTAGTGTGACAGGGCCCTGTAGGGCTGCCCTACCCAGGTTTTACTATGACGCATCATCCGGCGATTGCCAAAATTTTCTGTACGGAGGATGTAGAGGCAATGACAACAGGTTTATGACGCGTTCAGAATGTGAGAAGAAGTGCAAAAGAACTAGTAAGTTTTGCTTAAAAGTGGAGCTGAAAGGAGCTAATTATATTTATGAAACTCAAAATTTCAATGAGAAGCATTGATGCATTTAGTTGCTATTGATTTAACTATATAATTCTGACCACAACTTTGACTTTCAGTGGCTGGAGATAAAATCCACAACCTGCGATCTATGATGAGTACTAATGATAGGATTATGATAGAGTGGGAGAAACCACAGAGAAACCAAGTACAGAACTATAGGGTAGGACCTTATTCTATAAAAAACATATAATGTAAATATACATTTATAATGAACATGTAATAGATATTTAACGTTAAGTATCTCTCTGTAGTAGTCTGCTTTTAAGTGTCATTGACTTTTGAAAAAGTTAGGGGACAAAATTTTCTCTCAATTTATATGTCAGTCCATTTTTATGTCTGTCCATCTGTTCGTCACAGCTGATGGGACAGAAAATATATTGAAATCAGCTTTAATGTTACTGAAAAAAATATGTCTGTCCCTCAAATTAAACAAGGAACATACAATTTTTCTTTCATTATGTTTTAAATCTAAATAAAGTTTGCTAGTACAAGTGAAAATGGTCTTTGTTTAACTTTTTGACCTTCAAGGTCAAATAAGATGTATTTAAAAAATCTTATTGTTAAGACTTTGAAATATTTTACAGCTGGAATACATGGGTGTGAAATACGTAGGAGATCAGGCCAAACAAGAGCCAATGAAGGAGGTTATACTATCAGGGTCTCTGTCCTCCTACACCATGGACAACCTGATGGACAACGCTGAATACACAATCAATCTAATGCCGGTCTTCGAAAACGGAGGATCGGGACCAAAGTCATCTCTAGTCACCAAAACTAAATCTAGAGGTTTGATAATACATCTACATGTAGATTTGCTGATTAGATTTACATTATAATTATCATGTAGTAGATTTAGATATAAGGCAAAAGTGTGAAATAAAAGTTCATTCATTGAGTCAGATTTATTGTAGATAGGTAGTAAGATATTAATTTTATTTTTATCATGATCTCTAAAGACTGAATTACGTGTTTTTATTTATGCCAGAATTGTTTTGCAAAAACAACCCCGTCTCAAACGCAACACATGAAAAACCGACCATACCTGTAATAGATAGCCCAGGTTAAATAAAGTAAAAATGTATGATAATAGTTCTGTACCCAAACATTACTTGTGAGGGATCCACAGACTTAGAAAGACACATGATTGAAAATGTATTCAAAAGATAAACTTGTATTTATTATTTCAGACATACCTTTATTGTGTGGTAGTTCAGAACATGGATGCTGTCCTGACGGAGTAACCAAAGCTGCCGGTCCTAACTTTAAGGGTTGTCAAGACGCTTGTCAGGTATAAAACTCTATCGATAATTAAGTTAAAAATGATAAAAAATATACAAATAAAACCAACACTGGGTGTCCTAAATTCAAAGGCTGTCAAGATTCTTGTCAGGTAGAAACTTCTATACATGTACATGTATATGTTGAAAATAATATAAAAGCTGAGGACGTGGAGAAGAATGTTTAAAGATACTCTTCTTTTGTTATTAGATTTAGTTATTTACTTTGTTTAGTATTTAAATCATCATGGATTTAAAAGATGACATAGAACACATTTAAGATTCATTGTAACATCACCAGCTTTTATTATTAACTTAATGTACATTGAATACTGTTAAGATTAACATGGATGCTCCCATTGCTTTTGTACAATTGTACATGAAAACACGATTATTTGATTACTATTATGTCAACACAGGGATCAGAGTTTGGATGTTGTGAGGATGGTGAAACCCCAGCAACAGGTAAGGCTATTACACTATTACATTATTTCATGGCCAGTAAAGTTTGTACAGAACCAGTTATATAACAAATTTTGACTTAGTATCGTAATTCTCTCTTACACTTTCAAACTTCATTAAAAATTAAAAATTATGAGAAAAATGGATAAAACCACGATGATAAATCTAAAATATTTCTTATTTGACTATAGGTCCAAACAGTGAAGGGTGTGAGTATGTGGGATCAGGGGACGATGATAACTTCTGTGAGCAGACCGTGTACAAATGTTGTCCTGATGGTGTAACCCCCGCCCAGGGGCCAAACAATGAAGGTTGTGGCCTTGTCGTGACAACCAGGACCTGTAGGGATAGTAAATACGGCTGCTGCCCTGATGGAAAGACTGAGGCATCAGGACCTAGCAATATGGGCTGTCCCTCCACCGGCATGGGTAGGTAGTATTGTGTTATGTGATACGTGTAATGAGTATTGCAGATAATTACTGTGGCAGAAATTAAATCACATGTACATGTATAAAGCACAGAATGGAAATGTTATACATATAGAGCACAGAGTGTGAATGTTTCAGTACTTCATGTATACTCACATTGATATTTTAATTACTGGCAATTTACGAGGACTGATTGATATGTGGTTAGCCTCGTATTGAAGGATTTGAATTTTATCAGACATTTTGCGTCATTTTTTTACATAATTCCCTTCAGTATCTATACACTTTTGCCTCCGCTGTTTAAGGGCCGCAATACTACTTTTAAAGAACTCCTTATCTTGACTGGTCAGAAAGCCATCCACTGCAAGTATGACGTCATCATCGGAGTGAAAGTGGGTGCCAGAAATAGCTGCTTTCAATTTTGGGAATAGACGAAAGTCTGATGGAGCAAGATTAGGTGAATAAGGTGGACGCTCAATCAAATTAAAGCCACAATCATAAATGGAAGCCATGGCAGTGACAGACTTGTAAACAGGATCATTGTCCTGATGGAACAACACACCTTTAACTAGTGAGCTTTCCACAGGGCTTAAGTTTAATATTTTCCTGTAACTACATCAGAAGTGAAGCATTGTTTGCACCATTGATTGTTTGTTCTTTTTGAAGATATTTAATCTATCAGCAGAATACCTTCTGCAACCCAAAAAACCGAGACTCACAACATATCAATCAGCCCTCATACATTTAAACCTTTGTATAAAATTACACAAACATTCACATTTATTCTGATGTTATTTATAGTGTGACATACCAAATATGACATTTTTTGTTTGTTACACCTTGGACTCTTCCATGTATGAGGAAGGAGACTCAATGTTTCGAGAAAACACTGTGTTTACTTATACAGTATAGTTATACATGTATGTAGTAAAAACACTGTTTTACCATAAGTAAAACAATAAAATGCATGTTAGAATATGATTGCTTTACTTTTAACCAGATATTTGCTCTCTGAAGAACGATCGTGGAAACTGTCAAACTTTTAAAGTCTATTGGTTCTACAACACGACCGCGTCTCGATGTGACCGGTTCTGGTATGGCGGTTGTGACGGCAACGCCAACCGTTTTGAGAATGAGACTTTATGTAACCAAGCGTGTGGTGGCACCAGGAGGCCAGGTCTGTTTATGTCTGTTACCATGACAACAGACGTGCATCATGTGTAATGGCAATCTTGATATTATAGGCTGCAGACTCTGATTATTTCATTGGCTTTCAGTGGAATGCTTACAATACAGCCATTAGGCATGGATCTTCTCTCTCAAATATTGCTACTCGCCAGTGCCTCCCGCATGTCATATACTTTGACCGTTATAATGACCTTACTTTCATTTATTACATTATGAGAATGCATACTTCAATCTTTTGTGAAAAAAAATTCTTGATACAATATTCCCTTCAATGTAAACTCATCAGCTATATTTGCTTTATTTCTTGACTGCATGCTTGAGTGAGATGGGTTTTACATAAGTTGAATATTAGAATTACATGTGTACAACTTTTTGGTCTACTATTTCTCAGTCATTGTTACATGTAGAGCTCAATTATAAAGTCTGGCAATTGGTTTATGTTTTTCCTCACACCGGTACACAATTTTTCTTTCTTGCTACGTTTTATCATAAGTATCCTGATTTCATCTATGGTCATGATTATTACATGTATATCATTATATGTAAATATGCATGCTTCCATATAATGCATCATATTCGTTAGATGATCATATTTTCATTTATTTATATTTATGTTAAATATTTTCTCAGGTATTACCACATATTTATCAGAAAATGAATGACACACTTTTTATACGCCCGTCATTTGACGGGACGTATTATGGTATGGCGAAGTCCGTCCGTCCGTCCGTCCGTCCGTCCGTCCGTCCGTCCGTCCGTCCGTCTGTCCGTCCGCCTATGGAACGCAATAACTTGAATACGCGTCAACGGATTTTTATGAAATTTATACATAGTGATCAGACTGTGGAGAGGAAGCCGCCTTTCGATTTTCAGGTTCATCCGATTTGTCGTTACAGAGTTATGGGACTTAGATTTTTAAAATACAGTGAAAATATACTAAAATATTTAAAAATTATTTAAAAATCTATTTCTGGTCGAAATGTTTTGAAATTTTGTATACTTCATGTAGGAAGGATGTTCTTTGACATATGTAACGGGTTTTTAATTTTTTTGTCGCATAACCGAGATATTGTGTGTAATAGGAAGGGGGGTGGGTTATATGCACATACATTTTAAGCTAAGGGCAAAATATAGGCGCATGGAACGCGATAACTTGAATATGCGTCAACGGATTTTCATGATATTCATACATTATGATTGGACTGTGGAGAGGAAGCCGCCTTTCGATTTTCAGGTTCATTCGATATGTCGTTACAGAGTTATGGGACTTAGACATTTTAAAATACAGTGAAAATATACTAAAATAGTTAAAAATTATTTAAAAATCTATTTCTGGTCGAAATGTTTTGAAATTTTGTATACTTCATGTAGGAAGGGTGTTCTTTGACATATGTAACGGGTTTTTAATTTTTTTGTCACATAACCGAGATATTGTGTGTAATAGGAAGGGGGGAGGGGTGGGTTATATGCACATACATGTTAAGCTAAGGGCAAAATATAGGTGCATGGAACGCAATAACTTGAATATGCGTCAACGGATTTTCATGATATTCATACATTTTGATTGGACTGTGGAGAGGAAGCCGCCTTTCGATTTTCAGGTTCATTCGATATGTCGTTACAGAGTTATGGGACTTAGATATTTTAAAATACAGTGAAAATATACTAAAATAGTTAAAAATTATTTAAAAATCTATTTCTGGTCGAAATGTTTTGAAATTTTGTATACTTAAGGTAGAAAGGATGCTCTTTGACATATGTAACGGGTTTTTAATTTTTTGGTCGCATAAGCGAGATATTGTGTGTAATAGGAAGGGGGGGGGGGGGGGGGGGTAATATGCACATGCATGTTAAGCTATGGGCAAAATATAGGCGCATGGAACGCAATAACTTGAATATGCGTCAACGGATTTTCATGATATTCATACATTTTGATTGGACTGTGGAGAGGAAGCCGCCTTTCGATTTTCAGGTTCATTCGATATGTCGTTACAGAGTTATGGGACTTAGATATTTTAAAATACAGTGAAAATATACTGAAATAGTTAAAAATTATTTAAAAATCTATTTCTGGTCGAAATGTTTTGAAATTTTGTATACTTAAGGTAGAAAGGATGCTCTTTGACATATGTAACGGGTTTTTAATTTTTTGGTCGCATAAGCGAGATATTGTGTGTAATAGGAAGGGGGGGGGGGGTTATATGCACATACATGTTAAGCTAAGGGCAAAATATAGGTGCATGGAACGCAATAACTTGAATATGTGTCAACAGATTTTCATGATATTTGTACATTTTGATCAGACTTTGAAGAGGAAGCCACCTTTCGATTTTAAGGTTCATCCAATTTGTCCTTATGGAGTTATGGGACTTAGGTAATTTGGTGTTGTGAAAAAAATCCCAACGGGCGTATCTTGCTGCGTGAGCGTAGGCTTTATTAGATTTTCACCATCTTACATTAAAATTTTTTCAAAAAACCTATTTTATAACTAGATATAATTCTTAGAATCCTTAAATGAAACCCTACAAGATAAAGGAAATAAGACTTAAACATCTGCATTGTCCTTTTAGCTTTTTTCGGCAAAATCAAGTCATTTCTTTTGACCATTTCATCAATTTGCTTATAAGTTGATATGAATGCTTCTTTATTTCTTTGCATTTTCCATGTAGATCACATTTATCTGATTCAGCATTGCAAGCTTCTGGAATGAATATCCCCATCCTTTACCTTTACATATATTTACTTTTTACAAAACTTGAGTGCCAAAGATTGATAATGAAAAGGAAATAATTATATGTAATTTGTATTTTCAAGAAATTTCAAGCAGATGCAATATACATGCAATTTATTATAATTCATATACAAGATAGAGTTATGTAATTAATCAGTCAAATATTGATCATTTTAAGCTCGCTGGGACAAAAAAGTCCGGAGAGCTAATGCCATACCCTCGGCGTTGTCGTTGTCATTGTTGTCGTCGTCCGTAGACAAAACTTTAACCTGGGCTATATCTTTTTAACTATAAGGGGTAGGGCTTTGATATTTCACATGTAGATACCTTGTGACAAGACCTTTCATTTGAGACCATGACCTTTGACCTAGTGACCTTGACCTTGGACTTTGACCTACTTTTCAAAAACATTTACCTGTTTTCTGACAAAAACCTGTATAGGCGAGCTACGTTATCTTTGATTACCCTATGTTTTCGACTTGCAGCAAGAAATAGCAACCATTAGATAATTTGTCTTATTTCTTCTTTGAATGGCATATTAATGACTGATGATTTTGATAGTTACATTGTATATGACTATATGTATATTACAGACACATTACCTAAATGCCAGCAGCCAGCCAGACAGGGTCCCTGTAAGGCGTACCTCAGAAGATATTACTTTAACACAGACAAACAGGCCTGTGACGTGTTTGATTATGGAGGTTGTCAAGGCAACGCCAATAATTTCGAGACGCTGGATCAGTGTAAGGAGGAGTGTGATAAGGACATAGATATAGACGAGACGGGAGACAATGTTGGTAAGTCACGTACCAGATCTAGTATTGGGTCAATTACCCTAAATATGTAATCATTCATCACTATCTACAAAGGAATTAAGAAATCATGGCAATATTTTTTTTTTGGTTGATTGAGGTATCAACAACAAAAATTGAGGGAAAACTGCATCGTGCACGTAGCGCAAGATGCATAAGTTTCGGTTGATGCAGGTATCAACAAAATTTCTCAACCAAACAGAATCTTCATTTCTTAAGAATAACAGTGGAAATGAAATGATTCACAATTAATCTGTAATACGATCTTGAATTGTTTATGTTCATTTAAGCTATCAACTACAACAAACATTTCATCATTCTCAGAAGCCATTTTAGATCATAGTGTATTCCTAGAGTTTTGAATTTCAGTGTATTTAGGAAAACTTATAATGTGTGCAGCAGAATTAATTGTGTATCATAGAAAGAGACCAAATTTTGTTCTTTGATATTTTTGTCTGAGTCTATCTTTGAATGTGATAATGTAGTATAATCTCATATGGCTTGTTGAGATTCTGTGTAACTTAATCCATTATCATATTTTTATGTATTTGCCCTTTGAATGCACCACAATACTACAACAATATTGTTCTTCCCTTTCTATATCCCACAGTGACTCAAGGTAAAAATAGCTGTTGTTTAGTGCTTCATTGTACAATAAATGCAATAGATGCTTTTTTTCAAATTATCTTTATAAATTTAGCATTTACTGAAGTAAATTCAATTCCCTTGTGCAAGACATAAGTTCAGCATATTACTAGTTTTGAAAATTTTGAAAATATCTTGATAAAATGTATGATATTAATAGTGCACAGTAACTGCTAATAGATCAGCTTTGTCAGATACAAAATGTACCATTAGAAAAAAAAAATTCCCCATAACCTTAGAAATATATATATCTGAAAGATATACATTATAGCTGCATGTGATTACCCAGTAGCTTGTATAATTGTTTATAATAGATATGATCCAGTAAAGAAATACCCTCCTGTTTGATTAGATTCCCTCCTTCCTCCCAGTTTACACCCTTAGAGTATATATGTCCATCCAATTCTCTGTCCCTTTTGTCACACACATGTAAATATTCAGTTGGTTATAGAATTGAGTTAAAGCTGTACATTCTCTGTATACATGTAGTTGCAATTGATTGACAAACACAACTAGATTTCCGCAATTATCAATCATTGAAATGCTTTAAAAAAGATTTATTCAAAATTACTTAATGAAGCATACATTTGAATTTATTTATTGTCCATGTGGGGGAGAAATTAGATTAGTATGTCCCAAGTTTTTATCATACATAATATTCAAAACAAACTTAGTAGCATATTCATTCAATTGTAACTTAGCACTGTGAGTTTTTTTCCCGCATTCTTTATAGTTTACTGTCAATGAATTAGAATCATCATAGACAATTTAGTGTTAATCATAATAGTTATGATCTTGCCTTTTACATCTGTTTCACAAGTTATGTTTGTGCTCATATTCATCATGCCACCTGCAAGTCTTAGGAAATGACCAATCTTTTTATTTCTATGACCATTTCCATTTGTATCATTAAGCTTGTCAGATAAACTTTTGGACAGATTGCAAAGCAAAATCTTATCTATGAAATGGCGAATACCGTCCGTCTGTCCATCAGTGTGTCAACATTTTGTTTAAGGTGTTGCATTTAAGTCCATTGAGAGAAAACTGCTTGGAGCTGCAACTTGAAACTTGACATTGTGGTAGACCATGATGAGACAGATCAAATTCAGCAACAAAATTTGACCTAGTGACCTTGACCTTGTTGTTTGACCTACTGTAAAAAAAATTAAACCTGGGCTAAATCTTATGAACTATAGAGGATATGGCTTTGATATTTCACATGCAGAATTCTCATGACCAGACCCTCCATTTGATATCATGTCTTTTGACCCAGTGACCTTGACCATGGAGTTTGACCTACTTAAAAAAACTTTAACCTGGGCTATATCTCTTGTACTATAAGAGGTAGGGTATGATATTTCACATATAGATTCCTCATGACAAGGACTTTCATATGATATCATGAATTTTGACCCAGTGACTGTGATATTGACCTTTTACGTACTTTTAAACTATAAGAGGTAGGGTTTTGATATTTCATATATAGATTCCTTATGACCAGATCTTTCATTTGATATCATGACTTTTGACATAGTGACCTTGATATTGACCTTTGACCTACTTTTCAACTATAAGAGGTAGGGTTTTGATATTTCTCATGAGCAGAACTTTCATTTGATATCATGACTTTTGACCTAGTGACCTTGACATTGACCTTTGACCTACTTTTAAAATATAAGAGGTTGGGTTTTGATATTGCACATACAGATTGCTCATGACCTGATCTTTCATTTGATATCATTACTTTTGACCAAGTGACCTTGACAATGACCTTTGACCTACTTTTAAACTATATGTATGAGAGTTAGATTTTTTGATATTTCACATATAGATTCCTTATAAACCAGATCTTTCATTTGATATCATGACTTTATACCAAGTGACCTTGACCTTTGATCTACTTTTGAATTATAAGGGATAGGGCTTTGATATTTCACATGTAGAATCCTCATGACCATAGCTTTTTTTATTTTGCAATAGTATTAATGACCTTAAACCTTTCTGTCTACACAAAAAAGTGCATCTAATACAAACACTTCGCAATCTCGCCTTACCGCCTTTAGCGGTTTGTTGTTTCATTTTTTAACATTATGTACTAACAATTCAGCACCTATTAATTATGCCTATTTTAGTATAGCTACACTTAATAATTTTACTTGCATGTGCAATCTAATGTATCTTTGCATGTGTTATCCTTTAAATGGTAGAATAACTTCCTTACAGTTAAAGTTTATCCCTAGTTCAATACATTGATATTACGCTGTAGTTACACCCATGCTGTAGTGATATACACCCGTAAATGTGCTATAAGCATGTTTGTCAATATATAATATTGTGCACTGTAGATGTGTACTCATGTTCGCATGCCAAAGAAGCCGGGCCTTGTGGCTCGTGGCAAGTACGATGGTACTTTGACCGAGATGAAAGACGGTGTAAACAGTTTTACTATGGTGGTTGTGAAGGGAACTCCAATAATTTCCAAATGTTAGAGCAGTGCGAGGATAGATGCTCTGCGTACATTGATCCAAAGTATTTAAGTAAAGCAAAACAAAAAGAGATAGATAGACGACGAGGTAACTTCATGGAGGCATTATAGTGGCTAGAACTGAATGCCGTGAAATGATATATATAACCTCTGCTCTCTGTGTACAGTCAAATATTCTGGTTTGGCTTTGTATACGTATTTCATTCTTCCTTTTTTCTCTTGAGAAAAATATTCTGCTTCAGAACTGTGCGTATTGACTTATCTCAGAATCTGAAGAACTCATATATAGAAATGACTATTCTCTTTTCTAAAGAATAATGTCTTCCACTTGTATAGATATAAGACTTGTGCTTTATATTCCTTGTTTTGATAATTTATATATTTCTAACACTGAAGAATTTCATAAAAGGTTGTTTCAATTTTGTGACTCTGTGAATTTGACATTGTTCAAGATTTTAAAGCTTAACAGTTGTCTTCCAAAGTGTCTGTAGTAATGTCTGCATAGTATCCTCTATACATTAACTTTACAGAAGCTGTGAAATACAATCATTCATGCCTTGAGCTTCTCTAAGAAAATTTAACAGCACTCCACAACCCAACTAAATGTAAAAACCAAAGTCTTTTGATGATTTGATCCTCATTTTTTGATGTCTCAGTCATGATGAGTGAAACTTTTAACAAAATGATATTGGTATTTTATGTAAATGAGACTTTGTATTGACTTAATTGGTATTGGTAGCTCTATAGAGATAAAAATATCTGTTTGGCAGGATGTGGTTTTTATCCTTTTTGAGAATTATATTAAATTGCTTGGATAAAAAGTCAACTTCAAATTTGGTCTTGATTTTTGAGGTTTTGTGCTTTTTTGTAGTTTTATTTACAAGTACAACTAGCAGAATCTATTGTAAATGTTTTGGATTTGAGTGCATTATTTCTGTGCAGTAAAATCTTCACATAGTACTTTTATGTTTTTCTTTCACTTTCAATTTATTCAGTGTTTATGTGTAACTTGCATACTGCATTATGAACACAATTTGAAAGCTTTCTTGCTTTTATTAAATTTCTTCTTTAAACTAATTGTCTATTTAAAAATCAAAATAGTAAATTGGTCATCCTGATATATCAGATTATTATTTCGCTATCAATAATTTATAATCATAATTATCTGCAAGATTAAAAAAACTAGTTTTACTGCTTTGAAGTGCATAATTTTTTTCTATTGTATTGTTAATCTCATTTTCCTGATGTACAACTTTTACTTTAATGTAACATATTTTTTGTTCTTGCTGTTCATTTTCTTTTGTCATTGTTATATTTTTATGTTTTGCATTTACATTCATAATGCTTGATGGAACTAATCTATTGCATTAATTTCTAGCATTAAATTTTGGATTGTAATGTCTGCATCTTGTCATATACTAACGGCATCATGTTATTTAAGTGAGGACCGTCTAAGGGATTTGTTTTGGTTTTTCCCCCTTCATATAAAGTTGATTATTTCATTTTGCACTGATACAGATGTATGTCAACAACTGATGGATACAGGGCCGTGTCGAGGTAATTTCCCGCGCTGGTATTATGACGAACAACGTGGTGACTGTTTTGAGTTTGTATATGGTGGTTGTGATGGCAACGAGAACAACTTCCCTGATAAAGGAGCGTGTCTGAGAAAGTGTATGCCTGATGGTGTCAAGCCTTTGGATAAAGAAGGTGAGGACAGTTATATGTTAATTATAAACAATTTTTTGCGAGCCATGATGAATCCAGGGAGCTAATGTCATAGCCTGATCGTCGGAGGCTTGGATGTCATCGGCAGTTACGTGGATAAAACTTTAACCAAGGCTATATCTCATGAACTATAAGGAGTAGGGCTTTGATATTTCACATGTGGATACCTCATGATGAGACCTTTCATTTTGGAGTCTGACCTACTTTTAAACATTTTTAAGCTGGCTATATCTCATTTACTATAAGGGGTAGGGCTTTGATATTTCACATATGGATACCTCATGACAAGACCTTTCATTTTGGACCATGAGTTTTTAGCTCACCTCGACGAAGTTGAGTGAGCTTATGCTATAACCCCATGCGTCCGCGTCCGCGTCCTCGTCCGCGTCCGCGTCCGGTTAAGAAGTTTGGGGTAGCTCAGTATCTGACAAAGTACTAATGCTACAGTAACCAAACTGGCACAAGTGATTCATCTTTGGATGCTGAGGTGAACCCATGCATCGGATGCAGCATCTGACCTACATTTTCCGCTTGAGTGACTTGGTTAAGAAGTTTGGGGTAGCTCAGTATCTGACAAAGTACTAATGCTACAGTAACCAAACTGGCACAAGTGATTCATCTTTGGATGCTGAGGTGAACCCATGCATCGTATGCAGCATCTTACCTACATTTTCCGCTTGAGTGACTTGGTTAAGAAGTTTGGGGTAGCTCAGTATCTGACAAAGTACTGATGCTACAGTAACCAAACTTGCACAAGTGATTCATCTTTGGATGCTGAGGCGAACCCATGCATCGGATGCAGCATCTGACCTACATTTTCCGCTTGAGTGACTTGGTTAAGAAGTTTGGGGTAGCTCAGTATCTGACAAAGTACTAATGCTACAGTAACCAAACTGGCACAAGTGATTCATCTTTGGATGCTGAGGTGAACCCATGCATCGTATGCAGCATCTGACCTACATTTTCTGCTTGAGTGACTTGGTTAAGAAGTTTGGGGTAGCTCAGTATCTGACAAAGTACTGATGCTACAGTAACCAAACTTGCACAAGTGATTCATCTTTGGATGCTGAGGTGAACCCATGCATGGGATGCAGCTTCTGACCTACATTTTCCCCTTGAGTGACTTGGTTAAGAAGTTTTGGGTAGCTCAGTATCTGACAAAGTGCAAATGATACAGTAACCAAACTTGCACAAGTGATTCATCTTTGGATGCTGAGGTGAACCCATGCATCGTATGCAGCATCTGACCTACATTTTCCGCTTGAGTGACTTGGTTAAGAAGTTTGGGGTAGCTCAGTATCTGACAAAGTACTGATGCTACAGTAACCAAACTTGCACAAGTGATTCATCTTTGGATGCTGAGGTGAACCCATGCATCGGATGCAGCATCTGACCTACATTTTCAGCTTGAGTGACTTGGTTAAGAAGTTTGGGGTAGCTCAGTATCTGACAAAGTACTGATGCTACAGTAACCAAACTTGCATAAGTGATTCATCTTTGGATGCTGAGGTGAACCCATGCACCGGATGCAGCATCTGACCTACATTTTACGCTTGAGTGATTTGGATAAGAAGTTTGGGGTAACTCAGTATCTAACAAAGTACTAATGCTACAGTAACCAAACTTGCACAAGTGATTCATCTTTGGATGCCGAGATGGACCCATGCATCGGATGCAGCATCTGACCTACTTTTTCCACTTGAGTGATTTCGCTTTTAAAAGCCAATATTGAGCAAAGTATAAGTGCTACATGTACCAAACTTGCATATTGGATGTATCTTTGATCAAACTTTCATAAAATGACCTTGACCTACTTTTTCCACTTGAGTGATTTTGTCTTTAAAAGCCAATATTGAGCAAAGTATAAGTGCTAGATGTTCCAAACTTGCATATTAGATGTATCTTTGATCAAACTTTCATAAAATGACCTCGACCTACTTTTTCTGCTTGAGTGATTTTGCCTTTAAAAGCCAATATTGAGCAAAGTATAAGTGATACATGTACCAAACTTGCATATTGGATGTATCTTTTATCAATCTTTCATAAAATGACCTCGACCTACTTTTTCCGCTTGAGTGATTTTGCCTTTAAAAGCCAATATTGAGCAAAGTATAAGTGATACATGTACCAAACTTGCATATTGGATGTATCTTTGATCAATCTTTCATAAAATGATCTTGACCTACTTTTTCCGCTTGAGTGATTTTGCTCTATAAAGCCAATATTGAGCAAAGTATAACTGCTACATGTACCAAACTTGCATATTGGATGTATCTTTGATCAAACTTTCATAAAATGACCTTGACCTACTTTTTCTGCTTGAGTGGTTTTGCCTTTAAAAGCCAATATACATGTACTAAGAAATATGTTTGAATTGAATTTTGCTGTCACGAGGTGAGCTTTGTAATCTGTGATTACCTATGTTTACCTAGTGACCTTGACATTGGAGTTTAACCTTCTTTTAACAAATATTAAACTGGGCTATATCTCATCTGCTATAAGGGGTAGAGCTTTGATATTTGAAAGTGGATTCCTCATGACCAGATCTTTTATTTGGGACCTAGTTTCTTTGACCTTGGAGTTTGACCCACTTTTACTTTTGACCCACTTTAACAAAATTTAACCTGGGCTATATCTCATGTGTTATAAGTGATAGAGCTTTGATATTTCACATGTGGATTCCTCTTGACCAGACCTCTCATTTGGGACTTTGATTTTGACCTATAGATCTTGACCTTGGAGTTTGACATACTCTTAAGAACTTTAACCTTGGCTATATCTCATGTACTGTAAGGGATAGGGCTTTGTGGATTCCTCTTGACTAGACCTTTTATTTGGGACCTTGACCTTTGACCTAGTGATCTTGATCTTTGAGTTTGACCTACTTTGAAAACAATTTAATCTGGGCTTTATTTCTCTATTCTAAAAAATGCCATTTTACTATCAAAAACATACAAAGCAAGCAATGTGGTCTTCTAACAAGTCTTATTGAAAATTTCCATTGTTTTAGATTTCAACAGCTGATGTTTAAGAATTGTAAGAGATCAAAAATAAATAGTACGTAAGTTCCCAATCATGATTTAGAAGATATTGTATGGTAAAATGTTACAAAAAGAGAATCAAGTTTACATGCAACGATACGTTAGTACAGTAGTATAGAGAGAATTAAGAAATTTAGCATGTAATGAAAATTGATAGGCTGTCATGAATTATGTAGAATTGTAATCCCACATTTCAGAGGAGGACATATGTACAATGAGTTCAGATACAGGTCCGTGCCGTGCGGACATACAGAGATGGTTCTATGACCATAATGATGGGGTCTGTAAAACATTCACATATGGCGGGTGTGATGGTAATAAAAACAACTTTGAAAGGAGAGAGGATTGTGAAAAAGCCTGCAACAGAACATGTAAGGATATATGAAATATTTAAAAATTATCTGATAACTGTATAAAACAATGTCCATTACTAGTCATTTTCTAAATATACGTTTTGTCAGATTCTGTTGACATATCCAAACATTTTATGGATTTTTAAGTGTAAACTGCTGCAGACACGCATGTATAACACATATTATACATGTACTTTCTAGCTTTTCTTGTACAAGTTTTGAAAAAAAAAATTCTTGCAGATGTAGCTTTTCTTGTACAAATTTTGAAAAAAAATTCTTGCAGATGTATGTCGTAACTTTGTGATCCCACCAATCCAATGCCTAGCTTATATAGAGAGGTTCACCTATAACCCGCGTAACGGGGAGTGTGAGAAGTTTATATACGGAGGATGTGGAGGGAATTCTAACAACTTCGGCTCGATGTCCGCGTGTCAGAGGAAGTGTACCCCAGGAAGTGTCAGGGTACCCACCACAGCACGGCCGGAGATCTCACTCACATGGAGAGGTATACTTTATTATGTATTTTTTACATAGGAAATCATGTTGAGAATTTTTACTTGCATTCATACTACTGTTGATTGTAATTGCTACTAGTATTTTGATATAATTTATGTATTAATTTTTATCAGTTCAAAGTTGCAGCATAATTGTAAATTAAATATATCATGATATTATCAGTCACTTTTATGATTTAATAGATTTCACAGAGAATGTTATTTATGCAACACAGTTTATGAAATTATAACCTTATTAAGAGTTCTTGTCAGTCATCTCTTTTTTATGGACCAATGGTTCATATACATATTTAAATTTTTTCCATAGAGGTGTGTAATTTACCAGCCGAGACTGGAGTTTGTCGAGCGTACATACAGAGGTATTACTTTGATGCCGTCTCTGGATCATGTCAACAATTTACATATGGTGGTTGTCAAGGAAACCAAAACAATTTTGAAAACTTGGAAATATGCCAGAAATATTGTGATCCAGGTTCTATCTCTGTGGATCCTACGGAGGGCAGCGGAGACCCAGAAACAGAAGTCCCCACAGTACCACGTAATTAGCTACAGTTTAATTAGTTAATCTATTAATAAATGCTCTTTTCAAATTGTAAAGCATCCTATTAAGCCTTGTAACAGATATGTTTTATTTCTTTTTATGCCTTCGCACAACTGTTATATAATGCCATCGTGTGCGTGTGTGTGTGTGTTGTTATATAATGCCATCGAGGGAGGGAGGGTGTGTGTGTGTGTGTTAGTATGTATATTTGGGTCCATCAGTGTTTCCCATTACTCTTCAAAATTGCCATTGAGTCGCCCATGCTGAGAGGATGATGTCCATTGATTATCAAGGATCGAAGGTCAAGGTCATGTCTGGCAATAATGAAAAACCTAGTAGACACTCTAGAGGTTTACTTATCTTCAGCAAACAGCTCACCTATTGATTTTCAAGGACAGGGGCAAAGGCCAAGGTCGAACTTAGCAGTGAAAGAAAAACCTTGCAGTTGACATATCAGATGTCACTGATTACAGTTCCCCAGCATGAGGATTTTAAAGATCAGGGTCAAAGGTCAAAATCACAATTGACCTTCTTGAAATGATATGTATGTGAGTGACCATTGATGCGTTAGAGGACGTAAAAAAAAAAAATTAAGAAATTTGTTGCCACCTTAGGGGATGCTATTCTTTGTAAAGACAAATTTTCTTTTCTCCTATAGCAACTACAGGAGGTTACTGTACCATGCCTAAGGATGCTGGTAACTGTCTGGCTTATATACCTGCTTGGTATTACGATCATGACACAGGCACGTGTAAGGAGTTCGTTTACGGTGGATGTGGGGGTAACGACAACAGGTTCACTTCACAGGAAATCTGTGAGGCTTCATGTAACAGAGATAGTGAGTATACTGAATTTACTTTCTCTTTTATGTTCCTCATTGATATGATATGAAAAGTTGGAATCATGCAGCTAGCTATATAATGTTCTGTCACTCTTTCAAGAAAAAGATTCACATGGATAGATTTTGAAGAATTTGTATTTCAAGCAAAACTCTACGTGCTACACGGAAAATGTCATAGGTGTCAAAAAATGTTTTCAGTGGTTTGCCAGATGCCCAAGGCTACAGGCCAGTGTCGTGCCTATGTATTACGAGCATATTATAACACACAGGATGGGGAATGCCAGCTTTTCTATTACGGAGGCTGTGAAGGAAATGCCAATAATTTTGCTTCAGTAGAAGCTTGTTCTGCTAAATGTGGAGGTATGACTATTAATCGTGTCTTTATTATGTAGATATGTTCCTTAGTACACAGTGAAATGTAAAATTCCCAAGCATACAAATTTATGTCAATATATTTTTTTTTAAATTGATTGATGATATCCATAGAGAAGATTTTTGACAGGCTACAAGTGTGAGTTCCAACTTTATTACTCTACGCTATTCTCTTTATGTTACAGGAAGGGTAACTCCCCGTATCACACCCGCTCCTACCCGGGCTCCTGTTACTGCTGGCCCGAGGCCCTCAGACTCCCGATGTGACTACCCTCTGGAAAAAGGCAATGGTAATGGCATGACTGTCATGTATTACTATGATAAGACAATATCCGACTGCCGACCATTCAGATATAGTGGTGCCGGGGGTAATCCTAACCGCTTTGATACAGGCACAGAGTGTCGTGAGGCTTGCTGGGCGGGATATAACCGTATACGTACTGTGACCCCAGCGCCACCTAGAACTACACCAAGGCCAGTGTACACCCTCCCTCCTCCAGTCAATACCCCCAGACCCAGTGTTGATGGTAATAGTTGCTTTTTATTTCACGTATGCATATTTATAATTATCATACATACATTTTTATGATTACTATTTCTTTAACAATGTTTCATTAAGGTAAAAATTATGGAAAAATTTATGATTTACTGATAAATGATTTTTTTGAAGCAAAATAGAAAGTATAAATACAGAGTAAGTATTTTTGAATGTTTTGTAAAACTATAAACAATTTTACATATAGTTGCTGATGTGTGCTTACAAAACTCTGAGAGAGGTCCCTGTTCCAACTACACGGTTATGTGGTACTATGACAGTGGCCGATCTCGATGTAAACGATTCTGGTATGGTGGTTGTGAGGGTAACTCCAACCGATTCGCTAACGAAAAAGATTGCGAAAATGCGTGTGTCAACAAAATTCTGCCTCCAATCAGTGAGTTGATCAATGAATAAGCACGACATATATATAGCTGTATACACCTCCTACACCCTGTATGATGGTATATATATACAGAAACCTAGAATATCTTGTCTATGTTGTGGCTTGGATATCATTGTACATGTATCTTCATTGGGCAAACAAGGACTGTCATATTTCAAGCTTCTTTTTCATATTTAGTTATCATGCCTTTCATTTCACTTGCAGGTAACTTTTCTCTTTACTAAAAAGCCTTCGTTTAAACACATTCATCCTATCTTTTGAATAAAATTCCAATTCATAGAAATATATACCTAAGACAAATTATCCAGTACATGTATCTTCAGTGCTTAATGACCCTGTATATTTATGGGAGCTTCTCTGTAAGCACACTGTGTATTCTTCAACGTTCATATGGACCCATCACCTGATATTCATACCATATATGTACATGAAGTTACTTACATACTGAATGTGTACTTATTTTAGCGGGATTCATATTTTAACGGAGTTAGCGCAATAAAGACTGAACTAATTCAAGAATATGCTAATTAAATCATGAATCTCTTATGGATTAATGTGGAAAATAAGTCAAAGCGCTAATTCATGATTACGCTAATATGTCAATTTTCACAATTCTGCTCTGTTTCCGCTAAAATTTAGTTGCGCCGAATAAGTACACGTACAGTATTTACATGTATATTACATGTACATACATTTTCCATAAGTGATATTTATTCTTTCCTTTAAATGATTCGTGATCATTTATTTCTGTTTGAAGGCTTTGCTAATTGCTGTCATCTCCTTGTCCTAACTATTTTAATGTTACTTGAGAAATTTAAACTTGAAAAACTTGGATGGAAAAAGAACTTAAATTTTTAAACATGGAAGATGTTTTATGACAACCAATTAATTTCTTCATAATTCTTTTCACTATAATTATACTCTCTTCATCTCAAGCATTATTTGTATAAAATTGCTAACACTTCTACTAAATAACCAGATACAACTGAATATTGTGAATATATCAAAAATACATGTCATATTGCATGATGCCGTGGAAACAATTTTACATTCTAAAATTTTGTGTTTAATTATGAGTGAATGGTTGAATTTAAAAAAAATGATTTCTATTAAACAATACTAGATGAAGGACTCTTGTACTATTTAACAACACTAGTTGAAAGACTCAAGTATTATTTTACAGTACTAGACTCTAGATTCTGGTATGATTAAGTAATTTTAGGAACTTAGAGAGAAAAAAATCAAAAATTAACTGTTTGATTTAGGAATTGGAATCTCTTATTACATACTTTGTTGTGAAGATACTTTATTGTGGAGATACTTTATTGTGGAGTACATTGTATTTTCCTATAACTTTCAGCTCCAGCCCCCACTCCCAGACCCCCGGATACAAACCGCTGTGGATCACGGTTTGGATGTTGTCCAGATGGTAGAACTCCAGCTACAGACAGATATTTTAGTAATTGTAATGGTAAGTGTTAGATTATGAAAAGTAAAATAATGACAATTTTCATCTACTTTTTTTTACGTATAAACATTCTTTGGACCATTCCATCTGTTCTTGATGACAAAATCAAATTACATGTAGCATCAAAGACAATTCATGCATGCATTGATATTCACCAGGCATCTCTAGATTCAGTTTGTACTACACGTATATGAAAATTATTTGAGGAGACCTTTTAAGTGGTATTAAAAATTCTGACTTTTTGTGACCTTGAACTTGTAGTTTGACCTACTTTCAGGATAACAGCTTTTACGCTGGCAAAGCTGCTACTTATGGTATTCATCTATCACAAACACTGTCACATATTTTGTTTATTTTCATGTTTTGATAATCTTGATAAAGATATAAATGCTAGGGAGACTTTATGTAGACATACTATTATTCAGTTAATTTACATGTATAATTATCTACCCTATGGTTTATAGTTGACCCAGGTACAGATAACACAAACGAAGCTCTGACGGAGGGTGATTATACCACCATTATGGAGCAGCCAGGACGGGATATACTACTGGTCTGTAGAATATTCAGTAGTGCTGGTGAAAATGGAGTGGTTTCCTGGTACAAAGACAGGTCTGTTACTTGAAAATGCTCGTTCTTTTTGCTGTAAAAATCTATATTAACAAGTTCTCTGTAACAAGTGCTCTTTACTACATCTTTTTAATGTGAGAATTTATTTTTTAGATAATCAATAGCTGGTAGGCTGACAAATATATATAGAGTCTGATTCCTTTGCCCATTATTTTGCTAATTGATATATTTATTAGAATGGCTTTTTGCAATAAATATTCTAATAATTTTCATATACATGTATTTGTCTCCAAGAGAAGATAACTCAGGTTTCATAAATTATCGTTTCCCGATATATATATATATATACATGTACTTAAATGATATTTTGAAGGGACATAATTTTCTTATTGGTGTATTAAATAAGATCTTCTGAATTAATGAAGACATAAAGATTAATTGAAAGGAAATTGTCAAACAAAATTTTGTATTTTATTTTGACAGTTTTGCGATAGCCAATGACAATAGGTTTACAGTACTGGTGAATGGTTCACTCCTGATCAGAAGTTCTCGTGTAGATGATTCAGGATTCTACGCCTGTAGAGTATCGACATCATCTGGATCACAGGGTTATATAGAAAGATACAGGCTCAGAATACAAGGTAATACTACAATAAAGTCATATATACTAGTGTGTTATTATGTATGGTATCAAAGGGAGAACATACGTACATAAGTATTTTTATCTCTCATTCTGTTAAAGCTTGTAGGTACGGTACAGAGAAAGTTACATGTAGATTTTCATTTTATTGTCCCTCCATATGAATAGAGTTTACTTTGATAACTAGGGAACCATTTGATTTAGGGAGCAAGGTTTTATTTTTGGTTTATCATTGGTTTTTGGATGAGACAACCCACTGTGTCAGGAGCAATGTTTTTAAGATTATGCAAACTCTTTTTATCTTAATTTTTTAAGTTGAAACATTGAGAATATTTACTTCTAAAAATATGTACAACTTGTTCATTTCAGCATTAAACTGATTCATTCTAACAGTGCTATTTTTATTTTTCTAAATTTTTGTTGTAAAGAATGACTATTCAATTTGAAAAAAAAACATAAAGCAAAAATTTGAACTACTCATGTTTACAAAACTACTGCCTGTAGGCTAATGCATGTGATAAGATGAGTTGTAAAAGCTTTTTTAAACTGCTTAGCGAATTTAGAAAATAAAATTTTCCATTTCAAATTCTTGATAGAAATCATATATTATTAGGCTGCTTCCAAGAATCATACATTCAAACTGGATTTATGAAAATCTTAGAATAAAAGATAAGACTGTATCTACCATTCAGGAAAAAGGATTTCATCTGCTTTAATTTAGCTTTTCTTTGTCACCGGAGTTTAGAGTAGGAAGGAGTCATGACACCTATTGTGCATATTTCATGTTCACCTGATTTTATTTCAGAAAATTCTACCCTAGGTAAAACTGCATTTTGACTGAAGGGAGTCTTAATTTCTGATGTTGTAAAGTTTACTTACCATATGTTATTGCATGACTTTTTCAACTTACTCTGATAATTATGTACTTTTAAAAGTGTTAATATTGGTTAGAAATGCCTGAACTTGCTACAACTATAACATATCGAATGCATTATCAATTATAGCAAACTTTAAAAATTATGCTCTAATTACACAATTCTGATGGGAAGAAGTCAGATAATTGCTCACTATAGATAGTTGACAAGTGAAGTTCACAGAAATATTCCATACAGCAATTAATAATTGAAGAATAATTCACCGAATATTATACTGTTTCACCATTGTGTGGCTTAACTTGCAATATAAAAGACTTACACCTGCTTAGTAAATACTCTATCTCTTAAACATGAGAAAATTGAAAGTTAACAAGAAGTTTCCATAGTCCCTTCAATGAAGATGATCAATCTTGGTGGTTTTCATACATTATATATTGCTCTACTGTTGATAACTGAATCCTGGATAATCAAAGTCTACATAAATTAATTTCAATGTATTGAGTCTTTGCGGAATTCAGATAAGTTATTTTCTAGCTATATGAGACAATGTCTCATGTTAAAACCACTATGATGTCTGGTATGGTATGGTAATGCTGATTTTATATCATCATCACCCACCAGAATTTATAGACCGTTTCCATAGAATTTGATGACGTCACAATACGTCTACATCAAATATGTTCTCAAAGGGGAAGTCACTCTGGTTTTCAAATAATTATTTAGAGGCTCTCTCTTTCTATCTGGTAGCTATAGGCTTTTAACTTGTGTTTGAGAAAAATTGTTATCCATCCGTACACTGTCAACAACAGCGTAATTAATTCATTTTGTGAGGTTTATACCTCTATATTGAGTATCTATTATACATTTTCAATCACAAATCCGAGCCAGAAAAATGTCGTATACCTCTGATATTATTTTTTATAAAACAGAGTTTAACAATTATACTATCGTCAGAAAACTCCTTTTTTGCCCGTCAGAATACATACATCAATAAATTTGAAAAGCTAGATGAATTCAGGTTTCTCTCCATATAACTTGATTCTGTTTCCAAGATAGCATGAATTATGTCTCTTTACTTTCTCTGCAGTGAAATTTTAAGAATAATAGTTGTTATATAAATATTTTGTTGGTGTTGCTTTTTTTTCTTCTTTTTTTTTTTTGGTTATTTTAAATCTAAGCTCTTTCCATTGATCTTTACGTCATTCTTCATTGCATCATTATCCTCCTGTGTTTACAAGGGCCGGCATGTGTGTGCTATCTATCTGTTCACATCAAAATCTGACTCAATTCCAATGAAAATAAAAACCGAAGGGTTCCATTATTTGTACTAATCAAATTCATTAATGTCATTTATGAAACAGGCATATACTAATCTAAGTTCCATTTACATGTAACATGCATGGAGTCAAAGCATAAAAAGTATGGAAGATTTCATAGGTGATGTAAAGGGTTCAAGTATCCTAAGTTAATTATTCATTTCATTTTATCACAAAATCCAAAAATTAAGAAACGCAGCCCATATAAAACATTTTGTGTTCATTTTGTGATTTGTATATTATAGCAACATGTATTTATAATGTTGTATTTTACTCAAGTATGTCAGCTTTACATTAAGTTAGAGGGAGGCACCTATTTGAACAAAACAATACTTTTATTGTGAAATAATTAATATTTTACAGTACCAATAGGAATATTCCCAACACCACCTAAGATAGAGGTCAAACCTAACGGTAACGCTTTCCTACACTGTCAAGCCTATGGAAACCCACGTCCCACAGTCACGTGGACCAAAAATGGCCGTCCCTTACCTAACGACAGGCGATATGTGGTCTATCCAAACGGAACTCTGATTATCTTTAACTCCAAACAAGAAGACATGGGAGATTACTTATGTGTGGCCAGTAACGGAGTAAGCTCCCCTGCCCAGAGAGTTGTCAAACTTAATATGAGAGGTATTATATTTTTTAAAGTTTTTATTTTGGAAACAGAAAATGATTAATTTTCATTGATTTTCACTCATTTCATTTTTTAAACCTTTAATTTTGAGTTACACTTTTGCATTATCATGTGAAACTTTTATACTCAATACAACTCTATGAACATAATTTTGCTATACGATATAGAGTATGGTGATGTAAAATTAGGTTTTATTTCCTGCATCATAAATATGCCAGTCAATTTTAGAGTGATCATTTGTAAACCAATTGACATTGATTCTTTATATTATATATTTTGAATGTTTGAATTGTATTCTTTTTGATAAGACCTTTCTGCATGCACTAAAGTTATGGACTTTACCTTTGCATTTGATATTCGGTGGAAATGAAGTAGCAAATATTTCTTGTTGTTTTTTGGAGTCATTGTTACACAAATACTAGTATTGATAAACTGGATTGGTTAAAAAATGTGTAATAATTTAGTTTACAATGTGAAGTACCTCCCTCTCTTTCAGAGTCATTACGAGCTGTGATTGACCCAATTCAGGGTCGTTTACGTGTAGGAGAGAGACTTTACCTGCACTGCTCAGCATACGGCTACCCAACGCCCTCTATACAATGGGAGGTCATGGGTCGTCCTATATCGTCCAATCAGAGAGTCAGTGTGATACGTGGAGACCTTAGGATCACTAACTTGACATTGGATGATACGGGGCTGTATAAATGTATAGTCAGCAATGATGAAGAAAAGGTGGAGGCATCAGTGTCTGTACAGGTCATACCCAGAGGTAAGTTATAGGTGTTAATGTACAGGTCATACCCAGAGGAAGTTATAGGTGTTTTAAATGTACAGGTGATTCCCAGAAGTAAGTTGTAAGTGCTAATGTGTAGGAGTATGTTACAGGTGATACCTATCGTTAAATAACAGGTTGCAGGTACATATGTAAAAGTGATCAATGAATTATACACAGGTGATTCTCACACAAGTTACAGGTGTACAGGTGTCAATGTAAAGGTGATAACTATTGTGATATATCAGGTTATAGGTAAAGGAACAGGTTGAGGCGAGACCAAGATATAATGGCCCTGTCACACTTTCGCTTTTTAGGCCAATACATGAGCAACAACCAGGTAAATTTGCCAACAAGTCCAAGAGTGTTGATGTGTGTAGAGTAAGTTTCGAGTTCCCTGGCTGGTTGTTATTTGAGGATGCTGGCAAGCGTTGTGATTGTCAAAAAATTCTGTGCATGTACAAAATTGCTGATAACTGCCCAGCGTCCAATCATGAGTTATGGAAGTCGTTTGGCACATGCTAGGCATGCATTCTACGCGCTGTGAAGTCAGAACTCAGAAGTTACTCAACTTTGAGAGGTCTTCAATGATTCAAACCACTGTGTAATGACAGTGGAGTGCATGATTGGCTTGTACACAACGTCCCTACAGCGCTGGTTTAACTCGCTCAACATGCGTCTAACAACAGTGTAGCGTCCTGGGAATGACCTTAAGTTACTCGCGCGTTGTTGGTTGTTAGCTCATAAGCCGATTGTTGCAAGATTGTTCGGCATCCATTATGAGAACATTAATTAACAGGTAAATTTGAAAATAGTTTGAAATTATTCTATGGATTCGAAACATGCTGTTATCATTAGGTAATTCTTGATAATGCGCTGCAAGGAGACTCTGTGTGCGTTGAGATTAATGTTTCTGCATAACAAGTTTTCAAACCAAATCCCAACGTTCACCAGCGTGTTGAAGGTCGTTCCTCAAGCGTTGGCCCAAAAAGTCAAAGTGTAACAGGGCCATAAGTTACAGGCGGTAATGCACATGTGATTCTTAGAAGTTATAGTTGATAGGTCATATACAGTTGATACCAAAAGGTAAGTTACAGTCACAGCTGGTCATGTACAAGTGATTCCCAAAAGTTACTGTTACGCACTGTCGGGTTAAATCAGGACGTTATGGACTGACCGTTCTCAAAAGTATGTTCCATTTGGGCAAACGATTTAATGAATATGAAATAATTAGACTTCATTGTTACGCTATTATACCATGATGACAATTTAAATACCAGTCATACAATGTATTATTTTTAAAAGCACTCCGACCTTCTTACTTTGAGTGTTCATGGTAGTATTCTTGTTGGTCAAGTGCAAATTCCGTGAATCGCAAATACTTAAATTTCCATTTGTAATAAATATTACACACCCCATTTGGCATTAATAATAAGCATATTGAATGTTATAACGGCAAAAGTATCTGAAAGTTGATAAATGTTCCATACTTTCAAAACTGAAACGTGACATCACAATAGGCAACCAGAATTATAGGATATAAATTCCTTTGCCTAACATGCACTTAACATGGGAATTCATTTGCAATGGAAATATTACTCATTATTTTGTATTTTTTTTTTCAGATGTTGCTCCCCCTGACTGTAGGGACAGATACCCGATGGTGAAATGTCGTTTAATCGTACGAGCCAGACTTTGTGGTTACACAATTTACTCAACCCCATGCTGTAACAGCTGTGAAAAGGAACGTAAAAGATTAATGCGATTGGGTCGTAGGAAGAAATAAATACTCCCTATAGGATTTCACACAGTCCCAATGTAATTTTATTTAGATATGTACAATCTATGAAGAGTCACTGTAAAGGACTTTCACATTTAGGTGTATTTAATTTTTTTAATAAGTCGCATTGCCAGTATAATTGTATCTTTTTAATGATATATATGAGAACTTTGTACAGATGTGTGTTCATAATATTGGCTTAATGGCAAGGCTTATCTCATGTTCGGAAAGTATATTTACATGTATATTGATCAAATGAGTATAATGGAATGTATGATATATGACTATGAATTCATATAAAGGAAATCACTATAAAGTATGAACTGTGTTATGTATAATAGATTTCCATACCTCTTTTGTAAATTATATTATAATTCTACCACCAAAGAAACTTGCCAAAGGATAATTGTAAATTATAAAATCCAGGGTACTATAAATTTCACTTTGTAACACCTGCAACTTCTCAGAAAAATATTCACATTCCAATTTTAATGTGTATTGAATAATGTTACTTCAAATATTTCACTGAGGAGCAAAGAGAAATATCTATTTGATTTTAGACTACCATGATTGATACATTTTGAGGACGTATTACAGAATAAGTGTAAAAATGTATAAGCATCTTTAAGCCTGTTTAATCCTATGTTTTACCTGTATTAGATCTTAGGACGATGTTGAAATCTCAGGTTATCTGGTATGAATGTGACCAACTGTGGGTAAATGTAGATGATATGACTGTCCTTGTGTTTAAGTGGTCATTTAATGTATTTACTTGCTTCTTTGATTCTGCAGACAACATGTTCTAGGGCTATGAGCAGTATTGTAGAATTTAACTTGTACATGTATAATACTATAACTTCTAGTATCATTGAAGCTTCAAAACTGGTGAACATTTGCATTTTAGCCATTTGTATTTTTTCAAGTCTAGATTTTTTCCCGTAAACAATCATTGTGACTTTTTTCTTTGCACTAAAGATTAGCTCAGGCTTCAGATCTACTGGTTCAATATTCCCATCAAATAATGTACGCCTTGTTAAATGTTACTCTTCTTCAGCATTTGAATTACAATTTCATTACATCCCTTGTTTTTCAGAGTCTCTTTTTTTCATAATTTTAGATTTACAATATAAATTGACAATGAATATACTTGTATTTTTTTTAAGGTGCTTTAACATGATTATTTGTATTATGACATGTATTTTTCTATGTTGTAAGCATGTGTCGAACTTTTCTAAGTTGATGTAACGCTGTGGGCATGCATCTCCAGAGACTTGTACCATGTGTAATTACATTGTACCAAAGTAAGGTTTGTAGCAATTCAACTTTAAATTAACACTATGCGTTCTCAATGTATATTAATACAGATACATTCAATAACATCCTTTTATATGAATAAATTTTTGAAGAAACTGATTGCTTCGACTTTTGTCTGAGTTTTTACAGAGTTTTGAATATTGTTTGCCCTGTGCTCATTTGTTAAGATACATGTACATCTGATGTTTCACATCACTTTGACCCAAGGTCAAGGTCAATCAGTACATTTGCATGAATATGTATTCTGTCTTTTTAAGTAATGGATTAGAAGCAAGAAAAACTTTGTGAATTGAATGTGCAGAATACTTGCAATTCTTATTTCAATAAATACCTGATTTTACTTTCAAAACTAGAACTTACACGATAGGATGTTACCATACACAAAAAATATCAATAAAGGTACATAATAGAACATGTATCTCAATTTGTTTTAACCTTAAAAAAATCCAGCTTTATGCAGTGAGACCTTGACTTTCCAAAGATTACCTTGGCTCCAGGTCAAGGCACACCATAGAGACCTTGACAACAATTCTGTGTATAACCAGAAAATTCATGCAGGTATTTGAAAGCTATGACATTTCCTTGATTTTGCAGATACACAAATTGCCTTGGAAAATAAGTCTATGAAATGTTCAGATCAGACCTAGTGACCTGGACCATGCAAATTGCACACCTTTGACAACCGATTTTCATAAATAATTAAACCATTGCAGAACGGAAAAGGTTATGACCCGGACAAGGTTTTACCAAACAAATACTGTGACATACATGTATGACCTTGGTTCAGATTCATGAATTCAGCATCTCCAAAGGATTAGCTCTATCAAGTTAAAAAGAAATTGGATCACGGTTTTCAAACGTTATTTGTACCCATAAGAGTAGACAACTTTTATCTAATCATGACAAGTCAAGGCGAACGACGGGATTGCAGTACTCGATGAGAATGTTTTCTGGTAAATATGAGAAAAACGCAATCTGAGCCTTGCAAATGAGTTGATCAATGTAAACTTGGTCTTTGAAATACGAGTTTGAAACTTTGGACAGCATATACTCGTTAATTACCATAAATATGCTAGGCCAGTTTTAGATAAGTTTATATATGTATCAAGCTCCAGTTCAATACACTGATGTATGATGATATATAAAGCGTGCGGACGTACAGACAGACAATGTTTATCGTCGACTGGTTCTATAGGATATAATCTCAACTATGGAACTTTTCAGATTTTAAACCTGCAATTTAAAGGCACTGCTGCAGTGCATTGAATTTCAAAATGATAGTTCTGTAGATATTTAAAAGTATTTTGCTGTGAGTTGTGACTATAAATATAACTTGGCTCATTATAAATTAACATTCCATGGATAAACCTTGTATCGATTGAAACAAACAATCCATGATTACGCATTTCTTTACCAACACATATTTTGAGTATCCGATTTATATTTGAGGTAAGACATACTTTTTAAAAATTTCTCTGAAAAAATACTGAATGTAAAAAGGTTTATAGTCAGAACTTGCCCCCTTCTTTTTTCCTCTTGACCCCCCCCCCCCCCCCCCCCCCCCCCAACACACACACTTAAAAGAAGGCATTGTCTCGATCTTCAAAGGGCCATGTTTTGATAATGCATGATACTTCATTTGTATTGCCGTATAACCAGAAATTTTTCTCGAGTATCAAATTTCGCGATTTTTTGGTATAATAGGGTGTCTATTATTTTTGCGAGTACAATTTTTCGCGATCCCTTGATTACAAACAAAAGTTTTAGGTATTTCTATTATAAGAATACAATCAATTAACTTCTATTTACGTTTAGTCGGGAAAGGTGAAGAATGACACATGCAAAAATAAGAACGAAGTGTAGCTAATATACCAATTTATGTTATACCATACCAAACATGATTTTTAGCGAGAATATTTTTTTGCGATTTCAAATCACTCGCGAATATAGCGAAAATTAGTAACTCGCGAAATTTTCTGGCTATACGGTAGTTTTACAGTGGGGATACAGAAATATATTGGGTCGATGAAAAAACGTTGTTCTGGGCGAGGCGAAGACAATATAGTGTACAACTTTTTTTCATCGACATAAAATATTTTTGTATCCTCCCTCTAAAATACTGTACATAACTAATTAATCAAGCCGATGGCTTCTGATTTTTGTATGTTACGTCATGGTGCAACAGATCTAAAAAGCCTCTCAATGACGTCAAAAGCATGAAGCAGTGTTGTTGTTTTGTTTTTTTTTTTTCAAACAAAATCGGTATAAAACATTCATGTATAACATAAGAGAGAATTTAGCATCATATCAAATATGGAAGCGGGTGGTTTTTTTTTTTTTTTTTTTTTTTTTTTTTTTTTTTTTTTTTGGTCGTTGTTTTTGTTTTTGTTTTTTTTTTTTTTGCAAGAATATATAAGGTGTACCTTCTATGCTTCCATAATAAGGCCGTATTAATTTGAAAAATGTTCTGTTTACCCGAATTTTTTTCTTTATGTTTTTTCGGAAAGGTATCCTCCTACCATAGTCGATTTGAAAATTTCCGAACCTAGAAATGTCCTTTCCTATGAACTTTTTTTGATGATTCTCATCTATGGGATAGTACTGAACGATTCTAGCTGGGTTGCCACTCTGGCAACCTTGGGCAACTTTTTTTATCGGCGGAAATTCAAAATGGCCGCCAAATGCCATCCACTAATAGATGAAATTAAATTCTTTCTTTAAATATTAAGTGTGGCACATCAAATCAGGGGTTTTGAGGGTCAACAAACCCATTTCCGATGTCATATTTACAATTTGAGTTAATTCAGAACTAAAAATTCAAGATGGCCGCCAAATTTCAACCTCAGTATGGTACAATGCGAATATTTCAATAACATGTTCGGGTAACACATCTTATTTGTAGTTGCAATTGTCCTAGAATACATTTATTTTGCTGTTTTTGTTGTTTTCAGCTAACACATGCTTCTGGGACAATTCTACTTATCGGGGGAAATTCAAAATGGCCACCAAATAATCTACTACAACTGTGTAAAATGTAATAATTACTTCATTTATCAAGAGAAGCACATCTAATCAGGGCTTTTAAGGACCAAGAAATCCACATCTTGTGTCATTTTCCTTATTAGTTCATTAAATGCTTAACACAAAATGATTCTCACTTCATTATTCACATTTCGTTACGAATAATTGTGGTGCATCTACTTTGTGATCCCAAAGGTGGTATAATCCATGTCTAATTTCCTTTTGTCGATATGAGCTTACAAATGCTCTTTTTACATAGATTGTACATTCTCAAACCATAAAAACGAAAAAATCTTCTTTTTTTTATTATAAAGATAAAAAATAACTTGCAAATATTGTATGTTTTAAGAAAGGGGAATAAGTGCGACCTGAAGCAAGAATCTACATAATAGGGCTATAATTTGTCAAAACGTCATGTCAAATACTTAGGTGATCGTCCTATTTGTAAGTCTACAAAAGGAATTCAGAGGAGCAAAGTTCTTCCAGGATTGCTGCATGATCTGTATTCTTGACATAGATCATTTTCCCTTTCATTGTTCTTTTGTATTATGCTCTTGTTCTGTTCTAGATTCATTTCAAGCTGGTCATACTGACTACGTCTTTCTCTTCAATCGAATACTCTCTGTGCTGTAAGAAAACATTTGGAATGAAAACCCGTGTAAGATATGATATAGAGGCAACCTTCAAACTGTACAGAACACTGATATTCAAGACAATTGCTTTCAAGATTTCACCCACTTTAATTTTACATGCCAAAACATACGTATTACCATTTCATCTACCACAGTTGAAGACTCCTAAGATTCAATTTGAATCACTGCAGAGATAAACGGAGGGAATCTCCAACCAGAAGAAACAATTATCCTTCGATGTGGTCATAGCAGATGATATTTTGAAAGGCCTGCTCATTTACAAACTTAACCGACCTTATGAAGAGAAAGGAGAATGCTAACCCTGTTACTATTTAGCAGTCTTCTTTACATAGAAGAATACATTCTATGCACCAGAATTGCATGATTCGGACAATGTATGCTCATTAGTGGTACTTCAAGCCAAAATTATTCAAAGAAGCATAAATAATTAATGTTGTTTTGCCACATTTGAAGATATTCTATTCTTACAAAGTTCCATTTTAAGTATAAATAGGTAGGATAGAGATGCAAGAAATTGTCATGATGGTCAAAAGAGCCAAATAGCCAAGTTACCTCGAATTTACTTGCTTACTCTTGAATTCCCTGCGTTAAACAAACTGGTCTTATGTCAACATGATCAATAGGGAAACTTTACTTTTGTCTTTTGAGTACCATTTTAATCAAATAAATGGCATGTCTATCTTTGCGTTACATTTTTACGAATCTTAGTCTGTTAAATTTCAAACCATCCAATCTTATATGTCACTCTTATTCATCTTTCATCATATAGGAAGTCTTATGAAATGCTAGCTCGAGATATTTCCTTTTGGAGAAATACAATATTCACACATTGATTTATTACTTCCCAACTAAGGTGGTAATCTTGAAATAAGCATACATAATCTCAAGTCGTACCAAGATCCCTGCTAATGTATACTACGACCCTCAAATTACTAATTTTTTTTTTACTAATCTTTACTTTTTCTTAGAACAAAAATTAAATCAAAATAGATGTTCTTGCATTGAAGCTGAAATTTGGCTACCATGTGGAGTTTTTAAATAAACCCATATTAACATAATGACACAAGATATTGATTTTGTGGCATTTAAAACCACTATATAGATATACCGCACTTAATGTTTTAAGTAATTATTACATTTTACTCAGTAGTAGGGGACTATTTGGTGGCCATTTTGAATTTTCCCCCGATGGAAAAAAGTTGTCCTACAAGTATGTAAGAACTGAAAACAACAAAAGCAGCAAAATAAATGCATTCAAAGATCATTGCAACTTCAAATAAGATGTGTAACACAAACTTTTTATTGAAATATTCACATTGTACCATAATGAGGTTGAATTTAGCAGCCATCTTGAATTTTTAGTCTAGAATGAGCTCAAAATGTCAGGATGACATTGGAAATGAGTTTGTTGACCCTCAAAATCCCTGATTTGATGTGCCACACATTTAAAGAATAAATTGAATTTCACCTATTCATGGAAGGCATTTGGCGGCCATTTTGAATTTCGTCCGATAAGCAGAGTTGTCCAGAAGCATGTGTCAGCAGAAAACAACCGAAACAGCAAAATAAATGTATTCTAGAACAATTGCAACTACAAATAAGATGCGTTACACGAACGTTTTATTGAAATATTCACATTGTACGATAATCAATGATGGCGTTGACATTTGGCGGCCATCTTATATTTTAAGTCCTGAATGAACTCAAATTGTAAAAATGACATCGGAAATGGGTTTGCTGACCATCAAAACCCCTGATTTGATGTGCCACACTTAATATTTATAGAAAGAATTTAATTTCATCAATTGGTGGAAGGCATTTGGCGGCCATTTTGAATTTCCGCCGATAAAAAAAGTTGCCCAAGGATGCCAGAGTGGCAACCAAGCTGGAATCGTTCAGTACTATCCCATAGATAAGAATCATCAAAAAAAGTTCATAGGAAAGGAAATTTCTAGGTCGGTCACATGTTATATAAGGCTGTCAAATCGACTACCAGGCATGAAAACAATGTTCAAATGAAGGAATTCCGACTGAAAACAATTTTAAAAAATATTCTTTCTTCAAATGAGGTTGATAATTTAGGCTTTATTTTTAGAAAAAAAGCACCATTATCTCCTCATATTAATGATGGAATCGGCATTGTATGGTACTCAAGATCATTTACGAATATGTGTTACCTTAAAAATGCATGTTTGGGTGTGTGTGTGGAGGGGGAGGGGGTGTTCTGAACAATTCGGACGTAAAACAAAATATCAAGTTGTAGGTTTTCAGGCGAAATTTCACATTCCGCAGAAAGTTCTGTTAACATGTTAGAATTATGAAAGAAGCAGGAGAAAAAAATCCCATATATACATTCCCCCGTCCATAGACGGTAAGCCTACAAAAAATTCAATCTAATCCTATCTACAGCTGCTACAGCTGCAACGGACAAAAAGTTTTTTGCCATTAAGACACAGCAAAAAACGACTTGTTCATTGCAGCCATACAACTCATTTCATCGATGCCAATTCCGCACACCTATTAATAAAATGATATTCTGTAAATTAACAGATATATGACAAAATGGAGCAGCATGAAGACATTACGGCTCTTGATGACTTGTTACGGAGATATCTGTCTGTGCTTGACTCATGGCAGACCGAGGTTCATAATATCCGTATGATGCATCACCATATATGGAAAGAGAGCCGGGTATATCAGGTCATCAAGCAGCATAGAGCTGGAAGCAGGGTGGAGCGACAAACTAGGATCTTACCCCAGGGCCAGAGAACTGACGTAGATTATAAATTTGAGGTGGTAGGGGTCAATGTTAGCTGTGACATCCCGGGAGATGGAATGTACTGGGTACCCAGCGGCGACTCGCCAGCTTATGGGAAAGTATACGTTACGACAGAACGCAAGACCGAGCTTACTACATCAGAAGCTTACAGGGCTATTTTCACTGAGGATGCATTCAGATGGACGGAGGAACAGAATGCATATCTTATACTCCCTGGTATATTTAAGGAAAACGTGGTGGTGGTGAGTGGATTTGCATACGCTCGACGAGAGAAGTCAGTTGTTAGTCCATCAATGCCTGGTGATGGGGCAATGAACGAATATGACATTGTACCCTGTATACAGATGTCTAAGTGGCCCGAGTCAACTCTCAATTGGTTCGAAAGAGGACCTGATTCTGCAATTTTAAATCCACCATGGAAACAAATAATAAAGGTCCAACCACTTTATCTAGTCGCCACAGGAAATCCATCGTCCCCAAACTTTGAAGAGGAGTTTCGTTTGTCGTTTTCGTTAATAGAAGTTCTCACTTTTAGCCATATACCAGATTATGCTCGACAGTTGTATGGTTTTGCGAAGTACATCTTTAAAGAGATTCTCGAGAAAGAGGATTTCTTAGACTCATATCATCTTAAAACTCTGTTTCTGTGGTTACTAGAAAGTTTTAGCCTTGAAGTGCTAGAGAAAATGTCACCCCTTCAGTTTACTAGTCTGATCGTTGAAAGAGTGGAGAATGCCGTCAAAAACAAAGAAATCCCACATTTTTACGTTGAAAAGTGTAACATATTCCCTTTCCACAAAATGAGTGTGAATGATCCAACCAAAGTAGAGAGATACCAAACCATACTTGGACAGCTATCTGTGAGAACGAAGGAACTTGCTGAGATCCTCTTACAAAATGACTTGAAATTAAGCAAGGATCCTTGCAAGCACTCATCGTGTTTCATTGACAGTTTGTCAGCTATTGCAGAAGGACAACAGAAAACAGACTATATAGACGCCTACTTAGTCCGACTCCTCAGCGTCACCACATTTTCTTTGTACGAGAACGTTCAGCAAGGGACACTGCAGTCAGCCATCAGTCGTGTTACAGAGGTCTTCACTGACTACACAAAGCGTGATAGTCACATTCATAGAATAATACCAATGGTGAATGCAACTCTAGAACATCTTCAACTCTCGAGCAACCTTACTTCAAATCTGATCAGAAGTAGTCATCCAGACAATGAAGGAGACAGAGTCAGTATTCTAGTACATCAGGCATTTGAAGCCTACGTTAGAAAGTTATCCAAAGCCATAGATTTAGCTCGTGAAGCAATTTCACTGGGCTCTATAACTTTCCCAAGTGGGTTTGGAATTTCTGTAACATCTTATCATAAGCAATTTGAGCTCGATGAGCCACTTTGCTTCGTTATAAGAACACTGGAGACACGCTCCTCTAACGGAAAATGCCCAAGATTTTACGTGGATCCACTTTTACTGGCTCACCATATTCTTATTCAAACGGGCACCTGCCGTGTCCAGTCCGCGTTGTCTGAGATTGAAGATATTACAGAAAAACTACCAGACCATGTACCATACAAAGGGAAACTGTCTTACAAGTTTACAGCTGTGTATCTACTACATGGGTACAAGAATTCATCATGGTCGGAAAATACCGATGTTTGCTTGACTCTGCCGACGAAATACAGTCTAGACCATTTCCAAAGTAAAGGGATGCTTGCGACAAATTTTGAAATGCGTTAGTCACGGAATTAACTACATGGTGCAGCATATGAGTATAAAGCAGGATAAAAACAATGGCAATAGACATTTAAGTGCTGATTATTTCATGCATGTACTCATGTTATTTATTGTAATGGAATGAAGTTCTTCTCAAACATCATTCCATCCTTTCATTGCTTGTAAAGCAAAGCACGCGCTTAGGGGTTACTTTGTCCGTAGTCTGTCCATCCGTTTGTCTGTCACACTTTAGGTGTCGCGACCATGAATAGAAAGACCTTACTCATCTTGGTATATATACATTTTTTTTTTACCTTAACCAAGATGCTTGATCTACTTTTCTGGACAGTTGAAAGATTGAACTTAACCCTTTGCTGACCATAAGTAGTTATTCCTCAGTGATAGGGATTTGATCTTGTGTCAAGATCTTACTTTTGATCTCATGATGTTGACCTAAATATTTGATCTACGTTTCTTAAAAGTTATTATTAGACATATTAAAGTCTTTTAAATTGCAAAGTCAAAGAGCTTTTTCATTTTAAGTGTATTCCCTGAGAAAAGGCATTTCTACATATATGTACATCAAATAACAACACAAAATTTTACTAAGACGTTACAAGAAAAACATAAACTTCTACCAGTGATCGGTTACCTAAAAACCATTTACTTTCAGAGGAGATCTCGACCGGGGAGTTTGAAGAAAACCACGTCAGCAGATCAAATATGAAGTCACAGTGAAAAATGCTACCAAAATAATGTGGTTCCTGATGTTTACGTGTATAAAATCTAGGCTCAGAACGGCAATTACTGTTACCTGAAAAAAGATCTTTTAATTCGTCATTACATTGTTTTTATTATTGTTTCAAAATTTTGCCAATATGAAAGTGAACCACTGAAGCAAGTTTGCTCGGCATTGCATCAATTATACTTCCTTCAAACGGAGGTTAAAGTACAAGGTTATGATCACAAGGTCATAACTTTTGGTATAAAAATTACCAAATACCATAATGGTCTCATCATGAGGAATACACAATGAAGAGTATAAGAGTCCTATCACCTACCATTCTAAAATTATCTCCAATATTACACTTTCTATTATATAAGTGGGTCAACGTTCAAGGTCAAGGTCACCAAGAAATACACATTAGGAATATGAAAGTCATATATCACATACCATTCAAATTTATGCCCAATATTAATGTTTTTCAAAAGTATGTCAAAGACCAAGGTCAAGGTCACCAGGTCAAAAATCTTGGTATTGGCAAAAAGGTCTTTTTGTAATGAATACATATAAAAATTTATTACAGCCCTATCACCTACCATTCTAAAATTATCTCCAATATTACAGTTTTTGTTATAAAAGTAGGTCAAATTCCAAGGTCAAGGTCACCAGGTCAAAAATCCTGGTATCAATATAAAGGTCTTGTCACAAGAAATACACATTAGGAATATGAAAGTCCTATATGTATCACCCACCATTCAAAACTTACGCACAATATTCAAGTTTTTCTAAGTTAGGTCAGAGTCCAAGGTCACAAGGTCAAAACTTTTGGTATGTGCAGAATGGTCTGTGTGTAATATAAACTCCATATCACTGGCAGCTAACAAGTTCTGGCCTGTGACAGAAAGACAGACAGAGCCAGACAAAGTGATCCCTTACTGTTGCTATGCACTGCAGGCAACACAAAGGGCCCACCTGATAAAAGACAATTTAAAATGCGAAAAGTTTAAGATGAAGGAAGACACTCTATGACAATTGCTCACTTGAGTTAAAAAACACTTAGCAAGGATTCAAGCTAAACAAAGATAGTTTTCAAAGAAGGCATATCATGCAACTTATACATAAGTTAACAAAAGGTCACACTTCCTTCTTAGGGAAACTTAGTCCCTGAATCTTGTTCATCAACACAAATTCCCTCATTGGCAAACATGGCTTTCTTCTTTCATAGCACGTTCCAGCAGTAATTTCATCCAGCAGCGTCTTTTAAACAAAATAAAGATGTCAGTTTCCAAACCATACTGACTTTATAAACAAGTACTTTTAGAACCATATGTACAAAATCTGGTCTTGCCAAGTCAACCACATAGCTAACTGGGCTTTCACCTAATTTTAACATAAAACCATGTAAGAAGAGGGGGTCTTCATCCAAGAAAACTTGTCAGCATACCTGACAAACCAAGCTTACTGAGTTCATGTGTCTCACATAACTGAAGTTCAGAATAGATCATATTTTCTCTCATATCCAAGGGCAATATTACACAAAAGTCATGCTCAGATTTTATCTTACTGACTGACCTAGTTCAGCAAACTTAGGTCTGACCAAAGTTTGTCAGCCCAAATTAAAACCATGGGGTATAACTTAGTCTTACAGCATCTGAAACATGGATCTTGAACTTTGATCAATTTTTGGATATCATATTCTAGGTTAACTTTGTTTATCAGTTGCATGAGAAACGTTTCATAATTTTTATCAAGGAAAACATGCTAACAAAATTTTAATATATAAATAAGAAAGATTTATGAATATAAATCAATGAACATCTATTAAGATGGCTTATCATTATCAGGAGTCCCTTCTTCTTCTGTCTTTTTATCAGATTTCTTCGAAGCCTGAAGTCGCTCCATAATCTTTCTTCGTCTTTCTTCTACACTATCTTTTGACACTGCTTTGTAAGAATCACTTTCACCAACACTTCTTTTAGGAGTAGATCTTGTTGTTTCACTAGGTTCTTTATCGAATGTACCTCCAGGAGTCTTTTGTGAAGAGTTATCTGCTCCTCTATAAAACAGACCTCCTGGAGTCTTGGGTAAAGAGGTTTTACCTTTCAATTCAGTATCTATGTTTTCTATATCAGATTCTTCTTCCTCTATATCTTTTCCTTTAAATTTATCACCAAATGGTTTACCATATAAATAATCATTTCCTCCGAGTAAATCCACCGTCTCTTCAATTCCTATGGACATAGCATCGACAACAGTTTGAGGAGGAATGAGGGCTGCTGCCACATAGCGGTCCTCCCTGTTCAAGAAGTTGAATAAGCCAACTGCTTGACTCTGTAAAAATAGTACATGATAGTTTTAAACTATTAGCAAGGCATCAGGAAATTTATGAGAAAACTTGGTCTATTTTTTTCTAATATGAAACTGCCTTTTACAAGCTATCCTTAAACAAAAATTTCATTTCGTCCTGCCCAAAAGTCTTATATGTACTCTAATAATGAAAACAACAAATGTAAAGCATCTGTGGGGTAAGGTTGTGTGTCTCCTCAAATTTAGCAAAAAGGACTTTATTTATAGAATAACTGTCTTTTGGAATGTGATTATACTGTGATAACCTACAATGGATCCAGGAATTATGCATCCATTGTATACAGGTTATCACAGTATAATCACATTCCAAAAGAAGTTATTATATATATTTACATTCCCGTTTTTCACGCTTACATGACGTTTAAATACTTCAAAAACTCTGTTGCTAAGGCTTTGTTACTACATAGTTCAAATCAAGCCAAGTTACAATGACGAAAAACACAAACTTGGTAGAGGACCTTGAGTACTTGCTTCCTTTAAGGTTTCGTGAAATTCTGTGCAGCGGTTGCAGAGGAGAAGTCGAAAATGCATCAGCCAATCAGAGCACTCGGCAGCCATATTTGTTGACCATTCTGCAAGAAAAACACAAACCTTCCTGTAAGGTTTCGTGATATTCTATGCAGCAGTTGCAGAGAAGATATCGAAATTGTAAAAAATTTATGCCTGACAACGACTGATGAGAGATGGCGCACTATGACAGTAGCTGACACTTGAGTTTCGCTCAGATGAGCTAAAAACTGAAGGCAGTAACCCCACTCTCATGCAAACTGTCTACATATTACATGAGATCTTCATGTAAATAAACAGGTACGTAGGCCATCATTGCTCAACAAACATGTTAATTTACAGGTACAAAGGTCATTACTACTTATGCCTCATGAGGAACTATTTCATAATGTAGCATCATAAATTATCCACTAAATGATCAACTTACAGTGGGTAATACTTGAATGACTTGTTGTTGTGTTCGTAGATAGTCCATAACATTTGGATTTATCAATCTATCTTTGTCTCCAACTCCTACTATGAGTAAATCTATAAATAAAAGACCATGTTTCAGTAGAATTGATACATGTTACATCAGGAGATTAAGACAAATCAGTAAATGTGGGAAGTTCAAATCATTAAAGGTATTTATTACTACAGTTACAAAATGTACATTCAGGAAATGCTTATAAATACGTACACTATCAAAATTGTTAAATACAATCTAATAAATCAAATGGAATCAGCAGAAGTTCCTTAATAATAAACAAAGTTGCCTAAAAATATGATACAATTGACATAACTAGGTTGTAACACTGCCAATACAGCAAATAACAAAGTACAATACATGAATATGGAATATAGCAAATGCATTTATTTGTATAGTTTATAATTCTCTATACTTACCAAGCTTTGGTTCAAGTAACGTGAAGAGCGAAAAAGCAGCTGGAGTAAGATCCTCTGGTTTATTTACCTATAAAGAAAACTTCAATGTAAGTACAACAGTACCAGTACAAAGATACAGCAGGAAGACAAATCAACATATTGCGCAGAGAAAAGTCAGAAATACCGCTTTCTTATAACAGATGAGACAGAGGAAGATGGATAGGTAGAAGACAGTGAACTGAAGTAATAAATATAATAATCTCTTTTGGTATTTTTCTAGATAAACTTATAGCCAACACATTAAATACGTTAAATTTAAGACTTTCAGTGGCCATCAAGTGCTCAAATGCTTTGAATCGAACAGCCATCAAAATTTTTATAATTATCAAAAGATGTATGATGTAATTATATGATAAATATTCATGCATTTTTCTTCTTGTTACATGTGATTCTTTTATAAAACATTTTGAGAAAAAATTACATATGTCTTACTTTCCACTGAAGCAGGGTTTTGGGGAAGGCGACCATTGGTCCAACAATCCGTACTTTGTTATTCAGACGAAATCCCAATTGGCTAATAGCCTCAATATAAATAAAATCAGTTTTATCCTGGCTAAGCATCTCAACATTTAAAGAAACACCCCCAGAAGACTTGCATCTTACAATCTTGAGGCTGGAAAAGAAATTGGTGTATCATTACTTCATTTTCTATACATAACATGTACATAATTGATAATGGAATTGTTCGTAAACTACATTTCATAATATATCCATAAATCATTAAAATCATTAGACTAGTATTTCTTCATTAAGTTTTCAGCCTAGAATTTGTCTTATTCAACATGTTCAAGAAGTTTCTTGGGTTGAATTTTGCTAGAGGTATTATGCAACACAAAACAAGATCACGTATCATTTACATATCATGGGCCTAGTTATAGCAAATAGGACATTTGTTTTGGAAAAGCAGATAACCCCAAACAGCATAATGGCGATACAGCTTAATTTTACCAAAAGTAGGTCAAATGCCAAAGTCAAGGTCACAAGGAAAAAAATTATACCATAATACATGCACAAGGAATACACATGTCATATAAAAGCCCATATCAATTACCACGAGAATCATCCATTGTTAATGTTATTAAAAAGAAGGTCAAAGTCCAAGTTCAAGGTCACAAGGTTAATATAAATAAAGCCTGTGTTTGTGAAACATGAATGCCCCCGCTGGCATCTTTGTTAGTATGAACACCATGTGCTTGTGTAACCTGAATCTCCCTGTTGGTATCTTTGTCATTATTGACATTGTTTTCTGTTAAGTTTGTCAAACCATGAATTCAAGGTCATGATGAAACAATTTTTGGTGCCAATAGGAATATGACACTCTATTACTTATTTAATTTTTTTGTTTGAAATGTGGTCAATTCCAAGGCCAAGGACACAAGGTCAATTTTTTTTTTGTATCCATAAATGAAATATGAAAGCCCTATCACTTACCATTCAAAAGTTATGACTAAGTTATCAAAAATTAGGTCAAACTCCATGGTCAAGGTCACAAGGTAAAAAAACATTGGTATACATGAAAAGGTCTGGTCAGAAGTGATACACACTTTCCTACAACAGACGTGTCAGTGTTTTCTCTAACTTTTGGGGGAAGGGGGTCACCCGCCCAAAGATTGGGGGGGGATAAGCAGGTAAAGGATGCAAAATAAATCAAAATTCTCGCAAAAACTCTATTAGACAGCTTTGTAATGGTCTTAACATGTTTATGAACAAACACAGACATGAAAACACCACATTCTGCATGCTCCCAAATATGTAAGGAGGCCGTATGGACCAAGTACAAAAATGCACTGATAACACACAAAAGATGTACAGACACCCAAAGTTTGCCTATGTTTTTGCACATAGACAGCATGTAAACTTTAAATTTAAACTTTATTTATTCTACAACGTTTAACAAACAAGTTACACAACTTATACCAATGTCTCACGTTGGCTCAGATGTTGGTGTGAGGGGGTCCAAGGAGCAGGAGGAAACCGGAGTACCCGGAGAAAAACCCCCTGCAGAGGCCTGGGTGGGGGACCACCTACCCTCCCACATAAGGCCCTTTGCCGAATATGGGATGTAAAGCAGGTTGACCAGTAAGATCAATATTATTTCTGGGTATAAATAGGAAAATTGCTAGTTCTTTGTTTTCACTTTACTTTGCAAGGATACTGTGACACCCTTCCTTTTTGTTCAATTCCAAACAAACATACCGTACAATCTGTGTGCCTATACTCTCACGTTCCCCTTACATGCAATAACATACATGCTTACACTCCAATCAAACCTTAAATGGGACAACAACATACATGACATTACAGCCAAAACTGACAAACCACTAGGATTTTTAAAGAGAAAAAAACAGCAAATCGAAACATCAAAGACCAGGCATACCAAGTCCTTGTTCACCCAAAACTTGAGTATGCAAGCTCTGTTTGGGATCCCCATACAAGAAAAATCTATCTCAAAACTTGAAATGATATAGAGGAGGGTTGCCTTGGTATGTCTGTAACATACCACAATACAAGCAGTGTAACGGAAATAATTGACAGTTTGAATAGACCAGTCATGCCAAAATCCATAAATGGCTGACAAAATTACAAAACAAGAGCCCCAGGGGGCACAAAGCTCACCTGATACCCATGCACGCTCTAATTGACATACTGACATTGAATACTGATAGTGCCAGTACCAGGATTTTAGCCCACAACCTTTCTAACAAGATTTTTGCCGGATGCAGACAAGTTTTTTTTCAGACAACCTTTAAAAGTACAAACGAGAGAAAATAGTCACATTTCAAAACAACAACTTTTTTACTGATTTAAAAAGATGGATTATGCGATCCAAAGTCATATGCCCAGCTAGTATAGTTCGATTATGCAACACCAAAAATAAAATCATTTTGTAAAATTCCACATTAATGTGCAACAGAAACAGAATAAAACAATGAAATGATTTCATAAATTAAGTTTATTTAAAATTGAACACCAAACCTTTCATTATTAATAGCTAGTATGCCAGAAAATAATAAAGCCTGTGTTTGTGAAACACGAATGCCCCGCGGTGGCATCTTTGTTGGTATAAACACCATTTTCTGTTAAGTATGTGAGAGGTCAGGGTCAGAGTAATGTTGGTATCAATGGAAAGATCTTGTCACAAAGAATACACATGTACAATATGAAAGCCCTATCACTAACCATTCAAAAGTTATGCCCAATGTTAAAGTTTTTGAAAAGTAGGTCAAAGGTCAAGGTCACGAGGTCAAAAATTTTGGTATCAATGGAAAGGTATTGTCACAAGGAATACAGATGTGAGATATGAAAGCTCTATCACCTTCCTATCAAAAGTTATGCCCAATGTAAAGTTTTTCGGACAAACAGACAGACGGACAGGCCAAAAACTAAATGCCCCCGTATCTTTGATTCCAGAAGCATAAAAAACAAAGACTTTTCGGTTTTGCCTTTATTCATATTAAATTATACAGAAATCTATGAATGAGAGCTTTTGAATAGTATTGATTTCATCTTAATACATGTAACGTACAGTCAAAATCGTGTTAATCCAATTAACACAGACAAGTTGTTAGCGGACAATATTAATTCAAGTGAGTTGTGCAGAAATTGAGCCAATTATTTTCCAAACAGCAGTGTACGGTGTATCAAACCTCATGACCCAGTGAAGCCACTTGAACAAATTATTTTCGGTAAATATACTGAAATGCGGTGCTTGGAAATGTATTTTTAGCATATTGAATCAATAGTCGTGATAAATTTAACTTCGAACTTGATCTTGTCTTTTATGCAATCTACAGATAGGTTTGAAAATATGCAAAATTCGGAACATTTTCGATGAGGACGCAGAGTTCCTGTAAAAAAAGTGAAATTTGCGAAAAAAGGACATGCATGACACCCCCCCCTTTTTCTTTACATTTTTATGCGTGCCAAAGATTCGCAATCAAAAAAGACCAATTTTACAGACTTCCGGGCATTTCAAGTCAGTCAAAATTTTTAGTGTGCATCTTTTTATTTCCTGTAGTTACCCCTACTAAAGGGGCAAGGAGGTATTGAACCAATCAAATCTGTAACACAAGATATATGGCGACTATGTTTACCATAGATACAGAAATAAGACAGAGAAAATAATCATTAAATAGGGAAATTGTTCTGAAATATGCATGTATGAAAAAAAAGCAATCCAAGGAATGCTTGTGTCGCCTGCGTAGCGGATTTTTTTTTTATTGAAATTAGGTCAAATATCAAGGGCAAGGTCACTAGGTTAAAAATTATGGAATGTTTAGAAAGGTCTTTTCATAAGGAATACAAATGTGAAATATCAAAGCCCTATCACTTACCACTCAAAAGATATAGCAAATCATAGATTTGTTGAAAAGTAGGTCAAATATATAGGGCAAGTGCACGAGGTAAAACATAGGTAATCACAGATTACGAAGCTCACCTCGTGACAGCAAAATTCAATTCAAACATATTTCTTAGTACATGTATATTGGCTTTTAAAGGCAAAACCACTCAAGCAGAAAAAGTAGGTCAAGGTCATTTTATGAAAGTTTGATCAAAGATACATCCAATATGCAAGTTTGGTACATGTAGCAGTTATACTTTGCTCAATATTGGCTTTTAAAGGCAAAATCACTCAAGCGGAAAAAGTAGGTCAAGGTCATTTTATGAAAGTTTGATCAAAGATACATCTAATATGCAAGTTTGGAACATCTAGCACTTACACTTTGCTCAATATTGGCTTTTAAAGGCAAAATCACTCAAGCGGAAAAAGTAGGTCAAGGTCATTTTATGAAAGTTTGATCAAAGATACATCCAATATGCAAGTTTGGTACATGTAGCACTGATACTCTGCTCAATATTGGCTTTTAAAAGCGAAATCACTCAAGTGGAAAAAGTAGGTCAGATGCTGCATCTGATGCATGGGTCCATCTCGGCATCCAAAGATGAATCACTTGTGCAAGTTTGGTTACTGTAGCATTAGTACTTTGTCAGATACTGAGCTACCCCAAACTTCTTATCCAAATCACTCAAGCGGAAAATGTAGGTCAGATGCTGCATCCGATGCATGGTTACACCTCAGCATCCAAAGATGAATCACTTGTGCAAGTTTGGTTACTGTAGCATCAGTACTTTGTCAGATACTGAGCTACCCCAAACTTCTTAACCAAGTCACTCAAGCGGAAAATGTAGGTCAGATGCTGCATACGATGCATGGGTTCACCTCAGCATCCAAAGATGAATCACTTGTGCCAGTTTGGTTACTGTAGCGGTAGTACTTTGTCAGATACTGAGCTACCCCAAACTTCTTAACCGGACACGGACACGGACGCGGACGCGTGGGGTTATAGCATAAGCTCACTCAACTTCGTCGAGGTGAGCTAAAAATGATGGTATGTGAAGAAAGGTCTTGTCACATGGAATGCACATGTGAAATATCAAAGCCTATCACTCAGCAATCAAAAGAAATAGCCAATCTAAGATTTTTTGAAAAGTAGGTCAAATATCTAGGTCTTGGTCATGAGGTCAAAAGTTTAATATGTGTAGAAAGGCCTTGTCACAAGAAGGAATACACATATGAAATATCAAAGCTCTATCACTTACCAATCAAAAGATATAGCAAATCTTAATTTTTTTTTGAAAAGTAGGTCAAATATCTAGGTCAAGGTCATGAGGTCAAAATTATGGTATGTGTAGAAAGGTATTGTCAAAAGGAATACACAAGAGAAATATCAAAGCCCTATCACTTGCCAATCAATAGATATAGCCAATCTTAGATTTTTTGAAAAGTAGGTCAAATATCTAGATCAAGGTCACAAGGTCAAACATTATATGTGTAGAAAGGTCTAACCACAAGGAATACACATGTGAAATATCAAAGCCCTATCACTAATCAATCAAGAGATATAGCCAATATTATATTTTTAGAAAAGTAGGTCAAATATCTAGGTCAAGGTCAAAAGGTCAAAAATTATGATATGTGTATAAAGGTCTTGTCCTTTCACTTACCAATCAAAAGTTATGGGGTGTGACACCCAAGTGTGACAGACAGACGGACAGACGGATGGACGGACAGACGAACAACAGACAAAGTGATCCCTAAGTGTCGCTGTGCTTCGCAGGCGACACAAAAAGTCAACATCTTAAAAATAAATTCAGCGTATATTTGATAGCGTATGTGGCCAAGTTAATTCGAAGTATGAAAATAAGTACACAAAGCCAAACTAGCTATAGCTTGTCTTATTGAAAAAATCATTAAAAATCTAAAAGTTGATATTTTGACAAAATTCTTTCACAGTTTCATTTCTAGTGATAAATATAAAAATAAAAAGAGAAAAAAAACTGAAAAAGGGAAAAAAAAAATTGTTGGGGTCCCGCCGGGGTTTGAAGCTACTCCCCATGGGTCCATTTGGCATGGAAAACATACATTATACCTATGTACAATCTTAAAAAATATTCCTTAAAAATCCAAAAGTAGATATCTTGACAAAATTCTTTCACTTGTAGGGTACCATGCATGAGTACCTCATACCTACAAATTGTCATGACAATCTGAAGAGTGGTTATAGAAAAGAAGCAGAAAATGTATGAAAATCAACCCCCCCCCCCTTCCTTTTTACATAAGAAAAAAATTCATAAAAAATCAAAAAAATAAATTTTAAGCATAAAATACATATCAAAGCATTAAGTAAGTTAAATATGATAAATATGTAGTAAATGAGTGTGTAAAATCATACACTTGTTGAGTTATTTAAAGAAATAGTGCAAAAATGTGCATTTCTGACAAAGTCCGAAAAGACGTCAAAAACGCGTCAAAAATTTGACTTCGAAGTGGAACCAAAAATAACAACACTTCTTAAGACATCTCTCTAGATCATCCTGATGCTTTCGGTTTGTCGATACATGCTTCGGTTCTGAAGAAGAAGTTTGTCAAAGGAGGGTACCCCCCGTGACCTACTTTTGGCTGTGGTGGCGCCACCAGTTGACAGATCAGGACGAAAAACAACAACACTTGTAGGGGACCATGAGTACTTCATACCTACCAAGTTTCATCAAAATTCCTTCGGTGGTTCTGGAGAAGAAGTTTAAAATGTGAAAAGTTTACGACGACGGACGACGACGACGGACGACGGACGCAACACTATGACAATAGCTCACTTGAGCCTATGGCTCAGGTGAGCTAAAAAGTCTGAGACAGACAACTTTCGCACAATTTTTCAATGTAACGTCACAATAGAATTGCGTCTTTTAACAGTGACGTCATAATGAAAAACAACACCAAAAGATGTTGACTCGGACATTTTGAATTTTTAATCAAGATCAGAAAATGGTCTATTGGCCCCTCTCACACACAGAAGACTCCGCACTCATTTTTTAATTATGATGTACAAAATTACACATACCCGAGTTTGTTGCAGTATTTCCTAAAAAAAAAAACAGATGTCTCCCCCCTCCCTCCAAGTTACTTTGACCTTAGGCCAAGATGATGTGAAACCTTTGAGTCATAGGCAACATCATACTAAAACATGAAAGTGATTCATTATATTGTTTGAGGTAAAGCCTGAACATGATTAGCATATATAATTTCATTATAAGCAAATTTAGTGAAATTGACTTTGGTCACATGACCTTGGATATAGGTGATCTGAAACCTACATTGTATGGATCATGAGCAACAAAAAACTGAATTATTGATTGGATACACGGTTCAAAATATAAAGCCTAGACATGATAAATATAGACAATTTCAGCCTGGACATGATTAGCATATACAATTTCATTACCAAAGTAAGAAGTGACCTTAATCATGTGACCTTGGGACAATGTGATAAGAAACATTTAGTCCTGAGAAACAACATACTAAAATATGAAAACAGTTGTAAGAAAAGTTTAAGAGATATAGCCCAGACAAGATTAGTACATAAAATTTCATTAAAAAGAACTAAATGATCTTGAACTTGGGCACATGACCTTGGGTCAAGATGATAAGAAACCCTCCAATCCTGAGCAACAGCATACTAAAGTATCAGAGTGATCCAGTATACGATTGCACAGATATAGCCCAGACTCAATAGCATTTACAATTTCATTAAAAATGTAATACTTGACCTTTACCTTAGTCATATGACCTTGGATCAAGATGGTGTGAAACCTTTGGGTCATCAGCATCATCATACTAAAATATGAAGTGATCCGATCATGGTTCCAAAGATTAAGCCTGGACATAATACACGTAACAAATACAATTTCATTTAAAATATACTAATAGACCTTGACCTTGTTCACATGACCTTGAGTCAACGTGATGTGACACCTTTAGGTGATAAGCAACACCACACTAAAATAAGACAGTGATCTGATAAATAGTTAAAAGAGATACGCCCCAAAGGGATGGCATGTACAATTTCATTGAAATGTACTTAGTAACTTTGACCTTGATCAAATCACCATGGGTCAAGGTGAAACCTTTTGGTCATGAGCAAAAACATACTAAAACGTGAAAGCAATCCAGTCAGCGGTCCAAGGGATAAAGCCTAGACAGGAATGAATGTACAATTTCATTAAAAATGTAGTAAGTGACCTTGATCTTTGTAACATGACCTTGGGTTAAGGTGATGTGAAGCCTTCCGGTCATATGGAACAACATACTAAAATATGAACGTGATCAGGTTAACAGTTAAAGAGTTATAGCCCAGATAGGAATGCATGTATAATTTCATTAAAAATGTACTAAGTGACCTTGACCTTTGTCAGATGACCTTGGGTCAAGGTGATATGAAACCTTTGGGTCATAAGCAACAACATACTAAAATATAAAAGTGATCCAGTAAAGCGATCAGGAGATAAAGCCTGAAAAGGAATGTATGTACAATTTTATTACAAATGTACTAAGTGACCTTGAACTTGGTCACATGACCTTGGGTCAAGGTGATGTGAAATCTTCAGGTCATAAGCAACAACATACTAAAATATGAAAGTGATCCGGCAAACAGTTCAAGAGAAATAGCCCTGACAGGAATGTATGCATAATTTCATTAAAAATGTACTAAGTGACCTTGACCTTGGTCACATGACCTTGGGTCAAGGTGATGTGACACCTTCAGGTCATAAGCAACAACATACTAAAATATGAAAGTGATTGGGCAAACGGTTCAGGAGATATAGCCCAGACACGATGTGTGATAGACGGACGGATGACGAAGGCAAAACCAATATGTCTCCTCCCCGTTGGGGGGGGGGGGGGGGGGGGGGGGGGGAGTCATAATTCCACCAGACACTAGAAGATGTAAATAACACACACATACATTTAGACACATCCACTTAACTTCCAAGGACTCATACCGTTTCTCTAATTTTTTCCCATACACAATAACTCAGCGGAATCAATTTTTTTCCCATACACAATAACTCAGCGGAATCAGCTACATGCCCCAGTCATCCTTTCCCCTCAGTTGAAACTTTCAGAGAACAGCTTTATACCCTAACTGTTCTAGCTGCTTATGATATTTCAAAATCAGTTTTCTGTTTGATTCAAGCTCTTGCCAATTGTGTTGAGGTCAGTATCAAAATACACGTATATATATATTACATATGACTATTTGAAATAAGAAGCAAATTAATGCCATAAACAGTTCATGCAATGTACTTTTGATATCTAAATATAGAACTGTACATTTATCATTACTGGTATAGATATGCTAAATCATACTGAAATATTTACACTTTATGTGCATTCATCACTGCATATGGGTCTTTATCATGTATTATCATGCATTTGTGCCAATAATTTCTATTTCTATAGTCTATATGTTTTTTCATATTTCTTACAATTTTTCTTTTTTACTCCTCGCATAATTGAGAAATCATGTGTAAGGGTCAGGTCATTTTCGTACTAAAACTGACATAATTCAGGGGTCTAGAATTCCCATTTCCTGTTGCCCGGGGCAAGTGAAAAGTTGGGTCGGGAAAGTGCAAAGCAGCAGCGTACGTACTGGTGTTCATTTGCCTGTCGGCAAGTAGATGAGCTGAACATTTAGATTTCTTTCTTATCTCCTACTTCTAAGAATCAGTTAGAAGCAAACCCTCAATTAATAGCTAGGTATGTCACATTTTATAAACATGGCCTTTAATAAAATTATGTTGCAGTATATTATGGAGGGTAGAAAGAGTCATAATCCTAACTTAATATTCTTATTCCATTATAATATTTTTATTTCAAGTGTTAAGTGTTTATATTCTTTTTCTATTTTAATCTTTATATTTATATTATCAATTCTTATTGCTCTGCCCTTTCATCAGAATCCATAGTATATAACCTTTCCTTCTCTACATATCATTTTAAATGGGCAAGTGAATTTTTCGCATCGAGCAAAAATATTATGTCATGAGTTGCCCCTGGCAAATAGGTTTTGAGAAAAATTCTAGACCACTGTAACTGCATTCACAAAACTATTTATGAGAAATTTACGTTTATCAATACTGAATAAAACATGTCCATTATATCTAAACATCTTAGACAATGTTGGAGCGAAAAGCCTCTTGGTGAAAAGTCTTTTTAGTTCCATGGCGAAACGTCCAACATTCCAAGAACCCCCGAGGTAATACTGAAAACCCACCGGTGATAACAGCGTAAAGAAAATGGATATACATATTTTCACTCATATCCTTACCAGTTGGGCCTCAGCTTTCTTAACAAAAAAGATCTCAGCATGATAAATGAGTAAGACCTTCAGCAATTACCGGAATTTCATTATACCGTTACCAGTTTAATAAATAATCGTGATGTGGTCTGTTGAACGCTTCTCCGAAGGAGAAAATAAGCTTTACTGTAAAGATGCAATATGACTTAGACATGCACGCGGGGATCTGAAAAAAATAACGCAGACGAGAAAGAAGATGTCTACAAATTTGCTCCAAAAATTATTCAATAGAGAGGTATGTGATACAGGAAGTTGTGAACAAAGCCAATTAAGATTTCCTCTTACCAAAATCTATGCAACAGCTTGAATTCTTTTGTCCATTTGCTTAAAAATCCCATTCGAGAAACCCAGTGGCTCCGGATACGAACGTTCGTATCTTTAGACCTATGCCTCGGGGTACGAACATGTTTTTGATTGGTCTGTAACTGTCACGTGACACTGGTCATGTGTCCATAGCAAAATAATAAGATGATTTTTATAACTATATCAAGGTATACGAGTTTATTCTGAATAATCTGTAATTTAGCAACCGACACGAGGCTATTTCTATGCTCTCAATCATTATATAGTGATCACTGTTCAGTAATAGGTACACAATATTGTCGGCTGTTGTGCGTACTGACGTTCCGTCGCTCAAGCGGGATTTGGAAGTTTTTGAAAGTTTTGAGACGATAAGAAATACGTACGTGTAGATGCAACTCAGTACTCATTACTTAGGCCAATTCACTTTTCAGAATATGTCACAAAAAGATGCAATTTGAACACAAGATGCATTGAAAACAAAAGCCCGAACCAAGTATATATGCAGAAGCTAACTACGATTTGTGTTCGTATGCCGAGACATAGGTCTAAAGATACGAACGTTCGTATCCGGAGCCACTGCCTTCGAGAAAAGGCAACCTACATCTACACAGAGAACGCGAAACTTTGTGATGGATTACTGGTCATTCGGACCAGTAATATGTTAAAGATTACTGGTCCGAACCAATTATTACCGGTCCGAAGAATTTTTACCTTTTTTCTCAATCAGTGATCGGGAAAGGCAAATTAACTTGCTCAACTTCAATGAGCCATCTTTCTTCATGACAGGGCCTTTCCAAAAATGATCAATTTTCGAAAGGCTTTGAAGACAATGTATGTACAATACATCAGACGTCAGCACATTTTTTTGTTGTGAAATTCCCAATTTTATCATTTCCAATGAGTTATCCACAGTACACATGTACCGTATCACTGAGCACCCAAGACCAAATTTTCAGCCACTTACCCTGTATTTTTCAAATCGTGTCCACGTATAGACAGCTATGTTATCATTTCAGCTTTGGTGATATTAGGGAAGAAGGGGGGGGGGCTGCAATTGACATTTCTGTACTAGTTTTATTACTTCAATTTGTACCCATTGACTAGCCACTTACAATGACATGATAATTTTACGGACGAACGCATACACAAGTACCTTTACGTAGATAAGATACGTAAGTGGACGTTGGAGATTTAAATCTCAGCCGCAGAACGAGGATAAGAAAGAATGTCAAAGAAAAATCAATATTGTATCATAATAACAAGGACTTCTATTAAGTCTTTGATAATAGCAAAGAACCAGCCATTGTCAGTGAACAAAAGAATTTTTGTGCTTCTGACTGGCCATGGACAGTAAGCTGTGATCCACATGTTACTGTCACAAGGTATAGATCTACGTTACAACGTTTACTTTAACCAAAAATGGACACCGTAGAATAATGCACACCTTTGTGACCAGGGAGCAGCAAGTTGCCGATTTTATGGGTCATTCTTTATCAGAATGTCGCAGGGCGCGTGGCCTTCCCAATCACTGGATCAATAAAGCATTTTAAACACTCAATGACCACACGAGTTGACCTATTATCTTCGTAGAAAAGAAAGTGAAACAGTTGAAAAAATGGATACCGACACGGAACGTTTTTAATTCAGACTTTTTAAAACTACAAATTGAGAAAATATTTCTGGTCATTTGGACCGACAATTACAACATTTTCATCGGTCCGAGCAGATTTTTACCGGTCATGTCCGTCGGACCGACGAGGTTTCGGTTTCACTGTCTACATCTACATGGTACTGAAGTAGTTTGCAGGAGACGGACTCGGGGAATCGAACCCCGGCCGTCCGGTTGATATTCAGACTCGTTGCCGAGTGAGCTAAAGGGACATCCCAATAGCCCAGTCTTAGAACTTGTACTGAACTATTGGTATCTGCTACTACCGGAACCACTACATCCTTCCCCCTTTTCCGTTGAGGGCCGTGGATGTACCCCGCTGTGTGGCCACTCTCCAACCCCTGGCAGGGTTCTGCCTCCTCTCCTGCAGATCGAGCTGGCCCACACACACCAATTGTTCACCTCGTCGCCAATGAAGTAGTTTGCAGGAGACGGACTCGGGGAATCGAACCCCGGCCGTCTGGTTGATAGTCAGACTCGTTGCCGAGTGAGCTAAAGGGACATCCCAATAGCCCAGTCTTAGAACTTGTACTGAACTATTGGTATCTGCTACTACCGGAACCACTACAGTACGTTGAACCATCAACAATTGATGACTATTCAACGGCGTGAACAGATCGCTACTATATTTACAAGAATTCTTAGTAAATGAAATTACAAAAATAGAAAAGCTAAAAGATAAAAAAGAACAAACTATTTACAGCTTCTATATATGGATACTTGACAAAATTTATGGTTCTGAACCAGAGATTTAAACTGGTCCAGAGATGGTGCGTGAATGATTGAATTTGGAAGTGAATTCCACAGAACAACAGTGAAGGGGAAAAAACTATTTATAGTAGTCTGTTCTGGTACTGAAGATTTGGTACTGCTGAGAGTTGGTGCTGCGGGTACGTGAGAATGTATTTTGGGTGAGGTAAACGGCAAAAAATGGGGCCAAAAACGGCAGATTTTGCCCCTACCCCTTTTAATAAAAACTCGTCACCAAAAATTAGAAAATTGACTTTGAATATTACAACATATTGGTCACATTTTCTGTATTTTTAAGTCTCACCAAAACTTAGGAAAAAAAATTGTTAAAAACTCAAATGGTGACACGTTTTTATCAAGATTTTTTCTAAGTTTTGGTGACGACTTTTTATTAGAAAACTTCTAAGTTTTGGTGACGAGTTGTCTGGTCAAGTCGTCACCTGGTTACGAATTGACCAGACAACTCGTCACCAAAACAGGTAGGTTACGAGTTGTCTTTTTTTGGTTACGAGTTGTCTTGTTACGAGTTGTCTTGGTTACGAAGTGTCCTGATACCCTTATTTTTTCCATGACGTTGTGACACTCTCCATCGGCTCAATGTTAAACTCGGTGGCGCAACGTTGAAATTTTCCATTGAAAAGGCCCCATCTAAAATTTAGCTTGCCTGTATAATATGATTAAATAAACTCTCGACGACCATACATGTATACCAAAGGAGTAGGGCTGGGACGATACTGCACCCAGCCGATCCGATACGTATCACGATACCTGATATCCGATACGATATGTATCGCGATACAAAGTTGATTAATAAATCCTTCTCAAAAAGCTATTTGAAAGTATTTATATTCATTATATAAGTAGCTTTTTTCATTCAACATGTTATATTTATTCAACACTTGCTTTCTAGCTTTCCGTCTAGAATAAAGATGAAAAAGTAAATAAACGGTTTGTTATTTGACTAGAAGAGTTGAAAAACAAAATCATTTAAAATAACAGTAAGAAATCATTGGAAAAATCATATTAAAGATCAGTGGTTCTAAATAATTTTGTCATGTTTACAGTGATCGGGAAGGCAAACTTTCTCAATGGAATTATGGCCCCTTCCACTTGGACTTCAATGGGAATTCTCAAAATCAATGGGCCATCTTTCTTAACGAAAAGGGTCATTCCAAAAATGATCTATTTTCGAAAAGCTTCACATACAATGTATTAGTGTTGTAACGATTATCGCCGACATCGGCGACATCATCGCTAATACCCTTCGATTTCGATTAATCGATTATGTTTTTAGGAATCGATTATAATCGGAAATATTCAACGTGGAAAAGAATGAAATAGTTTTCGGTCGAATTCGCGTATGACAAGTACGAATAAAACGAAAGTAGATCAACGATTGTTTCTACGAGTTGAAGTTCCGGGCGTAGCGTAAATAATTTGAAAAGGATACACTCTCTAAGGCATACAATGAATGGAATTTGGATTCTCATTGAATTTAATAGTAATGACAAGTACTCCTAACTTTAACGTCAGATGCAATACGGGCCTGCGATACGTCAATATCTACTCGTCTAGAAAAAAAAAAAATTGTAGTTTTTACGCCGAACTCCTGAGCTTTTTAAGAAGGACAAGGTCAGTGAATTTCACAGCACTGTTACTACGAAGATATTGCTTGATTCCTTGAATGAGCAAAATCTTAAGTTAACTCTTGGGTCGTTACATGGAACACCCCCCTCCAATCCCTGCATATGCCGTATAAAGTCGACCATTACTGCTGTGATCTTGACAAAATATTTCATTTACTAGACAGGATTTTATCATTCTGTGGTTAGAGTATTTTCTAGACATTTTGCTATGTATATAAGCATACGATTTAGTGAAGTTTATTCATTACTTGTCATATTTCTTTCTGTAAAAACAAGAAAGAACTATTTCCGATTAAATCGAAATAATCGATTAAAATCCTCTCCGATTTTAAACCGATAATCGATTATGAAATTTTTCCGATTTTACAACACTACAATGTATGCATAATACATCAGATTTTGGCACATTTCTAGTCGTGAAATTCCAAATTTTTTACCATTTCCAATGAATAAGTTAGTGTATGTATCACAAAACAGCCAAAATAAAACGTTCAGCCACCTATCCTGTATTTTTATGTCATAGTATGGGCAGCTTGTTGAAATTAGGGAAGGGGGGGGGGGGAAGTTGACTGCAATTGACATTTCTGTACATTTTAGAATCTATTACTTCAATCTGAACCCATTGACTGACCATGATAATTTACGGACGAACGCATACATAAGTACCTTTATGTCAATAAGATACGTAAGTGGACGTTTGGGATTTAAATCTCAGGCGCAGAACGAGTAAAAAAGAATGTTGGTGAAAAATCAATATTGTATCATTATAACAAAGAACCTTTCGGGTGAGCGGAGCAATTGTCAGTGAACAGAATTTTGTTTTCTGACTGGCCATGTACAGTAAGCTGTGATCCACACGCTACGGCTACTTGTGTAGATCTACGTTACAATTAAATATGAGTACAGAACATACAGATAGATTTGAAAACCACACATAATTTGTACCAGGGCGCAGCCTGTTGTCGATTTTATGGGCCATTTTTGATCGGAATAGGACTCATGTCGCAGGGTGCGTGGCCTTCCCTGACCCAATCACTGAACAGTTTATATCTATATGTAAACCGAAGAAAGTTGGATTTAAGCTTCAGAGTACTTAAATGAAAGTCCGAAAAATTCGAACACGTATTTTTATATAAATTTTAACTTAGGTATCGTCGGGGTGTATCGATACTTGGATCGCGAAATAAAATATCGTGATGCATCGATGAATCGGAGTATCGTCCCAGCCCTACAAAGGAGCTGTTAAGATAAGGGCCGTATTTAGCCCTGAATCCCGTGACTTATTTCTTGGGCATGGCGAATCGTTTACCGAAAAACATGAATCATTATTGAAATATAATGTATTTGCCGAACTTTTACATGTTTTACATTATGTTAAGGAACTCTTAAGGTTGTAAAATTAAGGTCGAAAGAGGTAGGGGTGCTCGGATAGAAAATTCGATAATATCGACAAAAAACGTATACATTTTTGAATATTTTGTCTAAAATGGATAAATATAAGCTAAAAGACATCAAATGTGTCTACATTGTGTATCAGAAATAGATTTCGAACGTTCTACCTCCTTTAATCGGTAAATAATGAAATCCGGAACTTAAAATACGGTCTTATTCTTCATTCAATGGCTACAATGTAAGCCTTTTATAGCGAAATACACATTGACGGAGAAATGAACATTTCTCTTGCTTATTTCGTTCCTATTTCTTGTATCTTTCATTCAATCATATTGAGTACACAATGTTTGATGGATTAAAGAGGAAAAATAGTCAAATGTGCTATATTTAATGGTCAAAAAGATCGATTCTTAAAAAATGCACCCCCCTTTCCATTTTTAGTTTTTCGTCTCTGGGGTAGTGTTCCCCCCCGGAGATACAGAACCCCACTTTGCCAAAAAATTTGTATCATGGATACACATCTCCAGTAAAAGTGGCTTTCTGTATATCCGGGGGGGAACAATGTTCAATAAAACTTTTCCGTTTTCTATTGATTTCTATGAGAAAAAGGTAAGTTTTTACCCCAAAATTAGCAATATTATGCAAAACAGATAAAAAATAACTTCATATTCTGATGGGATGCCGTATAGGTATACATTTTACCAAAAAAGGTTCTTGAAATTTCAATTTTCAAAATTCCACTTTTCAGGGCTGATTTTACGCCTTATCTTAACAGCTCCTTTACGACCAAATGAGATCTATTCAATGATATGGATTTTATTTTAATTTTTGCATGACAAAGATATCAAAATTGCGTTGATCCAGTTTCAAAAGTGAGCCGCACGGACAGTAGTCTGACAAGTCTGTTGTGGGGTCGATTGTTCCTATTTGGTAGACTTAATAATCCAGTCCCTTGGCTACTGCGAATCCAAGTATCATTGTTACAGAACGAGGTTGGACAAATCTAGTTACAATGGTTACAGTGCAACGAATGTACCTTAAGTTTAACATTTAATTGACCAACAACTTCTTTCCTTTTCTTGTTACATGCTGTAGAACCGATGTTATCACTATTTTAATCAACTCCTGAAACACCATTACACCGCCTTGCTTGTGTCAAATGTGCAAGTGTGTGATGACGTCAAGACCAAGCTTTAGAAATATATCAATCTATAGTTAGTTTCGGAGATGTTATTTTTAGCAATTCAGGGATTTTTTTTGCCCCTTTTTGGGGCCGTTATTCGGCCCCATTCCCAATGAAAAATAGTATCTTTTTTTCCCATTGTGACTCTAAAATTTCCCAATTTCATTCAGATGGAATTATCAGCGAAAATAGTGAAAATAACTGGTTCAAAAGTAGCAAATTTACTAATTATTTGCCATATTGTTGTAAGTAGTGTTGTATAATCGGACAAATTTCATAATCGATTATCGGTTTATAATCGAGGGGGATTTTAATCGATTATTTCGATTTAATCGGAAATAAATTTTACTTGCTTTTACAGAAAAGAATATGAGAAGTAATGATAAAACTTCACTAAATCATATGTCTAGAAAGAACTCCAACAAGAGAGTGATAAAATCCCTGTCTAGTAAATGAAATATTTTGTTAAGCTCACAGCAGTAATGGAGCCAAATCAAATATGTGATTGTTATAGCAATAGTCGGAAACTTTACATGACTGATTCAGTTTTTTAAATTTTTTTTTATTTGGGGGGGGGGGGGGGGGGGGGGGTGTTCTCCATTCAACCCAAGAGCAAGGTTTTTGCTCATTCAATGAGGAATCAAACAGTATCTTCGTGGAGTTTAAGCTGGCCTTGTCCTTCTTACAAAGCTCTGGAGTTTGGCGTAAAAAGTTGTTTTTTTCCCTAGACGAGTAGATATTGACGTATCAAATCTGACGTTGAAGTTTTTCTATTAGAGTACTTGTCATTACTATTAGATTCAATGAGAATCCTAATTCCACCCATTGTATGCCTTAGAAAGTGTAATTCTTTTCGAATTAATTAATTACGCTACGACCGTAACTTTAACTCGTGGAAGTGATCATCGATCTACTTTCATTTTTATTCGTAAGTGTTAAACGCGTATTCAACCGAGAAACTATGTCATTCTTTTGTACGTTGTATATTTCCGATTATAATCGATTCTTGAAAACACAATCGATTAATCGAAATCTGAGGGTATTAGCGATGATGTCGCCGATGTCGACGATAATCGTTACAACACTAGTTGTAAGCATAAGAAATTGAATCATATTTAAAGAAAATTATATGATTAAACATTCAATTCTCAACTTTTGAACGATAAACTGTCATTTTACTTTAACTTTGATATTTAGTACTTCCCTTCCCAAATGTCGTTAATTTTCCCAATTGCAAGGGCCCCGACCCCATTCCCAAATTACTGAAAAAAATCACTGCAATTAGAAATCGTTGTTCTCCGTATTTGCTAAAATAAAATGCTGCTGAGCTTTGTAATCCATGATTACCAATGTTTCTGGAACATAATGATCTCGGGGACATAAAACGCTGCGAACCAGTCATCTCATATGTATAAGCGAACTTTGGTGTGGAGCTCGTAAAAAAGTTCCCCGCAAGGGGTTTGACAGTAAGTGTTTTAAATGCTCTTACCCTGACATGGTTGCCATAGCACTTTCTGTATAGGCATAACCTCAGACAGTGTATGTTTTGTAGATATTGTTTTCATTTTCGTGCGAGAACATTATGGCGTGGGCAGGGGATGCGTAGGTTACAATAGCATAAATGTCTGACCTCAAAAACTTGTGTTCTACACCCAAAAGCTGAAGTCATTTACTGACTAAAATGAAAGGCTTATATAGAAAGTGATAGATCAAAAGAAAGATCCTTTCCTGTATATTTCTTTGGTACCAAATGATATATACCTTTCCGTTACCATTTTCACTCCGAAAAAGAAAGTGAAAGTGAAAATAGAGAAATTTTGACATGTCATTCAGATGGACTTTGGTCCCATTTTGACCATCGCTCCAGAAAAATTCTCAATATTAAAATTATGCTGATTTGAAGCCCATATCTGTTTAAATAATATATGAAAGTTATTTAGGGATTCGCCAATTCGTTTTTGAGTCCCCATTCTGAGCCCCTCTCCGGAAATCTCCTCTACGTTGTGACTCCTTCCAGTTTGATTTTTATATGCATATCCAAAAATAGAACTCATGAAAATCTTACAAAAATATTACAGAATCTAATGATACCTTATAAGCCCCTCTCCGGAAATCACCTCTACGTTGTGACTCCTTCCAATTTGATTTTTATATGCATATCCAAAAATAGAACTCACGAAAACCTGACAAAAATCTTACAGAATCTAATGATACCTTATAACTTGCCTTCATTTTAATAATCATACACACTACAGCGATATCAGTCTCTGACTCTTAATATAAAGAAAATTGACCGGGGGCCAAATTAGCTTAGAGGCTATAGGGTTTATGCTATTAAAACCTTACTCCTCCCAGGCACCTGGTCCCACCTATAACTTCTTAGAGTCTATCAATGCTCAATTTGGTACTTTATTGTGGGTGCTGTTGAGATTGTTGTCAGGATCTTCTTTATCTCATTAAGATGCCGCAAAATAAGACCGTTTACAGTAGGGGACCCATTAATTTATGCTGGGACCCATTGTCTTGGCTTTAGATCAAATTGTAGATTAAACTCTGACTGCCATATCAAGAACTACATATTGGTACCAAGATATTTGACCTAGTGACCTTTAATTTGAACTTTGACCTTATACTCTTATACAATGTAGTAATATTTTGGTTAAGAAGTTCTTAAACATATATTTTTATGTCTCTGGAATCAGATTCGGGGTCATATAGTTTTTAGCCTGTCCGTCGGTCTGTTTGTCCAAAAAACTTAAATAATTGGGCATAACTTTTGAATGGAAGGTGATAGGGCTTTCATATTTCACATGTGTATTCCTTGTGACAAGAACTTTCCATTGATACCAAAATTATTGACCTCATGACTTTGACCTACTTTTCAAAAACTTATATAATTGGGCATAACTTTTGAATGGAAGGTGATAGGGCTTTCATATTTCACATGTGTTTTCCTTGTGACAAGACCCTTTCCATTGATACCAAAATTTTTGACCTCGTGACCTTGACCCTCTTTTCCAAAATCTTTAACATTGGGCATAACTTTTGAATAATAAGTGATAGGGCTTTCATATTTTGCATGTGTAAATCCTTGTGACATGACTGTTCCATTGATACCAAAATTTTTGACCTCATGACCTTGACCTTTGACCTACTTTTCAAAACCTTAACATTTGGCATAACTTTTGAATTGTAAGTGATAGGGCTTGCGTATTTCACATGTGTATTCCTTGTGACAAGACCTTTTCATTGATAGCAAAAGTTTTGACTTTGACCTTTCACGTACTTGTACTCAACAGAAAATGGTGTTTATACGAACAAAGATGCCACCGGGGGCATTCGTGTTTCACAAGCACAGGCTTTATTTCACATATGAATGATAGGGCTTTCATATTTCATAATTCATTCACCATAACAAGTACTACATTTTGATACCAAGACATTTGACCTAGTGACCTTGACTTTGAACTTTGACCTTATAGTTATAGTAATATTTTAATTTGGATAAGAAGTTCTTATCTCTTCAAGTATAAGTGATAGGGGCTTTCATATTTTATACATACATTCACCATAACAGGTTGCTACATTTTCATACTGAGGCTTTTGACCCAGTGACATTGACTTTGAACTTTGACCTTGTACATGTATTAATATTTTGGTTAAGAAGTTCTTAAAGCAAATAAGTGATAGGGCTTTAATATTTCATACATGTACACTCATTCATCATAACAAGTATTACTCCAAGACATTTGATTTAGTGACCTTGACCTTAAACATTTACCTAATCGTAATTTTTCCATATAGACCTTGACCTTAAACGTTTACCTAATCGTAATTTTTCCATATAGGTTTCAAACATACATTTTACGAAGTACTACATTTTCATTCAGAAGCATTTTACCTTGAATGTAGAACTTGTATGAGGGCATTCAATGTGAACAATTGAATGTTATGTCATAAATGAATCCGTTAAGAGAAAAACTTCCCACAGGGGGTATAATTCATCACTTTAGGGCAGTTTAGTTTTTATAATCTTACACATTTTTCAAAAATCCGATCCAGAGGGATGGGTATTGGTGAGGGACCCTCCGTATTAAAAAATTTGTTTTTTTCAAGTTTTTACCCATATTGTCAATGTTGTCAAAATTATTTATTGGCTGGGACCCCCCCCTCCCCCCCCCCCCCCCCCCCCCCCCCCCCCAAAAAAAAAAAAATCTTGATCCGTGCTAAACAAGATTTATTAGCTTAAAAAAAAAAAAAGGATGAGCGGAGTTACATTTGTATATTTTTTAGCTCAATAAGAAGGACCCCTACCACCTTTACCACCAAATCTCATTGGGACTCACCAAAATTTCCTTGGAATCACCATTTCAAAAACCTAGTGTGAACCCTGGAATTGTGTCCAACTTTTCCAAAACTGCACCGACTCATGGAAAGTTTTGGTCTGATTTTGTTATATTTTCCCAGTTTTTTGAACCATTATTTCTTTTCCACTAATCTGACAAGTCAACACTTAACTTTTCTCTTGTACATCAGATATATGCAAACCTACATCGGACAGTTGGTTAAAAAAAAGTTGAGGATGTAAATCAGATAAGTCCTTAAGGAGCTGTTAAGATAAGGGCCGGATTTAGCCCTGAAAGTGCTCGATTATTTCTCGTGCGTTGTCCTTCCACTTTAGATAAAAATTAGTCAAGATAAAAATATAAAGTATTATAAGATTCCTAGTAGGTATTTTATGTAAATAAATTTGGTGAAAGATGTTATGATTACGAGTTGAAGAGGTAGGGGTACAGACGACGGAAAACGTCGAATAGCGAACGAAAATGCACAAAAAATGCATTATTTTACCCATTTTTGGCCGGATTGCAAAGCAATTCCGGCCTATAGATTGATGATGTCCGTCCGTCTGTCTGTCCGTCCGTCCGTCCGTCCGTCTGTCCGTCTGCCGTCAACATTTTGGTTTAAGTTTCTGGTTGAGGCAAAATCTAAGGAACTATATGCAGTAGAAACTTTATATTATACATGAAGCTTGCCCATGACAAGACCTTTCAATTTATGCCATAACATTTGACTTAGTGACCTTGACCTTTGACTTTGACCTAGTTAAAGATTTGGGTTAAAGTTTCTGGTTGAGGCAAAATCTAAGTAACTATATGCAGTAGAATTTTTATGTTATACATGAAGCTTGCCCATTAAAGGACCTTTCAATTTATGCCATAACATTTGACCTAGTGACCTTGACCTTGGACTTTGACCTACTCAAAGATTTTGGTTAAAGTTCCTGGTTTAAGCAAAATCGATGGAACTGTATGCAGTAGAAACTTTATATTATACATGAAGCTTGCACATGACAAGACCTTTCAATTTATGCGGTAACATTTGACCTAGTGACCTTGACCTTGGACTTTGACCTAGTTAAGGATTTTGGTTTAAGTTCCTGGTTTAAGCAAAATCTATGGAACTGTATGCAGTAGAAACTTTATTTTATACATGTAGGTTGCCTCTGACAAAACCTTTCAATTTATGCTGTATTATTTGACCTATTGACCTTGACCCAGTTAGTGACAAAAACTTTCTTTGCAATCCGGCCATACCGTCTTTAGCGGTGTTTTATTTATGTTTATTATACTTCTGTTACCTTTTCAAGTCTGAATTGGATAAGAGAAATTAACTTTGAGGTTATTATATCAATATAATCGGCAAACTCTGCAATCCGGAAACTGAAAAACGGTTTTATTTCGTTCTTCTCGGCCATTTATGTAGGTTTCTGGCGCGAAATACACACGGTGTAGAAATACAAATAGACAACTTTCTTGTTTATTTCCTTCTAAACGGTTAAATATTTGATCAGAACACACTCTGAATATATTGTTCCATGATATAAAATGGAAAAAAATTCAATGATAACCTATTTTATCGCTCTAGAGACACATTTAAAAATAGTCATCCATCCCCCCTTTTTTCGCTTTTCGCCTGTGGGACATTGTTCCCCCCCCCCCTCGCTTCAGAACCCCACTTGGTCAGAAAATGTATTTTATTGATATACACCTTTGGTGAAAGTGGCATTGTAAAGCGAGGGGGGGAACGATGTTGTATAAAACTTTTCCGTTTTCCATTGATTTCTGTGTAAAAAACACTTATTTTGACCCAAATATCGGTCTTATTTTGAATAGATTATCCCATCTGAAAGCAGATTCATATGTGGACCAAGTTACTTAATATTTCTATCTAAAAAAATTCTTAAATTTTGCATTTTGAAATTTCGACTTTTCAGGGCAGATTTTACGCCTTATCTTAACAGCTCCTTTCCTGGATCGGCCTGATGGTTTTGCATATACACTGTAACAAATACTACATGTACATCACCACAGGGTTCACGAAATTATTGTGGTGGTTTGAGATTTATGTTTTCACATGACAATAAGACTTTAATGTAATGACATGCAGATCAAATGATTACATCTGCATTTAACATGGCAAATTCATTCTACATGTATGTTTTGGATACAAGTACAAATGTATACATGTACAGTTCATTTAAGTAACACTACTCAATGATCTTTGACCTTGCAAGGTTTCACAAATGCATCCTGCTTGTTTATGTTAACTTTTGATTCATTGATATGCAGTCTCTGTCTTTTTCTTTAGTGCCTAGGAACAGTTAAAAGAAGCAAGTACGGTACCCAGTCTCGCCTTTTCAATAAGATACCTGGAAGACTGTGTTATAGACTTAGACAACTGGTGTCACAGGATATACTAGAAGAAGGGTAAGGATATGAATTTTACACCCCTACTGACAAATCCCTCATAACAATACAGAGAACTAGAAAGGTTTCTTGTTGCGGTTGCAACAAGAGTGTCTTCCTCCTATACAATTTTTGGTTTGGAAATATGAAGGACGTCACATTACATGTATTTATATTATATATTTAAGTTTTCAAATGGCAGTAACATTAAATTTTCAAACCGATAATTGTTGGTGAGCAACCATTTGATTTGGGGGGGGGGCAGGAATTTATTGCCAGCCGGTAAAATTTTTTCAGCAATTTTCTGAGCAGGCCATTTTTTTCAGCCATTACCAGAGTCGGAGAAAAATTTTCGCCGGTTCTTTGGGCCGGATTTAAACAAATTGTCAAATGTTGTGAATGTCTGTGTAAGTTAAACTCCCCGCTGTTACAGAGTATGAGTTAATAACCGTTCCTTCAGATGTCTCTTTGCAATTAGCGAATTTCAGACAGATTGTATGTTGTTTAAATAGAACCTTTTCTAGATTTTTGTGCCTATGCGTATTAGGTCTCTGGTAGATACAGCTATGTGAACAGTTTGTATTTATATTAATTAATTTTTTGACTTTAAATTGTCTGGCACAAAGGGCCAGCAAAAATTTCCATATCATGCAATGTATCCTTACTTTTGCATGGTCCGGGAAAAAAAATTGCCGGCCCTTTGGGCCGGAATATTTTTTTCAGCATTTGTCAGAGCCGGGATTTTTTTTTTTGCAAATTCTTCCTGCCCCCTTCCCCCATAAAAAAGGCGAGCTCGTAGCTGTAGAACCAATTTTCTTGAGAAGAGAAATGGTAATAACAAGTTACGTTCAATATATATATATAAATACCATGAGGTTCTCGCTGTGCAGGTTCAAATTTGGACCCCCCCTTCCCTTTTTTCAAAGTTTATTTTGAATTTCCATCATGGCGACATCGTTCAATATAAACAGAACTGTTTTCGAAAAACGAGGGGAGGGAAGAATGTTGGAGAAATTGTTCATCAATTTGTAAATAAACCAACCGAAAATTATGTTCGAACGTTTGCTAGAATTAGAAATTAAACTTGATGTTCAAAATATAGTTATTGAAGTTTAGAAACAGGTTTGTAGGTTAGAAATCGGAATCAAACTACCACTTTTTGTGTGTAAATTCTGGTTTGTAGCTGATCTCTTCTAAATTAATCAACTGTTTTAAAATCAAATTGTGTATATCGAAATGTATTTATGAAATGCATATTCATCATTGCCGTGAAATCGGAATTTGAAAATCTCAACACTGCTTTTCTCGAGTCGGACTCGGACTACCAATTTTAGTGTGCGCCCGATCTGTTGGCGTGAAGGTGTATCGAAATACCCAACTCAAAATTTCGATGCTCATATCTTTTCAACAGTAAGAGATAGGAAAAATCAGAAAGACTAAATAAGACAGATATATGGATAAAAAATAATAATATTGAAATTTTTAGGAAACTTCATAAGCTTAATTTTTGTTTACTATTATAAGCAAAAAAGTGTCTTCCTCCTATGAACTTCTGAATTTGGAAATATGAAGGACGGTGAAGGACGTCATCGTAATAAATCGTTACAGTGTGCATCTAGCATTTCATATCTTGCATGGCTGTCGACTTTCAAAAAGAATGGAAATTGTAGATAGCAAAATACGAGATATTTAAGCTTACAAATAGCAAAACATGAAATTTTCGGTCCTTTTGAGTAATTCGACGCTCCCGTCAAATATTTGAATCTACTAAAAAACATGATAAAAAAATAACAGAGACCAAAAATAAAAAAGACCAATCTAGCTTTTACTCCAAACGTAACGTTGGAGAACTTTCATTGTCCTAGCTTACAGGGTTCTTGAGAAATCGCTGATCCAATTTTCCACGGTTACGAAAACAATAGGTCTTCCGACGGAAGTCGGAAGACCTAATTATACATTTATCCACAGTCTTTATGTAATTCCATAAATTTTAGTTTTTAACTTAATTTTACATGATATGTGACAATGAATTGTCTACTGAAAGTTGATATGTAATGAACATTGTTGAATAGTTCAAATATTAGTTGTCACTTTTTATACGCCCGTCATTTGACGGGACATATTATGGTATGGCGAAGTCCGTCCGTCCGTCCGTCTGTCCGTCTGTCCGTCCGCCTATGGAACGCAATAACTTGAATACGCGTCAACGGATTTTTATGAAATTTATACATAGTGATCAGACTGTGGAGAGGAAGCCGCCTTTCGATTTTCAGGTTCATCCGATTTGTCGTTACAGAGTTATGGGACTTAGATTTTTAAAATACAGTGAAAATATACTAAAATATTTAAAAATTATTTAAAAATCTATTTCTGGTCGAAATGTTTTGAAATTTTGTATACTTCAAGTAGAAAGGATGTTCTTTGACATATGTAACGGGTTTTTAATTTTTTTGTCGCATTAGCGAGATATTGTGTGTAATAGGAAGGGGGGGTGGGTTATATGCACATACATTTTATGCTAAGGGCAAAATATAGGCGCATGGAACGTGATAACTTGAATATGCGTCAACGGATTTTCATGATATTCATACGTTATGATTGGACTGTGGAGAGGAAGCCGCCTTTCGATTTTCAGGTTTATTCGATATGTCGTTACAGAGTTATGGGACTTAGATTTTTAAAATACAGTGAAAATATACTAAAATAGTTAAAAATTATTTAAAAATCTATTTCTGGTCGAAATGTTTTGAAATTTTGTATACTTCATGTAGGAAGGATGTTCTTTGACATATGTAACGGGTTTTTAATTTTTTTGTCGCATAACCAAGATATTGTGTGTAATAGGAAGGGGGGAGGGGTGGGTTATATGCACATACATGTTAAGCTAAGGGCAAAATAAAGGCGCATGGAACGCAATAACTTGAATATGCGTCAACGGATTTTCATGATATTCATACATTTTGATTGGACTGTGGAGAGGAAGCCGCCTTTCGATTGTCAGGTTCATTTGATATGTCGTTACAGAGTTATGGGACTTAGACATTTTAAAATACAGTGAAAATATACTAAAAATAGTTAAAAATTATTTAAAAATCTATTTCTGGTCGAAATGTTTTGAAATTTTGTATACTTCATGTAGGAAGGATGCTCTTTGACATATATAACGGGTTTTTAATTTTTTGGTTGCATAAGCGAGATATTGTGTGTAATAGGAAGGGGGGGGGGGGTTATATGCACATGCATGTTAAGCTATGGGCAAAATACAGGCGCATGGAACGCAATAACTTGAATATGCGTCAATGGATTTTCATGATATTCATACATTATGATTGGACTGTGGAGAGGAAGCTGCCTTTCGATTTTCAGGTTCATTCGATATGTCGTTACAGAGTTATGGGACTTAGATATTTTAAAATACAATGAAAATATACTAAAATAGTTAAAAATTATTTAAAAATCTATTTCTGGTTGAAATGTTTTGAAATTTTGTATACTTCAAGTAGAAAGGATGTTCTTTCACATATATAACGGGTTCTTGAATTTTTTGTCACATAATCCAGAAATTATGTGTAATGGGGGGGGGGGGGGTTATATGCACATACATGTTAAGCTAAGGGCAAAATATAGGTGCATGGAACGCAATAACTTGAATATGTGTCAACAGATTTTCATGATATTTGTACATTTTGATCAGACTTTGAAGAGGAAGCCGCCTTTCGATTTTAAGGTTCATCCAATTTGTCCTTATGGAGTTTTGGGACTTAGATATTTTGGTGTTGTGAAAAAAATCCCAACGGGCGTATTTTGCTGCGTGAGCGTAGGCTTTATTACTTTTGACTAACTGTTGCAAGAGGCATCCAGATGGATAGTGGAAATAACTTTTCCTGACTTCTGCCAAAATTTACTTCTGCCAAAATTTAATAAGATACTGATATTGCAGAAATTTACAAACATATTAGTTCTACTTGCATCTTGCTGAAATCTCACCTTCATTTAATGGTTATAATATCAAGTTGTGCAGATTGTAAGTCAATTATAGATTATCTTTCTACAGATGTATACCTAAACAATTATAGAAAAGCTAAGGATCGGACCAAATAAAAATACTTTTACTTCCCTTAGATTGACCCTAACTCCCTTTGTTCACCTTGAACTCAACTATTTTCGCACAGTTTTTATAGTACATGTGTAGTAATATTTCAATAAAAACTGTAAGTAGAATCCTCATTTGGTTGCTTAGTACAGTAAGTGCTTATATTTGAAAATAACAGTTACTTTAATTTATTGCAAACTCGCCAAACTGACATTTCCATATTAAATTACATGCATCCTTAAAATTTTCAGATATTTTGAGTTATCTATTTTCAAGTTCAAGAAAAAAGGAAAAAAAACTTTTCAGGCATATTAAGGGAGGGAAGATAATTTTTTCGCCCTTAGACAAAATTTGCTCTACATTTAAGGAATTTGATCGCAATAATTTTTTTTCAGCTATGTATTTTTGGGCTTCACTCGCTGCGGGCAGTATGTTGTATCATACACATACCAAATGGACACTAATGAACACTCTGCTATACCCCTCCCTGTGTATGAGTACAAGTTACAATGGTGGTTGTTTGTTCCAAATAGACCTCTGAAAATGGTAAGTATACAGATTTTCTCACTGATTTGTCTAGAGGTATTCTTGACCCTTTTACATTTCAAAAGAGACAAATTTACATCATTCTTTCATCAACACGATCAAGGTAGCATCACTTCACTTAGTTCTGTATTAGAAATGTACATCTACCTTGTAAATGTCACTTTATATGACTTTATGAATATCTACCCGGGTTTTTACTAAAATACAAAGTTATTGAGTATCCTCTATGTACTGAGGAACTCAGATAAAATTATGGAAAAAAAATATCTACCGGGTAAACACAGACATACATGTATTTGACAATGCATTCGATACTTGATATAATACATAAAACTCAAGATATATCATTATCCTTGTTGGAAACTGCTTGCATATTTGCACTTTGTATAGAACTTCTTTGGCAGGACACTTGGGGCTAATTGGGGTAGGACAATAGACTTAGAGTATGAGCATGATATTTGCAAATTGCATGTACATTTGTTTGATACTGAAAGATCTCATTGCTAATTGGGCTAATTGGGGTAGGACAATAGACTTAGAGTATGAGCATGATATTTGCAAATTGCATGTACATTTGTTTGATACTGAAAGATCTCATTGATTCATTTAGTATTCCCCATTAACTTATATCACTTGTATTGACTTTTAGTTGTCTTTGTTTTAGATATCTGAAATAACTTTGTTTGGTGAGGACATAAATGAACATCTTTTCCTGTCATTCTGTGAATGGCCAGATGACACCTCCAAAGCTCTCATCTTCGGTTCAAGGTAGATATTATATAATGATCATCATATTCATGTGTTTAGTGTCCAAGAGTTATTACTTTTGAAGAAAACAAAAATTATTGTAAAATCAATGTTCAGATACATGTAACTTTTAGTGCTGTGCGATAAAAACGGTTTACCGGTACATTGCAATATTTTCGTCCCCAATACGTACGGAAATCTGATTTTTAAAAATATTCAAGTTCGTTGGTATACTAGTATTTGCTCAAAGTAGCAAAACGAGAGATTAAAAAGATGCCTATTTGGGACGTTTTAATCAACAAGAAAATGGCACTTTGCAGATATTGTAGAGAGGAAGTTAAGGCACATGTTACTTTTAGTGCTGTGCAATAAAACCAGTTTACCGTTTATATTGCAATATTTTTGTCCCCAATACGTACCACAATCTGTTAAAAAAACCTTCAAGTTCATTGGTATATTTGCTTAAAGCAGCAAAATGAAAGATGAAAACAACACCTATTGGGGAATTTTAATCAACAAGAATATTGCACTTTGCCATTTGTTTGCAGTCAATGAAGTGAGGAAATTAAGAAGTCCGGAGACACAACGAACATATCTAAGATATAACGACATCACACATATTTTCATCAGTTCATGCTTAGACATAAAGCAAAGTTTAATTGCAATAGCTGATTTGCCAGTAATCCAGTCAGCAGACAAGAATCCGGACATCACAAAATTTTGTGATATTCTCATTATGACATCACAACAGAAAACATGACAACGCATCTAGACAATCAAGATGATGCGATCAAACATGACGTCACAATGAAAAAACTATGCCATATGATGTGTTGTCCGGAGTCTATGAGTATAAAATCTAGGTTAGGAACGGTTACAACTGTAAACTGGCAAAAAAACTATTAAAACGAGAAAATTTTAAACAAAAAAATATATATGAAGTCGGTAAACTCCATATGGCGGCTTCGCTGTCTCAGATCAGCCCAAGTGCAATCAAATTCAAAAAAATATATTAATATATTTTTGCAGTGTTCCAGACCGTAATCAGGACAGTTGCTGTCAGTGCTATATAACTATCACTTCTATTCCTCCGCTTAATGCCTGTACTTACTGTAATGACCTCAGAATCTGTAAGTAGCTACTTGTATTAACAAGATGAATGAAAAATAAATTAATGAAATCTTTCAGCAACATCCCCTTGTCTCCCAATTCTTTTAAAGCAAGAATTGATTTAACAATACTTATTTTGGCTCCCCAGAAAGTACTTTGATTGTATTTACTTGTATATTTATATTGTGCATAGTGATACAATGATTTTCAATGTCTTATCTTGTTATTTTCTTCTTACTTTTAAAAATCTTTAAAACTTTTTTTTCAGTCACAGATGGAAGAATCACAGAAAGACCTATGTGTTTAAAGCATGGATTTACTGTTCATACCAAGTATGAATTAACACCTCCATTTCCACCTTTTTCACCACGTGTTCAGTTGAAGATAAGTGGGGTAGCTATTATGAACACAGGTGATTCTATTGTAGCCTTGTTAGTGACTTCAGATGGTTGTGGTGCTAAATGTGATGTAAGGATAGGACTCACAGAGGAAGCCTCTTACAGTGACGGCTTCCTCAGAGATTTACCTTGTGAAAATCCCAAGCTAGAAACCCTTCGTATTCTATCTAAGGGTCCTGGTTCACCATCTAGTGTAAACGAGGGACGCAGAAGATTAAGTGGATCGTTCGATGTACCAATCTGTACATCTCCATGGCAGGTGGACGTAAATGATGAAAGCCAGAAAGAAAACGTAGATAATGGATCATTGAAGGAATATCCACGACAGAGGTCACCGAGGGCCGTTTTAGTAGATCCAAGGACAAGCCTTAGTGATCAAAATGCAAAGCATAACAGTAATAAACACTTGGTGAACTCTCCTCAACAGGTGTTTGAACGCTACGAAGAAGAAGCAAATAGTAGTGAATTATTGTCTGGTGGTTCCTCTTCAGTCATGCAAGAAGTACATATGGGAGGATCTCAGATCCACCCCATTGATAAGGACGGTGATAAGATACACATGGAACATATGAAGTGCCTTAAATCTCCTAAAGTAGATACTGTAGATTCAGCCAAGTGTGCTTCACCGAAGTCAGACATGGTTAGTCTAAGTCAGAACCTGAAGTCTAGTCCTCCACATGTGGACCATCGTGAGATTCAAATAGACACATCATGCCCCTCTCCTAGTCCTGCCTGCAAGTCCCCAGGCAGAGCTCGATCACCCATACTTCCATGCCCTGTCAACAGTCCCCTGCAGGTCTCCTCCCTGTGTAATAGTCAAGTAGGCGGGTCCAGAAATCACTCACAGAGATCGTTTTTCTCACCTTCTAACAGCAGCACTACAAGTACGAGTAAATCTGCAGATAGTTTGTACTTACAAGTAAAGGAATCACGAACAGTGACCTTCACTGTCAGGAGATTCTGTCAGCAGATGGGAAATGAATCTCCTGGTATTGTTGAAGGTAGGTATTCATCAGCATTACAGTAGAAAGAGGTAGGGCCACGAAGCCCGATATTGGCCCTAATTTTGATAAATTTTGAACATTGTACTTCATAGAATTTTTAAGTGTTATTTGACATTTTGAAACTTTCTCTACTGAATCACGAATCTACTTTTTGTAAACATTGCTTTTATCAACACCTTTTAGCCCTTTGAAAACACCAAAATAGGTCATATTCGGAAAAATTGATGCAAAAACTCAATATTTCCATTAAATTAGCTATGGCCGCATGCATTAACTATGATGGAAAATTTATTTGTGAAAGATTATCAGTATATCCTCTTGTCATAAAAGTTTTATCTCAGTTAACGCATGCGGCCACATTGAATTCTACGACAAAAGACAAAATTCCTAGCAATTTTCGCCATATTTTGTCAATAACGTCAAAATGACGTCACTTCATGACGTCATTACAGTTAAATGGCACATTGTTTGGTGATATTATTCTTTTCATGAAAAGCGGTAAACATTCGTGTATTTTCACGAGAGATATCAAGTATTCCTCATGAAATTTATTTTAAGAGAAAAATCAAGGGCCGATTTAGGGGTCTTGTGGCCCTACCCCTTTAGATACAGTGTATGTATTTAATATTCTGTTACCTAGGTAATTTTTCTAATTATGACTGTTATCATGATCAGACTATATGTTAAATGATAGATTACTTGATATGCGTAAGCTTCTCAATTTGTGTAAAATGGTTTTAATTTCATTTGTCCACGAAATTATTTAATTGCCGAACTCATGAAAGCTAAAGTCTGTTCAAGGTTTCTATTTTTCTTACTGTGTGTACAACATGTACTACAACTCACTTTGGAAAAATGAATAAACTAAATTTTGTTGATAATACCTTCAAAAATTACATGAATTTTTATTACATGTATTCAATAGCTTTCACATAATTGCAACTTTTGGTAAAGTTGTATGTTCAAAGGTTTATGCAATCAAATTATTTTTAAGATGAGCAATTTTCTCTACTAATTTTTCCCAAGACATCGATGTGCTAGCTACGTTACTTTGAATTCCGCATAATTTAATTGTGTGCAAAGCCAGATCTGTTGTGTAAAAAACTATAATTTATAAATCATAACTAAAGGTTTTCAAGATGTTGTAAGCAAAGTGATGTTTATCTGGCATGTTTATGCAGTTTCCAAAGTGAGCATTTTGGACGATCAGCTTATCTTGTTTGCATGTTATTCAATATTAAGATTCTAACTTGTATGTATCATGTATCAACAGAGGACTTTGATCTTGCCTATCGGAGTATCCTGCCATTAGAAGTATATGGTGACAAATACACCCCACTAGCTCCCGCTCACTGTAAAGAAGCTACGCAGGTAAATAACTGTACAAAGCCATATAAACACATTATTTTTTATGTATTCTAAAAAAGGAATAATTTTTGACAAGATTGGATTTCAGGCCTTGAATACGAGTGAATACTTTTATTACCTTATTTTCTTTAGTTACAAAGTGATGAGATACCTCGTTTGTTGTCATCAATATTTGTTCACACATAAATTTCAGTGTATAAAAGTGACCCAGCTGACCTTTGATGTGGAACACTATATAGAGGAAGTTATAGGTCATCTAGCAGAGTGGGGACATCGATATGTGGCATTTACCAACTATGACCTACAGATCATTGATGCAAGATTTTGAATCATAACTTTTTCTTGTAAAATTTTTAAGTCTTAAATGATGCTTGAACTTTAAACCCATGTATTTTAAACTATGACCTTTCTGTAAGAAATTTTTACCACTTGTCAGAATTTTACCTCAAAACTTTAACTTCATAAAAAGAAAGCGTTTCATTGATTAGTTTTGCTTATAGGTCTGTCCTGATAGTAACAGTGTCATAGGAAAAGTACATATACTGATACATGCCAAGGAAGACCAAGATGGTGCTGTCATTAAAAAACCTAAACGAAAGTAAGTCGTGTAGATCCATTTTGATATTGAACTTGACCAAAACTAGGCCTTAATAGCTTTCTTCTGTATTTGGCCTGTGATATGGACATAGAAAAAGTGAGAAACTTTCAAATTTTGGTTATTATGTTAAAGAAAGTGCTGACCATGTAAAATCTGCGTCATTTTGATTTTGAACTCTCTCACTTTTTGTATGTCTGTAGCTAAAGCTAAACCTGAAACTTTGATGTTTTGGTGATGCAAGTCAAGAGAAAAAAAATATTCATACATTGTATGTGAGAAATTCAATTTAAAATATTTACAAGTTTTTTTTAATTTTTAAAATTTCATGCTTAAGACAATACATAATTATATTTATATAATTTCAAATTTAAGACTACGTAATCATAGTAAAGATATTCTAATTTCTATATGAATGCAAGCTTCATCATACCGTCACCTTGTTTTATTTCCTAGTAAGCCAGCTATAAAACTGTACCAGACAAGTCTCAGTTTTACATGGAATCTCACTACAGGTAAAGGTATTTTACTATGATATGTCAAACGATTATCAAATCTTATCTCTCAAATTCAAACCCAAAACTTTTTAATGAAAACTACTGGGAGTTTCCAATCCGTAGATGATGTCAAACAATTAACAAATCTGATTTGTTTTAACAAAACTGAACACTTTTCAATAAAAACCAGTATTGAGTTTCGAATCAATAGATGAATATTTTGTATCTTCCTTTCATGTTGATAGATTGATCTGTATTTATAGGTGCCTATGCCACAGAAAATGTGGGTTGTTTGAAAGAGGTTATGGAGTGTGAAATGAGAATGTAAGTGTTTTCAGGCTCTTGAAATTTTGTTTTTTCATATTTTGCAGATTATGCAAAGGTCTTCAGACATTTTTTTACATTTCTTATATGTAATGTTACTATAATTGACCAAGTTTCATAAAAGATTTACTTTTTTGTACCTAGTTACTCGGGGAATGTCTTACTGAAGGTGGTTAGTTTAGGTAAAAAAAAATTAATTTTATAACATGCTTTTTAAGTACATGTACATTGAATTCATAATTTATGTATTCATATACGATCATCATGGAATTAATCTTCACATGTAGTAGTATTTCAGTACTTAATGGATCTACTATGTTACAGGCGAGACTGGAAACCAGGTTATAGAGAGTGTGTAATGATGAGACGTCAGATGTATCTACCTCAGTCTATACACAAGTTTGCCAATATTCTTTCCAACGAATCTGTCCTCAAAGGTATGTTTATAATACCTTAAATGTCATTTTGATAATGATCAGGGGCTTTACAGTCAATACTATATTAATATTGTCCACTTACAGTGAAAATAAAAATGGTTGCTGGTCATATTAGATAGATGTCTGTTTAATACAGATAAATCATACATGTAGCAAAACACTTTATGGAATATTAATAAGACTTGCTACATATGGCATGCAGATGCTTTATATGTCAGAATGGTTACATCAGCAATATTGTCTCTACAAGCAATATACATGCATGTTACTAACACTAGCATAAGTCCCATTTATCTACTTTATCTGTGTAAATACAGATATTCATCTTTCTGTTTTCAGATTTATTTAGAGAAATTGAATTCTTATATTGACTTCTTTCAGAAGTGTGATTATAAAAAAAAACCAACTTTCAATGGAAATAAAAACGTGTTATTGAAACATGAATGCATCTTTGTCGGTAAGAGGTCAAGGTCACAAGGTCAGATTTGGTATCCATGGAAAGGTCTTTCACTTATCATTGAAAAGATATGGAAAAGGTTAATATAATTCAAAAGTAGGTCAAACTCAAAGGTCAAAGTCACAAGGTCAAAAGTTTTGGTATCCATGGAAAGGTCGTGTCACAAAGAATACACATGTGAAATATGAAAGTCTTATCACTTACCTTTTAAAAGTTATTGTCAAGGTAAATTTTTTTCAAAAATAGGTCAAACTTCAAGGTGAAGTTCACATGGTCAAAAATTTTGGTATCCATGGAAAAGTCTTGTCACAAGGAATACACATGTGTAAAGCCCTATCACTTACCATTCAAAAGTTATGGCCAAGGTTAAAGTTTTTCAAAAGTTGGTCAAACTCCAATTTCAAGGTCACAAGGTCAAAAATTTTGGAATCCATGGAAAGGACTTGTCACAAATATTGCACATGTGAAGTATGAAAGCTCAATCACTTACCATTCATTTGGGGACAAACTCATGTATTGTACTTTCCTTTGTTTATGCCATTAATATCCATACATGTATCAAGGGGTCAATTTGATTTTTCTTAATCCAGTTAATCAATGACTACTTACAGATGAATCCCTCAAAGGCATTGTGTCTCCCCAGAACTACACAGCGATTCTACTTTGACCCATCAAGTGAAGAAAGCTCATCATCCCACCTAGACTCACAAATATGTTCATTTCTCCATTCAACTTGTCACTGCCAGGGAAAGAGATAAAATAACCTGTGTCTTAATTAGCAGGAATTCTCTTCATCAGATCTCAGGCTTGTTGACATTATTGAGTATGTAAAGCAAAATCAAACTACAGCTTCCAAAATATTTCTCACCATTCTTCTATTCAACTGTTTGTTTGACTATCCATCAACTTTACAAGTTTTTTATGATATGCTTTAGAAATTTTTTTTAAGTTTTCAGTTCCCCTTTTGAAAATTTTAAATTTCTTTCTTAAATTTGGAGTTGATATTTTTTATCCTCAAAATATACATGTATTATCTAGAGTAAAACAGAAGCAGGAAATTTGTTGTCAATGAAGGGAAAATAATTTACCTATGAGTATGTATATTTTAAGTTAATTGTCAGTTTTTTATGCCCCCGGAATCAAAGATTCGGGGGCATATAGTTTTTGGCCTGTCCGTCTGTTTGTCTGTTTATCTGTTTGTCTGTTTGTCTGTTTGTCTGTTTGTCTGTTTGTCTGTTTGTCCGAAAAACTTTAACATTGGACATAACTTTTGAATGGGAAGTGATAGGGCTTTCATATTTCACATGTGTATTCCTTGTGACAAGACCTTTCCATTGATACCAAAATTTTTGACCTCGTGACCTTGACCTTGACCTTTGACCTACTTTTCAAAAACTTTAACATTGGGCATAACTTTTGAATGGTAAATGATAGGGCTTTCATATTTCACATGTGTATTCCTTGTGACAAGACCTTTCCATTGATACCAAAATTTTTGACCTCGTGACCTTGACCTTGACCTTTGACCTACTTTTCAAAAAACTTTAACATTGGGCATAACTTTTGAATGGTAAGTGATAGGGCTTTCATAATTCACATGTGTATTCCTTGTGACAAGACCTTTCCATTGATACCAAAATTTTTGACCTTGTGACCTTGACCTTGACCTTTGACCTATTTTTCAAAAAACTTTAACATTGGGCATAACTTTTGAATGGTAAGTGATAGGGCTTTCATATTTCAAATGTGTATTCCTTGTGACAAGACCTTTCCATTGATACCAAAATTTTTGACCTCGTGACCTTGACCTTGACCTTTGACCTATTTTTCAAAAACTTTAACATTGGGCATAACTTTTGAATGGTAAGTGATAGGGCTTTCATATTTCACGTGTATTCCTTGTGACAAGACCATTCCATTGATACCAAAATTTTTGACCTCGTGACCTTGACCTTGACCTTTGACCTACTTTTCAAAAACTTTAACATTGGGCATAACTTTTGAATGGTAAGTGATAGGGCTTTCATATTTCACATGTGTATTCCTTGTGACAAGACCTTTCCATTGATACCAAAAATTGTGACCTCGTGACCTTGACCTTGTCCTTTGACCTACTTTTCAAAAACTTTAACATTGGGCATAACTTTTGAATGGTAAGTGATAGGGCTTTCATATTTCGCATGCGTATTCCTTGTGACAAGACCTTTCCATTGATACCAAAATTTTTGACCTTGTGACCTTGACCTTTGACCTTTTAACCCAGTGACCTCACATACATGTACTTAACAGAAAAAAGTGTTCATACTAACAAAGATGCCACCGGGGGCATTCGTGTTTCACAAACACAGGCTTTATTAAACTATTAGTTACGATGAAGCGGTTCTGAAAAAAAATGTTGTATCTTATGTAGTTAAAAGATTTTTCTGTATTCACAATTGTTTGATAATTGATTTGTTTCCTTTTGTTGTTTTTCTTTAACATTTTGATGATTTGTGTTTTAATGTACATGTATATTTTATATACATTATATTCGCATGTTGTGAGATATGATGCTCAAATATTCAGTGATACGACAGGTATTATACATGTATATCATACTTTAAGGCATTTATGATAAAGAATTATAAGGATTAAAGCTGCATCAAAATACATGTAGGTTATCAAGACATTTGTAGGTAAAGAAACAGTCATGAGGGGGTGGACAGGGTTAAAGGAAGGGGGAGGTGGGAGGAAAAGGGAAGAAAGGGGTGGGAGGGGGAGGAAAGGGATGGGAGGAAGGAAGGGAGGGAGGAGGTAAGGGGGTGTCCCAACTCGCAAGCAAGGTCATAGGCGGCACAGGCTTGCAATATAACCTTGCCGTCATCGCTATTTTCCTACGCCATTTCACGCAATGATAAAACCCGAGAGGCATCGCAGGTACGGCATGTCGTCACAGTGACGTCATTCGGACTTCTGACGTAAACATTGCAAAAGATTCAAAGGTAGAGGGACATATTTGAGCATTTAGGGGCGAGTAAATAGGCAATGAAGGAAACGATTCTTATCTTGATACAGGAAAATTTAAAAGACTCACGTCTAAAGACGGTAGGTTTCGATTTATGGCCAGAATTTGTATTTTTATTGGAGACTTCTCGCTCAGCTGATAGTGTTGGCAACGTGCGAATGAAGAAAGAATCCCTTATACTGCATCGTATTGCATTGAAACGAAGACAATGCTTGTACATTATAAACCTCATAAATGTAGATATACTAAGTGGTATATACTTGCAATATTTTATTTACAAATACAGAGCCCCAGCTCCAATCTGCAAGAATCTTGCAGACAAACAATAGGCGATGACGGCAGAGGTAGATTTCAAAGTGAAGAAAAGCGGAACTGAAATCGGACGCATGCGTAGGAGATTGGGGGTGTCCATCCCCAGTCATATTATTTTCATCATATTTCAACCTGTTACAGAAACTAAATGCTATTTTAGATGTTTGTCAGTCATGTGACCTGTGAAACATAATGATACATTGTCACCATTTTATATCAAAGTCAATACAGGTCAATATAAACTCTATAGAGGACTCAATATTTTAGAACAACTCATCAGAGAAAGGTTTTCCATTAAGTTTTACGTCATTACTTTGCCATGATTTTAGATTTCCTAACCTAATGGATGCCCTAATTACCTCCCATTACCCATCGAAAACCTTAACGCAACATTCTAATTAACATACCCTCCATCTCCATGAAGGTGTAAATTTTGTGATGTTTCAAGAGTTGTCATTAAGGGTATTTGTCATTTGTGTATGGAGGAGTGTGCATGTGTAGGTTTGTATCAAAGAGAATGGATTATAATTCAATATGAAGATTGTTTCTGTATGATGCTATGAATAGACATTACAGTTTGAGGTATAAATTTTGTACAATAGAAATCATTGAAATTTTCCTAAATCTTCCATCTGTAAATACAACTTAGTCATGTCCATTTTTATCAATCATCCATACTTTAACATTTAGTACATGTATGTATACATGATTCCCACCAAAACATTTTGCCACATAGAAGAATCACACGATAATTCTGCTATTACTTAATTTCAAATCTAAATTTTGATTTTCTTTTTCTTTGTATAGATTCAGGAAAAAGGTAACTTGATATCCCATGGTAACTGGGACTTCATTGTACATGTATCTCAATATCAGTAAACATTAGCTCCTTAATAGTGCTGCTTGGTAGATAGAGTGTATGCTATCAAGCAGGAAAGTGAAGATAATTGATGCAGTATATCATTGTATCATGTTCATACAAACAGCATTGATATACATACATGTATGTCAAGATCACTTTTTGTAGTTGTTTATTTTGTATGTTATTGTTGCAATAAAACTTGAAACTTAATAAACTAGTGTGCATTTTTGTCAGATTGGATGTCTATGACATTACCAAGTTAATTCTTTAATTGTTGTACTCCTGCTAATAAGATAAGGGAATTTACAGGATTTGTCCTGTTTTTCCTTCCATCTCGGCAAGCACTGAAAGCTGATTTCTTCTTACATTAACATGGTTGTTCTTGTCATGTTTCACACAGACATTCACAATAGCAGATATTTTAAAAATTTTGACACAAAGATGTATGACCTTGCTACCTTTGCTTAACTTCAATTGTGAAAGCATCTGAGTTCGAATCTTTGCAAGATGTTATTAGTCCCCTACCGGCAACGCCGAAGGGGACTCTTAGTTTCCTCTCGGTCTGTCTGTCTGTCCGTCCGTCTGTCCCATTTTCAGTTTTCCGGACTTTTTTTCGCTGTTTTTGCATATATTGAACTCATTTTTGGTATGTGAATATATCTCAATGTGATACAGATCAAGTTTGAGTTTGCTTTCGATTGACCTAATTTTACAAGAGTTATGGCCCTTGGACTTGGCAAATTTTATGATAGTTTCAGTTTTCCGGACTTTTTTCCGCTGTTGTTGCATATATTGAACTCATTTTGGGTATGTGGATATATCACAATGTGATACAGATCAAGTTTGAGTTTGCTTTCGATTGACCTAATTTTACAAGAGTTATGGCCCTTGGACTTAGCAAATTTTATGAAAGTTTCAGTTTTCCGTACTTTTTTCTACTGTTGTTGCATATATTGAACTCATTTTTGGTATGTGGATATATCTCAATGTGATACAGATCAAGTTTGAGTTTGCTTTTGATTGACTTAATTTTACAAGAGTTATGGCCCTTGGACTTAGCAAATTTTATGAAAAGTTCAGTTTTCCAGACTTTTCTTTGGTTCTATTGCAAATAATGCACTGATTTTTTGGTAATTGAATACATCTCAGTGTGATACAGACCAAGTTTGAGTTTGGTTTCCATTGGCCTATTTTTACAAGAGTTATGGCCCTTGGATTTAGCAAATTTCATGAAATTTTCAGTTTTCCGTACTTTTTCATGCCTGTTATTGCAGATAATGAGCTGATTTTTTGTATATGAATACATTATAGTGTGATGCAGATTTGAGTTTAATTTAGATTGACTAATTTTCACAAGAGTAATGGCCCTTGGACTTTCCCAGACTTTTCTTGGCTGTTGTTGCAGAAGATGAACTGATGAACAGAGATGCAAGTCATAAATTTATGCCGCCGGTAGGGGACTTATATCGCACAGTGATCATTGCATTTTTTGTCTACTTTTCCACTTGAATGATTTTCATAGAAATTTTACTACATGGTTTGGGCAAAGTAGAACGCCATACATGTGCAATATTTTCTTCCGGATGTATAATCCATTGCAAATTTTTTTATACCCCTAATTTGTTCTGAAATGAGAATTCAAGAACCCTTTGCAAATTTGGTTACTCCTCATGATGATACAAAGATGATTGATTTTGGCGTCAAAAAGGTCATTGTCACAACATTAGGAAAAATTGACAAGGAAAGATCTCTTTACATGCAACAATGAGAATTGGAGTGATAGTGCAGAATGCATTCAAACTCCCTTGCTTGATGACAAAGCACTTTCAGTAAATTACCTTGACCTAGTTAGCTGGTTTTACTGTCATGTTGAAAAGTTTAAAAATCATCAGTGGCGGATTCAGCCGGGGGGGCACGGGGGCACATGCCCCCCCTGCAGTGCCCAAAGAAGGGGCACTTATGACATGCTTTTGGAAGCATTAAACTACTGTTTCCGTAATGAATCTGTGAAACTAGTCAGAAATAGCCCCAAAACACCCCAGAAACCACCGATTTGAGTAAATGTTCCAAAAATTTCTCGGGGATAGATAGTCATATCCATTGTCTGTACGTGGACGTACACACGTTTTGGAAACAACCTATATTGAATCATGATCATTTCGAATTTTCTTTATCTGAGGGATGAATCGGGAACTTTATATCCTATGCAAGGCATATTTAACACACATATTTCTTGACCAAATATTCGATACAACCTCCTGTAAAACTTACATTTTTTAACTCTAAATTTGAGGTCGTGATCAATCGTTTTAAAATGAACAATTGAAATTGTTTTGGCCAGATTTAAACCGGCTACTTCCAAGAATTTTGAAGAGATAAAAATGTTGTTTTTTTTTCTCTCTATTTTTAGAATCGAAGTTATCATGATTACATTTCTGGTTAAGCCCCTAGGTAAATCAAAAATATAATCATGATAGAACTGCCAAGAAATTATTAAACCTTTCAATCTGGACGATGCAGGGAATGGGGCACCCGTGATCTCTAGTTTGTCAAGGAAATTGATCATTTACAAGGGAATTTTTAGGGTCTGTATGGGGCCGAAATTCGGTAAAAAGAGGTATTTCTCCCCAATTTTAGACCTAAAAATTCCCAATTCAATCTTTTCTCCAAAACGAGAAATTCATTTCCAATTTACGTATCATTAGCTGAAAGGAAAACGAAAGTAGAACAAACATGCTCTAGGAGGGATTCAAAATATAGACAATTGATATAATAAGGGATAATTTGCATGAATATATCTTTTTGTTGTTTGAAATTCATTTCCCAATTTAGGTTAAAATGTTGCAAAATTCCCAATTTCATCGGCCCAGGCCCCTGACATCAGGGGCTAGAAAAAAACCTGTAATTACTTATTTTCTGTACCTTTATACAAATATTAACAAACAAGCGCGGATCTAGAGTGGTTAGGGGGGTCAAGTCCTGCCTGAAATTTGCATAAAATGCTGATTTTTCCTAGTTTTACGAGAATTTATGGTTGGACACCCCTCCCTCCCATGAGCTGACCTCTCTGCCCTTTCAAAACTTCTCCTGATCCGCCCGTTTCTTTAGGAAATCCTGATTATGTTGACTAAGAACTGCATGCCGTACACGAACAGTATTTCGAAAATTTTCAAGTATATTCTAAGTATATAAATAATAGTTATTGTTACTGACACTGACTGAATCATGCGTGCCAAATCCCTTCTAAATTCAGTTCAAATACGCTTCAGATGCCACCAAATTGCTTCATTTTTTCAAAATTTTCTCGGGGGAGGCCCCCGAACCCCCACCAATGGGAGGGGGAAACCCCCTCCCATACCCTCCCCCACTCGGCCCTTCGGGCCTCGCTAGTGATTTCCACAAAATTGTATGTGCCCCCCGGCAATTGAGGTTCTGGATCCGCCCCTGATCATAGTGCTCCAGTCAATACAAGTCAAGCAGGAGAAAGTACCAAATCAAAGGTTAGCTAGTTCAATTGTACTTACACAAATTTATACACTTGTACTTGCTGCTATTAACATGTAAATATAAACAGAAATGCTTCCAATCATCAGTTTTCACGGCTTATAAATTTGTCAGTGAATGAAAATGCATAACAGTTTTAAAAAAATTAAATGTAAATGTACTTTGACCTTGACCTTTGCCTATCATTTTGGTTCAAGGTCATGACATTACCATTGTTCTTGGGTATACAATGATTCTTTCCATACATAGAGAATAAGTGTCTTAATTTTGTGTTTTGTTACAGAAATGCAACGGCATACTTTATTTAGCTGAGTGGAGTGTGGAGCGGAGGGTGGAGTGGAGTGACACATTTCCAGTCAGTTGACCCCCATAATCAGGATAGTGAGGTGAATGATTCTAAGAATCGGGAAAACGGCAGATTTATTTGTCAGACCAATTTATCACACTCTCTAATTAAGGACCTTTGATCTCTATGTTCGACACATTATGGGAATAGTAATTCCCACAGGCATATTATTCTTTGAATCATAGTCTTAAATCTATGGAAACAGGTTTTTGTTTTTATGAACCTCTTACATTATGAAATTCAACATTATATATCATCATATCTATAATTATACAGTCATAATTTGCTCCTTTTTCATATATATAATACATGTAGTCGTGAAAAGAAATACAAAGTTGTAATTTTAAGTGTTTCTCAGATCATAGATTGACAACTACACGTTTGAGGAGGTTTTTTAAATCATCTATATCTCAGACTAATAGGATTCTTTTTTCTCAGCCGGTATTTAAAAATAATTGTGATATACTTCAACTGTCCGATACCTATCAATAACTGCTGAAATCGGCCGCTTTCTGTCCAAGTTAAACAAATGATAATGGCGGGTCACTAAAAACACTGTATAATTATATATATAATGTTGAATTATAATCTAAAACGTTGATAAAAGCAAATACTGTTTCAAAAGATGTAAGATTATAATTCAAAGAATAATCTGCCTGTGGGAATTACAATTCCCATAATGTGTTGAACATAGTGATCAAAGGTCCTTGATTAGAGAGTGTGGAAAATTGGTCTGACAGATAAATCTGCTGTTGTCCCGATTCTAAGAATCATTCACCTCACTATCCTGATTATGGAGGTCATTTGACTGGAAATGTGTCACTCCACTCCACCCTCCACCCCACACTCCGCTCAGCTAAATAAAGTATGCCAAATGCAACACACAGCAAGTGAATAAAAATGAATCGTGCGATAAATGCACTTGCTGTGTGTTGCATACCAGTAATGTTCAAAACAAATTATGACATTTATTCTATATATATGCAACACAGATGTTGGTTTCATTATTGTTTTCTGAAATCGCGTTTTTCTAGGTAACAAGAAGACGTTAATATTCATGTCATCGCGGGTACAGTTTGCAGGTTTGAACAGCCGTCGCGGCATGTGTTATGTTTCTTTAGATCTTGTGCATTGTGTCATCTTGAGCGTTTTCATGCAAAATACAAGCATGTTCCTTTCAATAGTTTCATCTCAGGGAATTACATTGGTTGTGCATATATAGTCAGATGTAATCGGTAGGGCAAGATTCTGCCAGTATGTCTTTTTTCATTTGACCTTAAGTTGATAACTTGACTGGTTTTATCTAGTTTGGATGTTCTTCATGCTGGTCAGAAGTCAATTTTTTTTACTATAATGAATTTTGAACGTCTAAATTTGTATATTCATATTGGGACCATGGGTAAGATTGTTCCAACATATTATCTCGAAATGTCCGGATTTGAAAATAATTCGTTATAGATTGACTTTTAGAACGGCAGTGTAGTTTCCAGCTTTGTTTTTCTCAACCGCGCTGTCGGAAAATTTCTATGAACAATGTCAATTTTCTCTTCTCTAAGGTGGTATCTTAAAACAAAATACGCTTTTCCTACCTATCTCAAATATAAGAAATGTAAGAACTCTATTGTTTCCTATGTTACGAATTCTCGTTTCTCCACACATGGCTCCCAAATCAAGGTAAAGGATGAAGATATAGCACATATCAGAAACGTGGGAATCATAGCTCATATTGATGCTGGAAAGACAACAACTACAGAGAGAATATTGTTCTATTCTGGACTTAGTAATCATTTAGGTAATTCACTCCATATATATGATTTGGATTACGCTCCATAGGTTGTGCATGGTCCATATATAATTCCTTCAGCCATTCTGGCACAAGCCATCATATTATTATGCTTCTGTTGACTGATATCCCTTACCTTATCTGGTAAGGGGTATCAGTCAACAGCAGCATAATAAAATGGCTCATGCAAGAATTGCAAAAGGAATTACTGTCCACGCGGCTCACTTCAAAAACTGGATAATGGCGATTTTGACTATTTTATTATGCAAAATGAAATTGATACAATTCAATAGATCTCATTTAGTCGTTAATTTTGGTATAAGTTGTATGATAGTACGTGCACACAATCAAACTTTATAGACAAAGCAAGTTTTAGATGGGCCATTTCCCATGCTATTTTTTCCAGTGACGTCGTGACGCTCTCCATAAACTCGGTGTTAAGGTGGCTCACTTTTTTGTGTGAAAATGTCATTTTGGGAATGCACTAAACTAAGTACAATATGCCAATAGATTTCATATCTTATGGTCGAAAGTAATAAAATTTCACCTCAATGAAGTTCAAGATAAGACAAATCGATTGATATATAAATATATAGATGTTAACACTGTCATTCTTTTTAGCTCTACTGGTCTATGACCAGTCGAGCTTATCGATCGCCCTGTGTCCGGCGTCCGTCCATCCGTCCGTCTGTCCGTTAAACATTTCTTGTGGTTTCCAGTCCTCTGAAACTGTCGGTGATGGAAAGTTAATTCTTTTTGCAACATGATTGGTCTATGGTCAAGTTATGCACCTGATAATTTGTTTGAGCCCCTGACCCCCAGGTTCTTAGAAAATGGATGTGGTCGATCATTTTCTCCTATATAACTCTATGTAATCTTGTGGTCACCATTTCTCAGAAAGTATAAATGATAGAAAGTTAAATCTTTTTGCAATATTAAAGGTTAATGATCTAAATGTGCACCTGATATTTCATCTGAGCCCCAACCCTGGGGACTTAAGAAATGAGTGTGGTCATTTTCTCCTATATAACTCTATGTAATCTTGTGGTCACCATTTCTCAGAAAGTATAAATGATAGAAAGTTCAATCTTTTTGCAATATTAAAGGTTGATGATCTAGTTGTGCACCTGATATTTTATCTGAGCTCCTGACCCCCTGGGGTCTTGCAGGTCTATTGTTTGATTCCTAAAGATAAATCGTTTTGCAATATTAAAGGTTGATCTAGTTGTGCACCTGATATTTCATCTGAGCCCCTGACCTGATAATTTGTTTGAGCCCCTGACCCCCAGGTTCTTAGAAAATGGGTGTGGTCGATCATTCTCTCCTATATAACTCTATGTTATCTTGTGTTCACCATTTCTCAGAAAGTGTAAATGATAGAAAGTTAATTCTTTTTGCTATATTAAAGGTTGATGATCTAGTTGTGCACCTGATATTTTATCTGAGCTCCTGACCCCCTGGGGTCTTGCAGGTCTATTGTTTGATTCCTACACGATCACATTTTCCATTCCAACTGTCACACCAGGCTTTCTTTTTAACGTAGCATAATCAGATAATGACGTCCAAGATGCCATACAACCACTCTTAAAAGTTTACAATGTTCACAGTATTATTCACAAAATGAAATATGAAGAGATGTCTACAGCTAATTTCCCTCGAACAAATTTGTACTTTTTATATTTATTCCAAACTTGACTCGGATAGGAATAAAATGTAATAAGTGTTTTATGATTAAATCACACAATTATCCAATTTTGAAATCTTACAATTTTAGGAGAGGTGCATCATGGGAACACGGTGATGGATTACATGGACCTTGAACGTGATAGAGGGATTACTATAACGTCTGCAGCCATAACCTACCACTGGAATAAACATAAAGTTAACCTTATAGATACTCCTGGTAACTCATCACTCTTTCAAAATATGACCAACTTTATTATAATTATTTCAGGTCCCGTCTTCTTTTAAAGCACAAGAGTGTCATGCCACATTAAGAAAAATTCTACTTTTAATTCTGCTTTGAATCTTAGGATGAGCAGGTGCTTTTAAAAGATTTGAAATTCAGAAATATATGTTTAATTGATACATGTAGTAATGAATTAGTGCATTAGATATTTCACCTGATTTACAAACTGATGTCTGATGGAAACCTAAGTATTGCTGCTTCTGTAAATTGTCTTCATTTCATGATGAGAATTAAATTTAAATTACGATTATCAGTATCAGTAGAATTTTTAAATATGTTTATGCAGTTTTCTATTTAAAAAAAGCTTAAATGTATGTAATTTAAAACATCAATTTTACTTTTGAAAATGGGTAAATCTTATTTTAGGTCATGTTGATTTCACAATAGAGGTAGAGAGGGCTTTAAGAGTATTAGATGGTGCTGTGGTGATTCTAGATTCATCAGCAGGTGTGTTTGGATTTTACACAATTATCATAATTGTTGTATGCTTAATCTATAAATCCTTATTTCATCAACAAATTACTAACTAATATCATAGGTGCTTGTGGACGTGGTTTTATTAGTTTAATTTTATTTTGTTCGGATAATCAGAAAAATCAATTAAGTATCCCAAGATGGTCCCCAGTGTTTTACTGTATATGCCCTAAAACAATTCAATGTATATATTATGTAGGGTTATATAAAAACCAGGGACCATTTTGGGATACTTAATTGACCAAGTATCCACGTCCATGAGCAACTATGACTAAAACTACCAAGATGATCATTTTCGTCATCCCAACTCTGAATAGATTCTGTTGTAATTATGATTTGTGCTTGGCTAGGAGACATAACATTCTGACAATGCATATCTTATACCCCAGTGCTTCTGGGTCAGGTGACAAATCTTATATCCTTATTCAGGGACATATGATAATCTTGTCTATAATACTCATATTTATACAGATGAACTAGATTTTGTGCTGTAAAGTATAAATGATAGATGCTAACTTTTTGCAAATTTTTGTCCTGTGATATATTTTGTGATATACATGTATATTGCAACTTCTGACTTATTGAATGTGAACCACTATTAAGATCTTTTAAAAGGGTATTTTAAAAGGAACTCTACTTACTGAGTCACACTTAAATGAAAGAATGTTAACAAGAAACTACCAAGAAGTGAGCTCCTGTTTATCTCCTAGCAATAACATATTTCATTACAGGTGTGGAAGCCCAAACCCTGACAGTGTGGAAACAAGCTAACAGGTATCATATACCAACACTGATTTATCTAAATAAACTAGATAAACTTGGTGCTAGTGTTAAGAAAAGCCTCAATTCTATAGAAGAGAAGTTAAAGATAGAGCCTTACTTGATAACTTTTCCTTACGGAGATGACATTAGGAACTTTCCCGGAGTGGTAGACATTGTTGATATGAAGAAACATATGTGGGACCTGAAGAAGACACCAGATGGAAGAAAGTTTTCTTCTGAACCAATCAGTGAGCAGGAAGATGGAGAAATATGGAACTCAGCAGTAAATTATAGAACTGCCCTGATTGGTGAATTGTCAGATATAGATGAACAGCTTGCAGATGAAGTTTTAATGGAAACACCTATTGAACAGATTCCCGCCAATTTAGTCAGAAAAGCCCTGCGGAAGGCAACCATTAATAGAAAATTAGCACCTGTATACTGTGGGAGCTCACTCAAAAATAAAGGGATACAACTCCTTCTTGATGGAATAAATAGTTACCTCCCCTCTCCTCAAGAAAGAGAACTTGATTTTGTTAAGTACTATGGAAGTAATCTATGTGCTTTTGCCTTTAAAACTATTCATGACAAGCAGAAGAAGCCACTGACTTTTTTTAGAATTTATTCTGGGTCGTTAAAATCTGGTGCTAGTATTTATAATCTGAACAAAGAATGCACAGAGAAAGTGTCCAGCTTGGTTACTATATCAGCTGATGAGTTCCATAGAGTTAGTGAAGCGACAGCAGGGAATATAGTTGGTGTTACTGGTCTGTCCAAGGTAAGTGTATTGTACTGTATAAATATATTTTCTGTTTACTATATTTGATAATTATTCATTACTGTATGCTATATATGATGATTAATATAACAATTTGATTTCATTTAGCATACATTTATGATAGATTACTACGTAAGTTTAAGAGTTGTTATTCAAATCAAGAATTTAACATTTTTTTTTTTTTCATAAAATTTTACTGTAAGAATGAAAATAAAATCCGATAATTTGCAAAGATGGTGGTTAGTCATTTGATTTCTCCGGTGGTAATTTCAATCAAGTTTCTTATGACAATCTCAATATGAGTAAATTGACAAAAGTTTCATACTTTTGTAAATTCTACAATTTAAATAAAAGTACATCAGGGTCCAATCCCCTGGAGATGCGCAATAGATATTATTTAAATGTTATAGTGAATTTAAGGTATCCGATGTACAATAGGGTATTTTTCCATGCCTGGTAAGGTACTATAAACTATATATTTTCTGAAAGGTTATAATGCCCACTGCTCAAAAATAATAATTTTCGGGTCAGAAAAATGAAGGGGAATAACTGGTGAAGCATTTAAATTGAATATTTTCTCTATATAACCTATGAAAAATGACAAAGTTGTACAAGAGTTTTTCCCCTTTGATATTTAAGACCCGGGAGTCTTATATCTGATCTCAGGGCATCATTACCTTTCAGAAAATATATAGTTTATAGTACCTTACCAGGCATAAAAGTTACCATACTTTACAATGGAGATGATTAAAACGCTATGTAAAATGACTCTATTGTACAACGGATACCTTAATTCAAAGTACTGCTAGAAAGAGATCAAGCTTACTTAGTGTTCTACCATCAAATTACCAAAGTATGATGCTCAGCATTATTGTCATTGAGAAGGAATCAATTTATGTAATGAACTTTACATCCACAGAAAGCAACTCATGGACTACCAACCTTAACACTAACCTTTAAAATTTTGGTAGAAGTATAATCAGTAAATTGTTATCTTCATAATTATACTGTCTTCATATATAATTTGTTTATTTATAGACTATAACAGGAGACACCATTACCTCTAGCGCTTCTTCGGCACAAAGTGCTGCCACGGCAATGCATATAGCACATGCTCGATCCCCAGAAGAGGAGAGTGCCACAGTAACGCATACAGCTCATGCTCAATCCCTAGAGGAGGATGGAACTCCGGAGTTGAAACGGGCGGTGTTAGCTGGGTTACATGTACCTTCTCCTGTTTTCTTCTGCTCTGTGGAGCCTCCATCGATGGCCTATCAGAAAGATCTGGACATTGCTCTACAGTGCTTACAGAGAGAGGATCCCACACTCAAGGTTAGTTTGAAGTGGATTTAGTGTATTGTATTTGTCATGAAAGCTTGTTTCCTTGAAATATGTTTCCTATAGGGGTATAAACTATTGTTCACCCAGAATGTGATTAATAAGATGGCTCAAGGTATGTATCTTATTCACAAGTCAATGAGTAAATAAAAAACAAAACAACCAGGAGAGCTATATGAGTCTCGACATAGACTTCTGGTTATCCATCACGATAGCATCGCCGTCTCTCTCTCTCTCTCTCTCATCATCATCATCGTAGGTAAATATTGGCCCTGTATTTTTCGTGAAAATAATTAAAAGAAAATTATGACTTTTTATCTGTAGTATTTTATTAGAGTATTTGCCAGTATAATAGATTCATATTTCAAGTAATTATTAAGTCAAGAGCATAAGATATTTTCCAGTTATTTGAACCTTCTCCTTTACAACGCAATTCTCCTTATCAAAGCAGCAAAAGAAATATCATTCTGAAGTGACACCTTTTCTTTAAAATAACAAATGACCTTGGTATTGTCTCATATCTTTTAAATACAACATCTATTGAGAAAATTAGAAACTTCAATATATTCCTCTTAGTTTAAATTAATCTTTGCAAGGCAAATTGTTCTGATTCACTTAACCTATCTCCCCCTTGGCAGATTTAAGCAGTTATCACATGCTCATAAATTTTTAATTTGACATGTTCAAAGGTTGTAATGCCGGCCCAGCTATAATGGTTAACAGTGGACGGCCTTCACATGTGCTCTAGGGATTTCAGATTTTTATTGGAATAAAAAGTTGTTAACAAATTGTTAGTTTAAATGGTATTTATTTCATTTCAGACATTTTTGACATATTCATTGAACAAGCATAAATAAAGGTATACATGTATATGGCATAGGAATTGGAAACAAGTAGAACTTGTATTCATCCATCTCCTAAATAACAAAGTTCAAAATTGAGGTTGCATTGAGTATGTATCTTAGGCATGGTCCATTTGATATTCTGGGGGGGGGGGGGTGTCTTGGGTTTTTTTCGAAAAAAATTATTTTGCTCTGAATTTTGATGAAAAAAATTAATTTGCTTATGGTATTATATAAGCAAAAAATAATCTTGCTCTTACAAGTAATCTGAATTTGAAGAATAACCATAAAATTCGCTTAAAATTCCTGAAAATTTTTCGGCTCGCTTCGCTCGCCTTAGTTTTCTTCTATAATGGCAATTTCATATTTGAAAATATCAAAAGATTAATGCATGTGACTGAAACAATTAAAATGCTTAAATACATTATCAATATAATTTAGTACTATTAATAGATACATGTATCACCATAGTGTCTAATTTTATATACAAGCTTGGAAGGAGAATTAAAATAAGTTTTTCACTAGTTTTCATTTCTACATGTAAAATTACTTGCACCAGGCCCTCTTACATGTTACATGACCTTATATACATTTTGTTTACTAAAAATTATATATCGCATATTGTAAAAATCATTCATCTCTCTCAGTTTAGAAGTGAATACAAGTTTTACATAAAAATTATGTTTGGAGTAATTTAAGTAAAAATAAAGAATTTCCGTCGAAAAAACACAAACATTCTTAATATTCACATCAATTGATATAAAAAAAAATTTCCTTGCTCCAACTTTGCAAGAAAATAATAATTTTGCCCCGGTCTGGGGCGAAAAAAATAATCTTGCTCTGACAAAAAACCCAAGCGCCCCCCCCCTCCCCAGAATATCAAATGGACCGTGCCTTATTGATTAAATGTAAAGAGGCTGCTGTACATGGACTAACTTTAGTGCAGCCATATTTTAGTTAAAAAGGGCAAGAAGGATGCAAAGTGATGTAACAGTGTTAAAATGGCATACATACATGCCATTTTCCAATTATAATTACAAATATGGAGATTGTCTTGAATTAGCAACTGTCTGATAGCATAGCTTTTGTAAGACATTATTCCTGCCTTAATACATACATGCTGTAATTTTTGTTATTTTAAGGTTGAAGAAAACAAGGACACTGGTCAGACCATACTTTGGGGTATGGGAGAGCTACATCTTGAGGTTATCAAGAGTCGTATCTTAAAGGAGTATAAGGTGGATGTACACATGGGTCCCTTACAGATAGCTTATAGAGAGAGTATTCAACAGGAAATAGAAGTCAATCATACACTGCAGTCAGAAATAGGTAAGTACATACAGATAGGCTATTGAGAGAGTATTCAACAAAAAATAGAAGTCGATCTTACACTGCAGTCAGAAATAGGTTAGTACATACAGATAGGTTATAAAGAGAGAATTCAACAAGAAATAGAAGTCAATCATACACTGCAGTCAGAAAAAGGTTAGTTACATACAGATAGGCTATAGAGGGAGTATTCAACAAGAAATAGAAGTCGATCTTACACTGCAGTCAGAAATAGGTTAGTACATTCAGATAGGTTATAGAGAGAGAATTCAACAAGAAATAGAAGTCAATCATACACTGCAGTCAGAAATAGGTAAGTTACATACAGATAGGTTATAGAGAGAGTATTCAACAAGAAATAGAAGTCAATCATACACTGCAGTCAGAAATAGGTTAGTACATACAGATAGGTTATAGAGAGAGTATTCAACAGGAAATAGAAGTCAATCATACACTGCAGTCAGTATAGGTTAGTACATACAGATAGGTTATAGAGGGAGTATTCAACAAGAAATAGAAGTCAATCATACACTGCAGTCAGAAATAGGTTAGTACATACAGATAGCTTATATAGAGAGAGTATTCAACAGGAAATAGAAGTCAATCAGACACTGCAGTCAGAAATAGGTTAGTACATACAGATACCTTATAGAGAAAGTATTCAACAGAAAATAGAAGTCAATCATACACTGCAGTCAGAAATAGGTTAGTACATACAGATAGCTTATAGAGAAAGTATTCAACAGGAAATAGAAGTCAATCATACACTGCAGTCAAAAAAAGGTTAGTACATACAGATAGCTTATATAGAAAGTATTCAACAGGACATAGAAGTCAATCATACACTGCAGTCAGAAATAGGTTAGTACATACAGATAGGTTATATAGAGAGTATTCAACAGAACATAGAAGTCAATCATACACTGCAGTCAGAAATAGGTTAGTACATACAGATAGCTTATATAGAGAGTATTCAACAGGACATAGAAGTCAATCATACACTGCAGTAAAAAATAGGTTAGTACATACAGATAGCTTATATAGAGAGTATTCAACAGGAAATAGAAGTCAATCATACACTGCAGTCAGAAATAGGTTAGTACATACTGATAGGTTACAGGATGGTGTACGACATAAAGTAGAGTATATTCTTATACTATTGTCAGAAATAGGTTGGTACTTAAAATAGGATGTATTACTTCATTTGCATCTGGTTTTATGATTTATTTTTTCACATGTTGAAGTATTTTTTCCAGAGGAAAGGAACGATATAAATAAAACAGTGTTCTAGGATTTTATTCAAAAACCACTTACCAATGGGTATGTGCCCACCAAAGTGTGCTTACCCAGCAAGGAAACTCACTTACCAAAACAAACATAGGTAATCACAGATTACAAAGCTCACCTCCTGACAGCAAAATTCAATTCAAACATATTTCTTACTACATGTATATTGGCTTTTAAAGGCAAAACCACTCAAGCAGAAAAAGTAGGTCAAGGTCATTTTATGAAAGTTTGATCAAAGATCATACATCCAATATGCAAGTTTGGTACATGTAGCAGTTATACTTTGCTCAATATTGGCTTTATAGAGCAAAATCACTCAAGCGGAAAAAAGTAGGTCAAGGTCATTTTATGAAAGATTGATCAAAGATACATCCAATATGCAAGTTTGGTACATGTATCACTTATACTTTGCTCAATATTGGCTTTTAAAGGCAAAATCACTCAAGCGGAAAAAGTAGGTCGAGGTCATTTTATGAAAGTTTGATCAAAGATACATCTAATATGCAAGTTTGGAACATCTAGCACTTATACTTTGCTCAATATTGGCTTTTAAAGGCAAAATCACTCAAGCGGAAAAAGTAGGTCAAGGTCATTTTATGAAAGTTTGATCAAAGATACATCCAATATGCAAGTTTGGTACATGTAGCACTTATACTCTGCTCAATATTGGCTTTTAAAAGCGAAATCACTCAAGTGGAAAAGTAGGTCAGATGCTGCATCCCATGCATGGATCCATCTCGGCATCAAAAAATGAATCACTTGTGCAAGTTTGGTTACTGTAGCATTAGTACTTTGTCAGATACTGAGCTACCCCAAACTTCTTATCCAAATCACTCAAGCGGAAAATGTAGGTCAGATGCTGCATCCGATGCATGGGTTCACCTCAGCATCCAAAGATGAATCACTTGTGCAAGTTTGGTTACTGTAGCATCAGTACTTCGTCAGATACTGAGCTACCCCAAACTTCTTAACCAAGTCACTCAAGCGGAAAATGTAGGTCAGATGCTGCATACAATGCATGGGTTCACCTCAGCATCCAAAGATGAATCACTTGTGCCAGTTTGGTTACTGTATCATTCGTACTTTGTCAGATACTGAGCTACCCCAAACTTCTTAACCGGACGCGGATGCAGACACGGACGCGGACGCGTGGGGTTATAGCATAAGCTCACTCAACTTCGTCGAGGTGAGCTAAAAATGTAGCATTCTGTTTTCCAGTTATCTGACCTCAAATTTCACTTACCTTGGGTAACGGGTAATGGAATCCTAGAACACTGATAAAAACACACAAAAATTGAAATTAATTAATATTTTACACTTGATAAGGGCCAAGGGGTTGAAAATTTGTGTAATTTAGTGTTTGTGTTTTTATTCGTATCTTTTTGAACTATCCAAATTTTAGGTAATACAATTCAATAATCATTGCAATTATCAGTGCAGCCCATGCATAGCGGGGAATATACATGGATGTATTATATATTTTTTTTTATCCCAGCCACCATGCCAAGGTACATAATTGTCAAAATGTTGACAGCATGTCTAAGGAAGCTGAAGAAGTAATGTGTTATCCTGAAGCAGATCACACAATATGAATGAAGATCCAAGAATAGTGGTATATATTGCTTACCAAGTTAATCATTAAAATAATAATTTGTTTTCAGGTAGTAAAGACCAGTATGTTAATATGACACTAGTGCTATCACCAGTCAGTGGCAGACCTAAATTTACACACCTAGTCCTTCAACATGACAGGGAGGCAGAGTATATGCATTCTTCTTATTACCAGCGCTTTCACCTACCAGCAGTAGAGAAGGGAGTCAGACAGGCCTTATCATATGGTAAGTAAATTGTAGAAATGAAGGTCAGAATACTGGATACATCATAGTTATAGCATTACTTTAATTAATACATGTATGTAAAAGCAAAAAAAAAACAAAAAACAAAAAAAAAAAAACAAAAAAAAAAAAACTAGTTGACATTCAGAGCTGCTGTGTTATTATACAATCTCATTTTAAAAATCTGATAACAAAAACAATTTTTTTCTATTTGAATTATTTACACATACTATTTAATCCTTGAAGCAGATTATGCATTGGCTTTTGTCTATAGATAGACAGAAAAAATATCACTTTTTAAATTATTTAATCTCACTTTTTAATATCACTTTTTAAATATTTTAATTACTGTTTCTTCAAAAAATGAAAATGTGTGTCTTATGTAGAGTAATGAAATGGATACATTTGTATATTCATCAAAGTAATTTTTCAATTTTGTAATTTTGTAAAATTCTTGTGAGAAATACTGGATCTTTAGTATAAGAATGTTTTTTTTTTAAATCCTAGTACTCCTTTAAGACTAATTGATAATAATAATTGAAACAATTTTTCAAAAAGAGGTCTTTACTTGGTTCTTCCAGGTGTTTCTTGGCCTTTTATTGTGCAGTTAGGACATGTGAGCGCAAAAAATAAAGCTATTGAAAAAACATTTTTTTGCACATTATAGTTATTGAAAAATAAATTTGTTGTGCAACTGTGTGAGACGGGGCATTTTAAGTGTAATTAAGTTCCATATGTATCACTGACACATAGTGACATATTTCAGGTCCATTACTTAGTTTCCCTGTCATCAATGTTGATGTGAAGCTACTCCATTTAGAGGTAGGCAGGCACACCTCTGTCCCCTTTGTGTCAGCTTGTGCATCTGACTGTGTGAACAAAGCCTTTGAACAAGTTCATCCAATTCTCCTGGAACCTATGATGAATCTAGAGGTAAAGAAATTAAAGTCTTAGTCCATCTTATTTATTTTATCACATTTTGAGCTGATCTGAGCAAAGATTCAATTTTGTAATTACCCTAGGGTTTTGTCAGTCACTTTCAAGTCAAAGTCGTGTTAAAACGGTCAAATATGCAACAAGCGACATACCTGTTCTTGAAAAGTGATATTTCATTCTCAAAGTTGCCAACACAGGCATTATGTTTCACAAATATAGAGCTTGATGTTGTTTATAAAGCCTCGTGTTTGACTGTACATTGAGTTATTCCTCCTCTTATCATGATTATTATACAAATTGAAAATGAATAAAGCCTTTGCAATCTTTAGATGTGGTCAACATACAATTACTGTCCAAATATTGTGTCGTAAGGCATGTCTGTGGCTACATTTTTATTAGAAGTTTTATATGATTATGATTGGGTTTTTTTTTTTTGTTACATCTAGATACATGTAGTAGAGGACAGAGCGTCTGGTATTATCAAAGATCTTTCAGGAAGGCGGAGTCAAATTCTAAATATAGAACCACAAGATGGAGAGCGTCTTATACAGGCATTAGCTCCGTTGGCAGAACTTCGAGGCTATTCTACACAGATTCGCATTCTCTCCTCTGGAAACTGTACATTTAACATGGAATTCTCACATTATGAGGGCATGAGTGAAATGGAGCAGAATAAAGCTATTGAGGCTGTAACAGGATTTTCTCCCATATGAAGAACTATGAATCTTGTTTTAATAGAATTTCTTTCAGTTATGATAAAATTAAGGTTTTTGTTATATTTTCTCATGTGATAAACATAATGAATGATAATAAAATTGTTATTTAAAACACCATGTTTCACATTATACATGTATATATATTTTTCATTTGATTCCTCCTAGTAAGGCTAGTAAGGCTAACTGTATCTAGTACATTATATTGTAAGCTACATATTTATTTATGATGTTTGATTGTTAATAGTGCGATATATGATAATATGTGTACTATTATGGTAGTTACACAGTGTTTTACAGGAGGGATACAGAAATATATTTGGTCAATGACATCGTATTGTATTACATCTTTTTTTCATTCACCAAATACACTGCATAACGAATTTATCCTATTGATGGCTTTCAGTTTATGTATGATACGTCATCAGATTTTAATGCACCTCACTACTGACCTTAAATAGTGTAAAGTGTCTTGGTAGAAGTAGGATTTAAAAATAATATCTGTCAGTAATGTAATACAGCATAATATTCGGTTCTTCTCCACCAATCAAATTGCAAGAAATTTGCCAGAGGTAAATAATAATTCATATCTCATATTTACATGCTTCTTAAAATTGTCGAGTAATAATACATGTATTGCTGTCATTTGCCTTATTAAAGTTTATGTAGGCATGAACAAATGACTAGATTTTTTCTGTCACAAACTGAAGGTGTCGTCAGTCCAATCTTTTAAGGCTCCTGAGTCATACTCGATAGTTCAAGAGTAATAGCTTTAATAACTTAGTGATTTTCTCATTCAGAGCCCCCAGAGAATTTTGAGTACCAGTCTTGAAAGATTGATTTATAACTGTTGCTAGATGAAAGTACACACAGGCTTTCAAGCAGCCCTAATATTTCGTACATTTCATGAAAAATCCCTCCTCGGATGTGCCCTAGTTTTCCTATAATGAAAGTATACATTGTATCAAACATTCAGAACAATTTTTTTATGCCTAGGACATACCGTTCAAGACAAATGGCTGTTAAGCTCTGTAAAATGTCCTAATTTGTTAACCTGGCATGTTTCAAGGTATTATTTTTCAACAAACAGGATTTTGCTTGTTACTTAGTGAAAGTATACATCATAATACATATTCAGGACCATTTCAGGTGCCTAGATTATACTGTTATGGAGAAATGGCTATTTCAGTCCAGAAAATGTCCTTTTAAGCAAGCAGTAACAAATATCTGAGGAGCTCTTGTCATAGCCTGAGTGTCAGCGGCGGCTGTTGACGAAACTTTTAACTTTGGCAATATCTCATGAGCTATAAGGGGTAGGACCTTGATATTTCATATGTAGATTCCTCTTGACCAGTCCTTTCATTTGGTACCTAGTGATCTTGATCTTGGAGTTTGGCCTAAACTTTAAAAAAAAACTTTAACCTGGGCTATTATTTCATGAATTGTAATGGAGAGGGCTGTGGTATTTCAGATGTAGACTTCTCAAGACAAGACCATTCATTTGGGACCATGGCATTTGACCTAGTGACCTTGACCTTGCATGGAGTTTGACCTATTTTTAAGAAAAACTTTAAAGCAGGGCTATATCTCATAAATTATGAGGGTAGGACTGTATATTCCTCATGACGAGGCCTTTCATTTGGGAGTTTGATTCTTGACCTAGTGACATTGACCTTGGAGTTTGATCTTTTTAAAAAAAAAACTTTAAACTCCTTTTTAGCAAAAGTTTGACCTACTTTACCTTGGGCTATATCTCATGAACATATTTCATATGAAAATACCTTACATTGGGGATCTTGACTTTTGGGACCTTAACCTTTGACCTAGTGATCTTTGATGAAGTAGTCTGACCTGCTTTTAAAGAATTTAACATGGGCTATATCTCAGAAGCTATAAGGGGTTGGGCTTTGATATTTACATGTAGATTCATCTTGACCAGACTTTTCATTTGGGACCTTGACCTTGAAGTTTGACCTACTTTTACAAAACTTTAACCTGGGCTTTATCTCATGAACTAACATCACTCAAGAAAATGTCTTTTTCTAGCAAGCAGTGACTAATGTCTGTGGAGCTAATGTCAGCCTGAGTGTCGCTGGCTGCAACATCCATTGCCTAACAAATTTTAGCTGGGCAATATCTCATGAACTATAAAGGGTAGGGCTTTGATATTTCACATGTAGATTCCTTATGACCAGACCTTTCATTTGGGACCATGACCTTTGACCTTTTAAAAACTTTAACCTTGGCTTTATCTCATGAATTTTATCAGGCAAGGCTTTGGTATTTCACGTGTAGATAAGACAAGACCATTCATTGGGGACCATGACCTTTGACCTAGTGACCTTTGTCCTTGTAGTTTGACCTCCTTTTAAAAAACTTTACCTTGGGCTATATTCGATGAGCTAGGGGTAGGGCTTTGATATTTCACATGTAGATTCCCCATGAAAAAACCTTACATTTGGAGCCTTTGACCTAGTGACCTTTACATTGGAGTTTGACCTACTTTTAAAAAAATTAACCTGGGCTTTATTTCATGAGCTATAAATGGTAGAACTTTGATATTTCACATGTAGATTCCTCTTGACAAGTCCTTTCATTTTGTACCTTGACTTTTGACCTAGTGACCTTGACCTTGGAGTTTTACCTCCTTTTAAAAATCTTTTCCTTGGACTATATCTTGCGAACTTTTAAAAGGGATAGGGCTTTGATATTTCACATGTAGATTCCTTATGAAAAGACCTTACATTTGGAACCTTGACCTTGAAGTTTAACCTAATGACCAGACCTTTCATTTTGGACCTTGACTCTTGACCTTGAAGTTTTACCTACTTTAACAAAACCTTTGTATTTGTGAAGATTTCCTCATGACCAGACCTTTCATTTGGGACCTTGACTTTTGACTAGTGACACTGTTTTTAAAGTTGATCAACGATAAATATATTAGAAAAGACAATTGTAAGAAATCATCATCGCAGGATGGAAACAATGCAAAATCACTGAACCCTCCGTCAAATTCCACTGAACCCCAAAAATGTTGGGGTGAACATGGTGATACAGCATCAACTGTTTATCAACTGTTCAGGTGGATCGTTTATGTATTCGCTGATTTTTCGAAATTCTTCTCCCTCTTCGACTTTCTTTCCTTCTACCGTCTGTATGGAGTTCGTTTCATTTTGTGTCGATATGTCTTGCATCGACCCGAAGTACATGACGCACGATATGAGTTAGTTTATAGAAAGCAAGATGGCGTCCAGACGCGTGCTGTCAGAGGATATCAAGAATATTGAGTTTGAAACCAGCGAAGATGTGGAAGTTACACCTACATTCGATAGCATGGGGTTGAGAGAAGAATTGCTGAGAGGAATCTATGCTTATGGTAAAGCTTGAAATCCAAATCAGTCTGAAATGTGGAATGAAAATGCTAGCTAAATATCTACTTCACAACTCGTGAACTACAGTTGTGTTATTCGGTCTTTATGGCCTAAGAATCAAATTATAACCACATCTTCAATCATTTACCTGGTCTTTAATCTGAGTTGCCCGCTGACTGACAGGTTTAATTTAGTGGATGTCCCTGAACGTACATCAAGTAGATAAGTTCAGAATCGGCCTGTTCTCTCTTCTGTTCAGGACATAGTCCGATTTGCAGACCTACGACGGTGTTATCTGTTTTTTTCGTTTCGAAAAAAAGAAGACGAAAAAACAGATAACACTGTCGTAGGTCTGCAAGTCGGACTATTCAGGACAATGCCATACATATGTTTTCTGTTGATTTATGCCGATATTGACAAAGAAGAACAAGACAATTCTCATTCAGTTTTGCAAATCCTGCAATTTGCAAATGGTAATTGTTTTATCGACCACCTTGCCGACCCTAAAAAATTGATCCTTCCATTGTGAAATGGATGACCAATGGACAAATAATTCATGCAGTTTTTCATCCAATGGATGACTGTTCTTGTTGTCCAGTAAGGGCTGACACTGCCACTAAAGTGAGCATATTTCTCAAAGAAATCAATGAAAAATAGAAAAGATTTTTACAGCATTGTTCCTTCTGGCTGTTCGTGACTCAGGTTACAGAATGCCACCCGACATTTGGTAACAGGATGTTTCGCTCCAATCGCATGTTTTGCCCCAGGACGTTTTGCTCTGAATGAGCATTTGTCCTGAGATTTTTCGTTCCAAATTTATCTTACATAGAATTACTTATTGTATCGATTTATCAGACAGAAATGTTCATTTAAACTGAAAATAATTTCATACCTGTATCTTTATGAAATTTTGTATCTTACATTGAACAATTTATCATATTTTAGGATATTTTACTTATATGTGAAAGTGTCGGCTATTTTCTCATTGACCAAATTGCTAAAAAAACTTTCAGTTTACATACATTTTAATTCGCCTGTGAATTACTTAAATTACAATATATTGGTTACACATATTTATCTTTGATTTTTACATTTTAATTCGCCTGTGAATTACTTAAATTACAATATATTGGTTACACATATTTATCTTTGATTTTTATGTTAATTGCAATATTTATTATCATTCTAAGTCGGACAAAGCTTTCAAGTAAAACTGTAATCAATAAATGGCCACAACAAACATTTTAAAAGCAATTATTACATGTAATTTTAACTTAGATTTATAGACATGAAGAAAGAAATATGTACATGTATGCACCTACTAGATGTACATCTACTTATCTTCATATATGTATAATAAAATTGCTTTTTCTTCATACAATATTTTTCCAAAAAAGGTCTACAATCAGAATATATCAGGATTCAGATCAGATAATTAATTATACATGTATCTATAAACTGAGGAACTTATTCTCTATAAAGAAATTGGAGCGAAACATCGCGGAGCGAAAAGTCCTGGGATGAAAGCTCTTCCTGGGCACTTGATCTCTCTCATAGAAGAGGAGTTCACTGTTAATCAAACAGTTGATTTGTTTGCCTTTTTTCAATATTTTGTCAGATTTATATGCTCAAATGTGTATAAAAAATGTATACATACTAGTATACAGTGTATTCATTTTCTAAGAGCAACATGAATAGCAATTGTGTATACCATTTTGTGGATGGCAGCTTATATACGGTACATGTGTTGATTCACAAACTATAAATCATGATAATTCTGATACTGTATTTTTTCCAGGATTTGAGAAGCCATCAGCCATTCAGCAGAGAGCAATCAAACCAATCGTCAAAGGGAGAGATGTCATTGCTCAGTATGTTCATCTGTCTTTTTATAATTTTGATACTACATGTATAAATGAATATTGAATGAAGTTAAGAAATGAAAATTTGTTACATGTAACTTTCATCAAGTTCATTATTTTATATTTCTTTCACTAGTAAAAACAAAAACGAAAATCTCTTTTGAAATTGTGTATACGGTACAATACCAGTTTACAAATATATGATACATGATTTCAGGGCCCAGTCTGGTGTTGGTAAGACAGCCACATTTTCCATATCAATATTACAATGTCTGGATACACAGATCAGAGAAACACAAGCTCTCTGTCTCTCTCCTACACGAGAATTGGCTGTACAGATACAAAAGGTAAGAATGTTTACATAAATTGTAAATGTATGTGGCAAAAAACTTACAAAACCAAACACAGTAGAAATCTTCCATTTTTTCTCACTTTATCTTGTAAACAAGTAAGGCCAGTAATTTTACACGTACATGTATTTGCAACCATTATGCATTGCATTAATTGACTGTATTAGTGTTTCTGTACATGTGTGTTTGATCAACTCGTAAAACTAAACATCTGCCTCCTGTGTTATATGTGATATTTTAACAATGTACTTTATAGGTTATCCTTGCCTTGGGAGATTACATGAACGTTCAGTGTCATGCCTGTATTGGAGGTACAAATGTCGGTGAAGATATCCGTAAACTTGACTATGGTCAGCATGTAGTATCGGGCACTCCAGGAAGGGTTTTTGGTATGTCTATCTGAGTACATCTCTGATTCTCGTCAATTATGTCATAAAAGAAATGAAAGATTATGGCAAGTAAACTGAGATGTTCTTGTCAAAGGAATTTTTTTGAAGAGTTTATGACGTGACATGAAATTTTTGTAAATGATGATTTGATTTGTAATGTGGATATTTTTACTTTCATTTACAGACATGATCAGAAGACGTAACTTGAGAACAAGGTCGATCAAAATGCTGGTGTTAGATGAAGCAGATGAAATGTTGAATAAGGGTTTGTTCCTAGGATGTTCATTTACTTAACGGCATTTTAAAGAAATGTACTGATTTATAATGTAGCTATACATTTATATCTTATACGTTTCTAAACATCTAAAGTATATTTTATACAATATTTATTTTTAACTTACAGGTTTTAAGGAGCAAATCTATGATGTATACAGGTACCTTCCTCCAGCGACCCAGGTAGTTCTGATCTCTGCCACACTACCACATGAAATCCTGGAAATGACCAGTAAATTCATGACAGACCCTATCAGAATCCTAGTCAAACGGTCAGTAAACATAATGCATTTGTCAAAGAGTCTTTCCTGAATTTTGTTCATTTCAAAATCTATACATGTAATTATAAGACCCCTACATTTAATTTGTAAAGGTGTGTGAAGAAATTTTTATGAACTTCTGCATTTTGATCTATAAATGTGCAATCAAATTATTGATTTGCAAATTTGTTGTGAAGTTGTTTGATTTTTCAACTCTATTTTTACTGTGTATATATGTTACAGGGAATAAGTGTAATCAGGGATTTCATGTAATTCCTGAAAGGTTCAGTGATTACGTGTAATCCCTGGTCATTTTAGTGATTACATGAAATCCCCAAAATTTTAGGGATTACATGTAATTCCTAAAATATTTTAGCATTTTTACACTTATTTCCTGACGGCCAAAAATCATATAAAAATGATGAAATTGCGATATGATAGACATTTTGCATGTTCATAATATAAAATTCTATTACTGAAAGAGACAAAATGGTTAAGTATATAATCAAATATGCTTTTAAGGCTGATTATGTTCATTTAAGATTGATAGGAAAAAGATATGTTAGAAAAACTCTTGAGTGGACAATTCGGTTGCAGAGATAGATTATGGCCCACTGATATGACTGTAATACATGTACTACAGGGATGAAAATTCGTTGAAATTTTCAGGGGCCAAGTGGGCTCTCATGGCAAAGAATTTAGGCGCCCACATCAAAAACAATTAGCCCACATCAAAAACGTTGTATCTAAATTTATTGCTCTAAATTTAAGCCCCCCTGCCTTCTCTCCTACTCAGTATCAAGTCATGGCCATCATACAGGAACACGTGTACTACCAAGTATGAAGTTGACGCCAAAAATGAGAGAGAGACTGGTGTACATGTTGATCTACATGGACCGTTTATATGACCACTTTGAACGATAATTGCAGGTGGTCAGTCGTTTGAGGTCAGCGCTCCCTATCTTCCAACACGATTCTTTCATCAAATCAGTTTGAGTAATTTTTCCGCTTAAATTTCACTTACAATTTTAGATGTTTCTATACTTTAAATATTAAAGTAGGGTTTCGATCGGTCATCTCAATCATCTTTGAATAAATCAATAAATCCAGATAAATCCAGTTATAAACATATAACGTCTCCAGACAGTGACATTGCGCGCATTTGGAAACGTTAGATGAAGTTTTGGCATACTGATTTAGAATAAGGATGTGTCTTTACAAGGGAATAAGGGAGATCGATTCATTTTCCACGAGAAAGCGAACCGAAAATGTGTCAAATACCCATGAGTTTTTGTTTCACAATGTGAGTTACGGCGAATACGAAAACAAGAAAACTATTATGATCGGAATTTTACAGTCGCCAAGTGGGTGATCAGAAAAACATTTTTTTGTAGTCCACACTGAATTTTTAGTCGCATTGGCGAGTGGGCGAGTGCTTATTTGCATCACTGTACTAGGTAAAATTGTTTGCATGGAATCTTGAATGGACTATGTAACTCAATACACCATTGTACCAAAGTGCCATGGTGATCGCTTCATCCCAAAATCTTTTCTTTGTATCTATTCTATTTCAATGAAACTTGTTGCAATCAAAATATCTTTGTATTTAGATGTACACAAAGGAAGAAGATATCCAATTTTTTTTTTACCAGGAAATAGGAATAATTCACATAGATTTGCTTTATGGACCTTCATACTCAGTCTGGTTTCCTATGCTATTTTTAACATATATTTTATTTGGATATGCTACTGAATCGACCTTACAGCAAATTTGGAGCCACGCACTCTCTGTAATGTAAATGTACAAATCTAAATTCAAAGCATTAAAGAGGACGCTACTGAAATGAATTAGACCATTTTCATCATTTCTTTTTTTTTTTTGGCCCATTATCAAGATACTTTAATGAGTGTTAAATACTAATTTTTCCGATTGAATCTTTTGATATATGTTTTAGAGAACTTTGACCATCAATTTTGTTGTATAAATTATTTTTGGTTGCGCTCATGGGTTTGTTTTATGTCTATTTAGCATAGATTATGATAAACATGATAAATGAACTACAAATTTGGGTAATATTTAGATAAAAAAATACCTATTCTAGTTTGAATATTTTCACTTATTTGGCATAACTAGTTCTTGGTATTTGACAGAGAGGATATTCAGTATCAACTGAGCCAAAAATAATAGATTTTAAAACTGAAAATAAGGAGAAATTAAGGTTAGGAAATAAGTGTAAAAATTCGTGAAAAATTCAGGAATTACATGAAATACCTTACCAATTTCAGGGATTACACTACCGGCATCGCGTGTTTTTACCCTGTCAAATCATCCCCGCAATCTTTTTTGACCCAGGGTTTTAAATCCCCGCGGTCATGGATTAACAATGGAGTTGACTCAACGCGGACATCGATCCTGGCAATTCACCGCAACGATCGCCGGGATACGCGGTGGCGATCGCCGCAGTTCTCAGCGGCAATTAATAACTTGTTATTTACCTGTAACAGTACTATAACCATTCTTTTATATTTTACTTATTCTTTTAAAGTTTACGTCCTTTATTTTGATGTATTGTTATCATTGGTGACATAAAAATGTCCTTTAAAAGCGTTACGTTGTACATACGAAAAGAGAACCGTGTGACTGAATGATAGAACTAGTTAATATGTCCAGCTGTGTTTATCTAAGGATTAGAGAACAATGGGCAGTCTACGGGAGCGGTACGGTCAAGCAAAAATGGGTTTAAAGTCTCCGTCTTTCGATTTTGAGAGATACATCGACTGGAGCCGAGGCTTTACGACATTTTTTGTATATCTTTACTGTTCAAGTCCAAAGCACTGCAGACCGTTTTTTTTTTTTTTTTGTAGATTCTTCCGTTTGAGATTACTAGTTAGCGGTGTTTTATGTTCGCTAGTTCGTATGTTAAAATGTTGAAAAACGTCCATCTCCCAATTAGTCAAATATAGCCTGGATAGCCTTATTTAGTAATTTATTGTTTATTTGGTTGTTTTGTTTGCGCAAGTGAGGCGATGTATAGTAAAACGTTATCCAAACAAACCAATTATATATATGTATACGAAATTACGAAGGTGGTAATTAGGTGTGAAACGATTTCAATAGATAATTCACAATGTCTTGCAAAGTTTACAATTATAGAAGATTTTTTATAGATAACATGTATCTAGAAGTTAAACTCCCATTTCACAGTGCATATATATCTTTTCATAGAAAAAAACTTCGTTTTTATGCGCCAGGGACGCAGGACTCAGAGGTAGATTAATCACCTGCGGCCGTCCGGGAGAAGGGGGGATAATTTTCCTATAAAATGGTAAAATAAATTTTCTAGCCTGTCCGTTTATTGACTTTATACATACTATTTTCATCTTTAAAAGCATTTTGTGCTGTTATGCAACCCCCCCCCCCCCCCCTCTGTCCATGCTAAGTGTGAAATCGCGACTCCCCCTCCCCCCCCCCCCCCTTTCACGATTCAAAAAGGCGTGAAGCCAAAATTACTAATTAGATCATTAGATTAATACAGGGGTAGACGATGTTTGTGTGGATCGAAATAATCTGGGTGTCTTCCTGTCCCTTCGACTTTCCGTAAAAAAATATATGTAAACACTTTTTTATTTCTTTCTCAAGAAAAAAAGAATTATATCGTACGTAAACATTATATACAGGAAACCTTATTAAACGTAATTTTATTTTCTTTCTGTCACAATATGCCTAATTTTCTTCGGACTAAAAAAAAATCTAGACATTATGATAGATAAGATCTGAATTGAGTTATATTTGGTCACTCAGTCTTATTTTTAGATTTTAATCATATATATCATTAATTTTATGTATTTAAAAAAAAATCTCAATTTCATGCAGTTAAGGAACATGCAAAGTTTAAATTCAATTCTTCGGAACAAATCCAGGTAAATACTACGTAAAATTTATTTATTATCTACGGCTTAGTCATGTTGGTACAATGTTTGCTTATTATTTTCTTGCTTGAAGTAAATAATTATCATAAAATTGCATATATTCTGGAAAAGTCGCTTACGTCGATATTTCCATGTATATGTGACCACAAAAAACCTCCTTAGTTCTGCTTGAGTGACGACGTATCTAGCTGTACGTAGCTGTCAATATTGATTAGGGAAGGGTTATATACAATGTATGGGCGTGCCTATATGTCTGGTCCTACAAGGTGTGAAGACATCGCCTCTCCCCGTACAGGGGATGATTGTTATACAGGTAGAAGCGCAGGGTAACTGAAAAGGTGTGAACAACTTGTGAGGCATCGTTTGTTGATTTAGTTTTGGTTTGGCGTTCACAGGTTTACTTTTGGAATTCAGTGCGAAAAAAGGGGGGTGGGTGGGTGGTGGTTTATTGTATTACATCTGTTTTATTATTAGGCTATCCTCATTTTTTTTTTTTTTTTTTTTTTTGCTTTTCTTTGTATGCCGGTCTTTTTTTTTTTTTTTAATTTTACTTTGTTTACATGATTAATCTTAGTCTGGATACACGTCCTTCATCAATCGATTTCTTTTTATTTTATTTTTTTGCGGACTTGTTTGACCAAAACAAGGAGCACGCATTTTTTTCTTTTCTTTCCTTTTATTGCTAAGGAGCGATATCTTTACAATCAATGGGCAGATCTAACTCACGGGGGGGGGGGGGGGGGGGGGGCTGTGAAAATCAGCTTTACTTTAATGGCAAATTCCAGGAGGTGGGGACTGGATTCTGACCTCCGATCTCTAGATCCGCGTGTTGACATACAATTCAAAGCTATACCCGTTTAAAGACGGGTGCTTATAAAGCGATTAAAAAAAGATAAAACCCCATCCATTGATTTAAAAAAAGAGAACTTAAAAAATGGGGGGGGGGGGGGGGGGGGAGGGGAGTGATTCAGATTCAGATTCTTTATTCACTATTATAAGCCGTTAATGCAATCGCATTTGACAGTTAGGGTCTTCCATCTGGTTCAGGTCTGGCAGTGGGGATTACTAATAGGGATGTTCGAGTGACGAAAAAGTGACGTCACACTGCGCATGCGCATGAAAATTGGTTGGCAAAAAGTGGTTCTCTTATATAATATGTATAGCAATGTCCACTGCTATTTACGTTAATAAACTTTATCGGTACGTTTTATCGACAGATATAATTAAGTTAAGATTACTTCAAAGTTGTTATAATATAATCAATCGTTTTAATTGCTTGTGATATTTTTTTTTAATTCAATTTTTCTCTGTTAATCACCGGTATGTATAAATAGCATTTAGTCTCTCTGTGGGTTGATTTAAATTTTTTAGTCGTGAATGTGAACATCTTATATCATTCATCAATTTATCAAGTCCAACCTATACGGTGTATCTCGTATACACAAAACAATGATCTGACATCTGTCATTTACCTTGATTTTTGTCGGCTGTCCAGGTAGGTTTTCACCCAGGCGGCAGGCGCCGCGGCGGAACCAATGATCCGCAAAGGAGAGAAAGCTATCCATTTCATATTTCAGTTTTTGATATTTTGACATGGATGAAACATCTAAACCATCTTTTTTTTTTTTTTGGTAAATACTTACATTACATTTGTCTTTTAGTTGAAAGAAGCAATAAGGAAATACAATCCATTTATATATATGATCGTAATCATATAAAAGTTGGAACAGTGGATCATTATTCAATATTTTTCATTTATATCTCAAGATTGATTGATTGATTGATTGATTTATTGATTTCGACGGGATAATTGTTTAAATAATTCCGAAAATAAGATGGAAGTCCGAACATCTATTCTGAAATTTCTTTTTAAAATACTGGATGTTTTAACAGTCGAGGTGCAAAAGATGGAAATAGAACACTAGGATTTTATATGGTCCGAGATCCCTCTCTTTAATCCTTTATTTTCATTGTGTATTTTAATCTTATCTTTCATTTTAAATTCATTAATGTCTCTTTTTATCCCAACGATTTTCAATCTTAAGGGGTGAGGCTGCCCAAACTTACATGGAAGTTGAGAAATAAATGCTTCTTTAGGCATTCTAAAATTATAATCCTGAGCCCCCCCCCCCCCCCTTTCTAGCAAGCAAAAAGTTAGATAAGGCATGTCAATTAAAAAAAATCCATATCCAAAGTAATGAAATTACTGAAGGAATAATAAAAGAGAAAAAGATAATTTGTGCGTGTTTTCATTGTTATTACTATGACCGGCTTTATCTATAAATTGGAGACAGTCATGAGAAAAAAAAACAAACAAACAAAAGCAAAAACACCCCCCCCCCCCAAAAAAAAAACAGCTAAGAAAATTAGTACTCTTTATTTCATTAATGTTGTCTGTAAGTTAAATCAATGTTTCTCCGTTTCTCCGTTTTGCGTTTTCAAACAGTTCGACATTAATTTTGGTCAAACTATTTCCCTATTTCCATCCCGTTCAAATGCTCCGCCTTAATTAAATCACAACTAATATGTATGTTTGAGGGATAGGTGGTGTACTTGTCAAAACAACTGGTAATTAGTCGGGTATGTCACACCTAATACAGGAGCATAAAAATAGGACACTATGAATTACACCGGTTTCTCTGAAAAGCAAAATTTGAAGAAAAAATCGGCAGTTTATTGATTCTTGTCCCCCCCCCCCCCCGGATCGAACGGCAGTCTGATATACAAACAAACTCAGCGGGATTTCTTTATTGTTGTGATTAGAATGGTCAGTATCACAGCAGGACTTATCAATAAATTAATAATAGGAAAGTAGCGTATATTAGAGCATCAAGTTTCGATTTATCCCCAGGTATCCCGTATATTTCCCTTCACTGCCAACCGTTTTTGCCAACCAGCCTCGTTTTCGCGAGACCCGTGACGTCACGGCGAACATCCCTATTGACGTGTTTTCACACCTTCCTTATCGGCTGACTGCGCAGGGCGTATCATCTACCTTCAATCGCCGTTTGATTTACCGTTCTGGAAATCTAAAGAGGGGGGGGGGGGGTTGGAATGCGACTCTGTAAAAAAAAAAAAAAAAAATGAAATGTGACTTTGTAAACAAGAGGCCCAAGGGGGCCACATCGCTCACCTGAGTTGCAGACAAAGGGTTAAAAGTCACAAAAATACTACTACAGATCAAAGCCCTTGACAGCCATATTTGTTGACCTATCGACAAGAAAAACATAAACTTGGCAGACCTTGAGTACTTGCTTGCTTTCGTGAAATTCTGTGCAACGGTTGCAGAGGAGATTTCGAAAATGTGTCAGCCAATCAGAGTCCTCGGCAGCCATATTTGTTGACCGATCAGCACAAAATACACAATCTTGGTAGAGGACCTTGAGTACTTTCTTCCTGTAAAGTTTCATGAAATTCTGAGCAGCAGTTGCAGAGATGTTGAAAATGTGTTAGCCAAACAGAGCCCTCGGCGGCCATACTTGTTGACTGATCGGCACAAAAAACCCAAACTTGGTAGAGGACTTTGAGCACTTCCTTCCTGTAAAGTTTCATGAAATTCTGTGCAGCAGTTGCAGAGGAGATGTCGAAAATGTGTCAGCCAATCAGAGCCCTTGGCAGCCATATTTGTTGACCGATCGGCACAAAAAACCCAAACTTGGTAGGGGACCTTGAGTACTTCCTTCCTGTAAAGTTTCATGAAATTCTGTGCAGCGGTTGCAGAGGAGATGTCCAAAATGTGTCAGCCAATCAGAGCTCTCGGCAGCCATATTTGTTGACTGATCGGCACGAAAAACACAAACTTGGTAGAGGACCTTGAGTACTTCCTTCCTGTCAAGTTTCATAAAATTCTGTGCAGTGGTTGCACAGGAGATGTCGAAAATGTGTCAGCCAATCAGAGCCCTCGGCGACCATATTTGATGACCGATCGGCACATGAAACACAAACTTGGTAGAGGACCTTAAGTACTTCCTTCCTGTCAAGTTTCATGAAATTCTGTGCAACGGTTGCAGAGGAGATGTCCAAAATGTGTCAGCCAATCAGAGCCCTCGGCGACCATATTTGTTGACCGATCTGCACGAAAAACACAAACTTGGTAGAAGACCATGAGTACTTCCTTCCTGTAAAGTTTCATGAAATTCTGTGCAGCGGTTGCAGAGGAGATGTCGAAAATGTGTCGGCCAATCAGAGCCCTCGGCAGCAATATTTGTTGACCAATTGGCACAAAAAAAAACAAATTTAGTAGAGGACCTTGAGTACTTCCCTTCTGTCAAGTTTCATGAAATTCTGTGCAGCGGTTGCAGAGGAGATGTCGAAAATGTGTCGGCCAATCAGAGCCCTCGGCGGCCATATTTGTTGACCGATCGGCACAAAAAACACAAACTTGGCAGAGGACCTTAAGTACTTCCTTCCTGTAAAGTTTCATGAAATTCTGTGCTGCGGTTGCAGAGGAGATGTCGAAAATGTGTCAGCCAATCAGAGCCCTTGGCGGCCATATTTGTTGACCGATCAGCACAAAAAACCCAAACTTGATAGGGGACCTTGAGTACTTCCTTCCTGTAAAGTTTCATGAAATTCTGTGCAGCGGTTGCAGAGGAGATGTCCAAAATGTGTCAGCCAATCAGAGCCCTCGGCAGCCATATTTGTTGACCGATCGGCACGAAAAACACAAACTTGGTAGAGGTCCTTGAGTACTTCCTTCCTGTCAAGTTTCATAAAATTCTGTGCAGTGGTTGCAAAGGAGATGTCGAAAATGTGTCAGCCAATCAGAGCCCTCGGCGGCCATATTTGTTGACCGATCGGCACATGAAACACAAACTTGGTAGAGGACCTTAAGTACTTCCTTCCTGTCAAGTTTCATGAAATTCTGTGCAACGGTTGCAGAGGAGATGTCCAAAATGTGTCAGCCAATCAGAGCCCTCGGCGGCCATATTTGTTGACCGATCGGCACGAAAAACACAAACTTGGTAGAAGACCTTGAGTACTTCCTTCCTGTAAAGTTTCATGAAATTCTGTGCAGAGGTTGCAGAGGAGATGTCGAAAATGTGTCGGCCAATCAGAGCCCTCGGCAGCCATATTTGTTGACCAATCGGCACAAAAAAAACAAATTTAGTAGAGGACCTTGAGTACTTCCCTTCTGTCAAGTTTCATGAAATTCTGTGCAGCGGTTGCAGAGGAGATGTCGAAAATGTGTCGGCCAATCAGAGCCCTCGGCGGCCATATTTGTTGACCAATCGGCACGAAAAACACAAACTTGGCAGAGGACCTTAAGTACTTCCTTCCTGTAAAGTTTCATGAAATTCTGTGCTGCGGTTGCAGAGGAGATGTCGAAAATGTGTCAGCCAATCAGAGCCCTTGGCGGCCATATTTGTTGACCGATCGGCACGAAAAACACAAACTTGGTAGAGGACCTTGAGAACTTCCTTCCTGTAAAGTTTCATGAAATTCTGTGCAGCGGTTGCAGAGGAGATGTCGAAAATGTGTCAGCCAATCAGAGCCCTTGGCGGCCATATTTGTTGACCGATCGGCACAAAAAACACAAACTTGGTAGAGGACCTTGAGTACTTCCTTCCTGTAAAGTTTCATGAAATTCAGTGCAGCGGTTGCAGAGGAGATGTCGAAAATGTTAAAAGATTACGCCGGACGGACGGACGACGACGACGACAACGACGACGACGGACGGACGGACGACGGACGGCACGCTATGACAATAGCTCACTTGAGCTTCGCTCAGGTGAGCTAAAAAAAAATGAAATGTGACTTTGTAAAAAAAAAAAAAAACAATATCGAGAAATAAATCTTACCAGCCCGAAGTGCTGGCGTAAAATTCTGTACTTTATTTTAATAAGCAGCGACTGAAGAAAATATGTTTTTGCAGAAATATTAGATGCCGCAAATGCATGTTCACGTAGCTCCCTCTTGCTATATCCAAAATTTTACAGTAAAAAGCCAGGAGAAAGGGAGGGATATATAATTCTAAACTCCCCGGTCGAGCTCCTTGTACATATCTATATGTCGATATCACAACTCCTCTTCAAATTTGATTACTTCAACTTGTACCCATTGACTGACCACTTAAAGTAACATGATTATTTTACGGACGAACGCATACACAAGTACCTTTACGTAGGTAAGATACGTAAGTGGACGTTGGACATTTAAATCTCAGGCGCAGAACGAGGATAATAAAGAATGTCGGAGAAAAGTCAATATTGTATCATAATAGAAAAGAACTATTATGGTGAGCGGATCCACACTATTACGTCCCCGGGGTCAGACGAGTACCCATGACAGTGTAGAGATCGCCGCTCTAATGGCTTTGTTTGTCCAGCAATATACCTGTCACCTGTATAATTAGCACTAATTAATTTATTTGGAAATTTGATTGTCTGGTCACTACAAACGGAGTTATGCGTAACGTGATACACAACTGGGGATTTTGCATTTCATCTGGAGTAATCTTTCATATAGCATTTATTTATCAACGCTAATATGTTTTTAATAATAAGAAGTGAACAAGGATCGACGATTCATTGCATCTTTCACATGCCTATTATAAGTACCCGTAAAGAGCCTACAGACATAATTTGCATGCTTCAATTTTAATGTGAATAGATTCCGCTTCATCTGGACTTGACGCCAGAAGATGTAAATTTTCATTATTTTGACCTGCTTATCCGATATAAAAAAGAGTCGGGATGAAAATAAGGTAGATCCACAGGAGCTCGATGCCAACAACCCTCAATGACACCCGCCCCTTGACGTCTCTCTATAGTCAATATATATAAGGAAAGTAGAGGCGGATATTCTTGTGGATCGTTGGCATCGAGTCAGGTTCTCAGAAACATTTTTAGGCTCAATTTACAAAATGTACTTATGTTTCATGTCCTGATGTTTAAATCATCATTTTATTTATACATGTCATGCTTAAAAACAAGTTTCTATTCATCCGTAAGAAATAGCACCTGGTCAGGTAACACCTGGACAGGTAATTGTCAGCGCGGCAATCAACCGCGACGCCACCGCAACTCCCGGCGATCTTGGCACCGCGATGAAGTGATTTGCGGGGGTCAGCGGCGATGCTGAGGTGGAATTCCACCTTAAATAAGCCAGCCGCGATAGGTGGGCTCGGTAAAAAAACGCTTTGCCGTATGTGTACATGTAATAACTAATCGAAACAGGGATTACACGAAATCCCTAAATTTCAGGAATTACATGAAATCCCTAATTACACTTATTCCCTGTAACATATATACATGTAACTCAAAAAGATTTCAAAGTTGTGTATACAAGTATATGTACATATAAAATTTTGGCATGCACATTATGAAAATAACTATTTTTTTGTTGCTATCTTTTCTCAGTGATGAGTTGACTTTGGAGGGAATCAAGCAGTTCTTTGTGGCAGTGGAGAGAGAGGAATGGAAGTTTGACACTTTGTGTGATCTATACGATACACTCACTATAACACAAGCCGTCATATTCTGTAATACAAAACGGAAGGTAATAAGATACACTCACTATAACACATTGACAAGCTGTCATATTCTATAATACTAAATGGAAGGTAATTCTCCTCTTTCCAGAAATTAAGAGTGAAATGCTGTATAATGATAATGTACTGTAAGTGAACTTATTTCAGCGGGATTCATATTATAGCAGAGTTAGCGCTAATTCAAGTTTTCGCTTAATATACATGTAAATATTGGAGTGGAGGATGAGTCAAGTGGGCTAATCTGCTATTATGTAAATTTGCCTAAATTTTCCTCGTTTCTGCTATAATTTGGTTGCGCTAAAATAAGTACATGTACAGCACCGAAAGGGACGGACAAAACAGGTTCTTATGAGCATACCTGTAATTTATTCCATTTTATTGAGTTTCATCTCTGATCTTAGATACAGGTAATTTAATCTCTGGAAAAAAGAATAAACTTTCATAGTTTTTGCAATAAGTTGTATCCTGTAGTTAATGTTTCCTAAATGAATGAGTCTGACCATACTGCAGTACAGATTTCATAATATTTGCATTGTCTATGGTTGAACATTATTTCAATTACCCGGTACAATACTTTTCCTTGATAACATTTAAATTTACGTAATTAAGGTCGACTGGTTAACAGAGAAAATGAGGGAAGCTAACTTCACAGTTTCCTCAATGCATGGTGATATGGTACAGAAAGAAAGGGACGCAATTATGAAGGAATTCAGATCTGGAGCGAGGTACGTAAAGACCATACCTGACTAAAAGTATGATATTGAATTTTTTATGTCATTGATATAAATGTTTCCCATATTCTTTGTAATTATTCTTGATGTTATCTATTTGAAGAACAGAAGAAATTTTTGTATGAAAGCTACATGTAGTTTTTAGGATTTTTAAACAAAATTGAAAAAAAGAATTGATGTTTTTGTAATTCTGTATAAATAGGTCTTCTATGTACTGCAATCGGAAATTCATGCAGATAAAAACATGTAAGATTTCTATTCCAGCCGTGTATTGATCACTACAGATGTTTGGGCAAGGGGTATAGATGTCCAGCAGGTGTCCCTCGTCATCAACTATGATTTACCCAACAACAGAGAATTGTACATACACAGGTAAGTAGATAGTATTCTTTGTTTACACTAATTACACATTTATGACACTAAGGTAATTGAGGGATTACCAAACATCCCACATCACACCTGTTGGTGTGTGTTTACATTATAACATCAGAAACCCTGTCAAACAATGCTTTGATGAGACATTTGATTATGACATCATAATGTTTTAAAAGTCCTGCAAGGGTGCGATGTTGGACATTTGGTGATCCCTAATTCACCAAGAACTGTCTCTCTTTCCATCACTCTAGTAGTTAGTGATGAGCAATCCGACAAATTTGACTATCAATTATAGGGACACTATTGGAAACCAACTATTGATTGATTATCAGAACTATCAAATTTTTAAAAATCATGTTCAGAAGTAGTGAAATACCTTTGAGGCAGTGGCCTTTTTAACATATACATGTACATACACTGCAAATGCATAGAAATACAATTTTAAAGTAAAATCAAAAATTTAATTTGTTTTCCTTGACCATTGTTTTTATTTTTTGTACACTTACACGTAGCTCGTTTTGATTACTTTTCACTAACCAATTTCAGTTGTAGTTACTTTTATCTCTGACCAACAATCGGTCGTCAATTTTACTATCGATTAACAAAAATTGAAGGGGTTTAAGCGATCGAGTATCGAAAGCATACGACTATCATCACATCACTACTAGTTGTAACTAAATAAATGGACACATGAGTCAAGGTCACGTATGGCAAATGTGCAACATGTGAAGTACCTTTCTATAAGGTAATACATGTACATGTATGTATTAGGATAGAAAGACAGGATAAAAATAAACATAAGCCAATATGTAAAAATCATTGTACTAATAGAAAGATTCCTAGACTAAAAGTTTCAGCCTCTCTTTGGAAAATATTAAATATGTCTTTTTTTCTAACTTCAGAATTGGTCGATCAGGTAGATTTGGTCGTAAGGGTGTTGCAATCAACTTTGTAAAGAACGATGATATCAGAATCCTCCGAGATATTGAGCAGTACTACTCCACACAAATAGATGAAATGCCCATGAATGGTCAGTATTGTAACATTCAAAAATCAGTAAAATTAATATTATCTGTTTTAAACGTGGCCTTTGTAAAAGATATTCTTCTTAACTAGACTTATTATGTCTATTAGTGCCAGACTATTCAAACCTTGAAAATAAATAATTCAGTACAAGTTTTAAACATGTTTATTTGAAAATTCTTGTTCAATTACAGTTGCTGACTTGATCTGAGGGAAGTACAGAAGAAAGGATGTTATTATCATTTCTATTGGACTTTAATTTATGAAGTATGTTCACTTCAGTTACATCAAATTCAGCAATACAACCGTGACTATTTGTGAATTACTGTACATTGTTCATCCATTATCATCATTTATACACGTTATTTTATGGGATTTTACATGTACAAATGACTCCGTGTGGGATAGTGAATTCTTTGTCAGACTTTACAAAATAGATCAGTTCGTAATCGTTATATATTTGGATGTTCAGTCATCTCAGTGCAAACAAACAAGTTTGAAGGGTTCCTTTTAATTCTGTATGGAGTAAGGAATAACATGTGACTTTACTGAGTATTTTCATTTTGCCATTTTATCTGTACACATGTATTGTACATGCTCATTACTCATGTTTTGTACAAAATCATCAATAAAGAAAAGACAAATCTACTAACTTACCCTTCTCTTCAATTATCTGTATTACGAGTGAGTTCGGGTGGTCAACTATAGATCTCTCCAGAAATAAAATTGTGCATGCTCTTAATGAGAATTGATCTAATAGAACTCAATCTAGTAAAACTTTAGTTACCATTGATAAAATATATCAGCTCACATGCATCATTTTGATCAATATTGACTTGCCGTAATAATTAAAATACTTTATTTGCAATATTCTTCTATATAAACAATATATTTGCAATATTCTATGAGATGAATAGATAAAATCATAACTTTATCCTAATTTAAAGAAAAATTAGTGTATAAGAGTGTCTCCATGACCCAGATTTTATGCATCCATCATCTTGAACTAGACATCTTGCACTCGCTCAGCGTAGTCAGCTAGAGTTCATCTCTAGAAAGTCTACTTCCAGCAGACTGTTCTGTGTTCGACTTAACTTAAGATCTAAAAGTTGAACAGGCGCTCGAACTCGCTCTATATTAATGGCCTTTGAAATATCTGTAGATGGGGTACGAAATTGAATAGCAAATACACATGTGGCATTTGGAGTTGGTAACCTAGACCTTGAAGATTTGAGGTTTACGTAGACCGGAACATTTGGGTTTACTTTCAACAAACATCTTAACAGATTCTGATGAAGCAGTTTGTGATACTTTTGATGTTGTCTAATACAATATATTGTAAATGATGCAGTTCAGTATGTTTATGTGCTAGCATGTGTCGTTTAGGGTTATCTAAAGTGAAGATTTTCCTTCAAATGGATTGTACACATCTTCATAGTAAACACAAGTACTATGAACCTTGTAGAAGTGGCAGTGTGTTGCAGAATACAGATATTAAATCTGATGTTTTTTGGTCTTGTGAAATTGTGAAGAACGGCACAAGATTCAAACTCCACTATCAGTTAAAAGAAAGTAATTATGGAAGGTTGACATTCCCTAAATGTTCAACATACACATGTACATGTATGAAGGGAATCATTCATTCCTTTAGGAGAATGGACAAGATCCAGCTGAGTTGCTTTCTAAATCAAGGTTTTACTATCATAATAGTGATTGCAAACCAAAAGTTTGACCATGACCTTTTTATGTCCCCGTCATCAGAGATTCGGGGCATATAGTTTTTAGTGCGTCTGTATGCAAAAACTTTAAACTTGGCCATAACTTTTGAACGGTAAGTGATAGGGCTTTCATATTTCACGTGTATTCCATGTGACAAGACCTTTCTATGTATTCCGAAATTTTTGATCTCGTGACTTTGTTTCTTGACCTTGTAGATTGACCTACCTTTTTCATTACAGCCTTTTTACTATTAAAGATGCCAACGGAAACATTCGTATTTCAAAAACACATTTTACATTTGGTGTTTACTTTCAGTGTGGTTGACAATGATATTTTGAACAAGCATTAAAACAACACAAATGGAGCTTGAAATGCACATTCTCTGTACACGTTTAGAAGATGAAATAACAAATAAGACTGCTCAATACAAAATACTTTGTATTCAAGAAAACAAGTCATTAAATACATTAATAACTGCTAAAATAGGATTTCTATCACAGACTTTTACAAATAATCTACTATTCTTACTTAGAACCTTATAAAAACATTCCATCAAATTAATGCATCTTGATTAGCATGAAATATTAGCACTTACATAGATGCTGAAAAACACAAACTTTGACCAAGAAATGTCAACAACATTACCATATGTATCGGCGCATGTACATGTAATGGCATGTTCATGTTTTCATTTGAAAAAGGTTATATTATTTTTAAATATTTTAAATAATATTTCACCTTGAACAATGACATGTCAGTAATGAAAACTCAAAATCACTTGACAATTTCTTTCTGAAAAATATCTATTCTTTCTCATTTCACATACATGTAAATGTACTAGTATTCTACATTTTTTGTGTTAAGAAAAAGAGCTGCATGTTCCTATATTTACTTTGATAGGTGAAAAACATACATGTATGTACACATAGTCCATATTGATGATCACATATTCCAGGCTGATGTTGAAACAAAATGTTAATGTATCAAAAGAGCATTTACTAGCTTCAATAAAATGATTTCAGAACTTGGTTTAAAAAATGATAATTTTTTTTTATTCAAATAGAGGTACATGTCAAAATCAGATAGTTCAAATACCTTTTATGTGCATCAACTGTTTTCTTTTGGAATGTTTTCCGATCAACCTGTTAAGCGAGCAACAAATTAGACTGAATAACAGAAAGATCACCCATACAGTTATTTCTTCATAATCTTTCAAATACATGTAACATGATATTCGTGATTTCTCACCAATTCCAAATGTCATTGATTTTTACAACACAAAATGTCTCATAAGAAAATTCAACCAAAGGAAACAAGCTTTTGACTGCCAAGTGACCTTTGGCCTTGGATCAAGGTCATGACACATCCTTGGGTATTCAGTAACAATTCTTTGAAATATTCAGATCCCAGAAAGCAGTGAAAAATTATGATCCAGACAAGCTTATACATATAGGCAGATGGTAAAGAAACCGCCCAATGGATAGCTTGTTTAGATTGATGCTTTGTAACTTGCACAAAGAAACAAATACAACAGAAAATCATGGAAAACTATGGGAGTTTTTTTTTCTCATGTAAAATATGACAATAACCAAAAAATGAAATAATATGTACTGAAATGCTCCTTACAATTAAAACACGATCCATATAAAATTAAGATACACATTTAGCAATCATTTGCTCAATACATATAGATGTATAATCTCATAGTTCTCAGATTAAAAAAATGCAATGATCGCTGTGCGATATAAGTCCCCTACCAGCGGCATAAATTTATGACTCGCATCTCTGTTCATCAGTTCATCTTCTGCAACAACAGCCAAGAAAAGTCTGGGAAACTGAATTCACGAAATTTGCTAAGTCCAAGTAGCAATAACTCTTGTGAAAATTAGTCAATCTAAATTAAACTCAAATCTGCATCACACTATAATGTATTCACATACAAAAAATCAGCTCATTATCTGCAATAACAGGCATGAAAAAGTGCGAGAAACTAAAAATTTCATGAAATTTGCTGAGTCCAAGGGCCATAACTCTTGTATAAATAAACCAATTGAAACCAAACTCAAACTTGGTCTGTATCACACTGAGATGTATTCATTTATCAAAAATCAGTGCATTATTTGCAATAGAACCAAAGAAAAGTCCGGAAACTGAAATTTTCATAAAATTTGCTAAGTCCAAGGGCCATAACTCTTGTAAAATTAGGTCAATCGAAAGCAAACTCAAACTTGATCTGTGTCACATTGAGATATATCCACATACCAAAAATGAGTTCAACAACAGCGGAAAAAAGTCCGGAAAACTGAAAATGGGACAGACGGACAGACGGACATACAGACAGACGGACGGACGGACAGACAGACAGACAGACCGAGAGGAAACAAAGAGTCCCCTTCGGCGTTGCCGGTAGGGGACTAATTACATCTTACAAAACGGACAAACCAAGACAAGACACTCTGACCATGATTCTATGTATGACATACCATAACTTATACTAAACCCAGAATCTTTGATTCATGATAATATAAAATAAGGAAAAAAATATTTGATACATTCAAGTCAAAGTTACAAATCCTTAAAGGAAAATAATACAAGACACATGCAGTACATCTTATGATTTTGTATTACACTATAAGAATCTTAAGGTGGCTCAATAATCCAAGAATCCTTTGTCAGAGCAAAAAAAAATATTTTGTTTATTTGACATTCATGTGTGATGATTTATATTTGTAATTAAGATAACATATCATCGTTCATTTGATTAACTAGTGGTCTTCTGAATATACTTGTGTAAACCAATTCCGAGATCTGTCGCAAAACAATGAATTTTGATAGATAAATACATTATATAGGGATAATAATTTCACATTAAAACCATTCTTGTGATTAATTTCACCATGATATAATCAAATATGTATATTTCTTTATAAATAATGCTTTCAAAGAGTATAATAGCTAAAACTGTTCCCGAAAAGTACATTTTGTGCACCCCCACCCCAAGATGAAAATCCATAAAAAAAGTACCTTGTACCCTTATTTGTGGTCAAAGTGATAAGAAGTCTTTGTCAGAAGTTATTTTCTTTTACATATATCTCAACGACAAATTCTGTCCTGTAAAAAAATATATAAAAAAGTACATGTTTTCGTTCATCCTGATTCAAAATACTTGGTTGTCATAGTAACGATTTAGAAAAAGGGGGTGGGGGGTGGTGTAGGGTTGTCAATAATGTCTAAAGAAGGGGACGATTCTGAAATAAGTAACACAGAATATGAAATTTCTAGATAAAGTCGTATTATAAAAGGCGTTACCAATGTTAAATAAGCGGTTTTATAAAGTACAACGATCGCCGGGTGTCGGAGATACGGAAATAAGAGAAATAGAAAAAGTAAACGGAAGCGTTTTTAAACATTTTGACGTTCAAGGTTAATAAATGGACGTCACTAACCTTCCTCGTTCTCGATAATGCGTGAACTTATCTGTAAATTGAACAAAGCAGGGTTAAAACTAAAATTCACTCGCTCAAAGTTTTTAAATAGGGAAACTTTACACGATAACATCTCGCTGCAAATTACGATACATGTAATTGACAAAATTGTAGAAAAATTCGTATTACCTAAGATAATGAGAGATAGCAAACTTGAAATATTTTATTTATTATATTGCTAAAATCTCACAGAAATATTCTGTTTGATCATAAAACTTTAGTTTTTCTACTTGATTTCATTGCCAAGCAAGACACGGTTGAATTTCCGATGATGACGTTATAAAAATAATACGTTTACGACAATAGCAAGGGGGGTGTCTCACTTACGGGATATTTTTTATATATACATGTAGATTTAACGATGCATTTGACTATATATGTATTTATATATTACATTCAGTTTGTCGATGATAATTTTCTGGTTCCATCGATACCAATCTTGTCGAAATCCGTCAAGAAACAAGCGAATTAGAGGAGTTTGAAGACCGAAACCGCACTCGATACTAATTCGAACCAGTATTGACGCCGGGAATGTGATGACGTCAAACGATTATTGAGCCTCCTTAAGTAGTCATTGAACCCTTACTCTTACACTTGTGTCATAATGCCTACATGTATATGATTTTTACCTCGCCTAACTTCTTTGTGCCCACTGTAAGATAATTATTTTTAGAGGAACTTTGACCTCATAAACTATCATCATAATTCTGACCTTATTTATAAAAATCAAGAACAGACATACATGAATGTGAGTATAGTGAAACTTCCCAATGGTTGTTATACATGTAAGTACATGCATGTGCTCAAAATAATGGCAAGTTGTTATACATGTATAAAATTTTTTGAAAATACCATCTTAATGGAATTGAAATAAAATTATACAAACACCAAATTTCAAGGACACGATCATTGTAAAAGGAGAAAAGAGATCATGTATAAAATGGAATAACTCTCCAAAAAGAATAATACTAATCCGAGAAGTACATGTACATATTAATCAATAAGTAGAACAAGATGTGTCTGAGAACAAGGATGCCTTATTGGCATTTTTTGTCAGTCAGTTTATAACTTACTATTCCAAAAGGAGGTCAAGATCAAATAGTGAAAAAAAAATTCCAATATAGAGTCATAGAGAGTACACATGTTCAAAATAAAAAAAGCTCTATCACTTATCATTAAAATTATGGTCAAGGTAAGACAGACAACAAAGGCCCTTAGTCTCTTATTACATAGACATGAGAAGACCTCACAAGTATTGTAATTGTTAATCCTAATAACTTATAATTTAAATGAAATTCTTGTCAATTTTTGTTCCTCTTCAGAATAGCCTTAGGAAAGTAATTTATCTAGAATTTCACATTCAATCATATATCTCTGAATGTTTACACAGAGTAAACCTTGTACATATTTGTACAAAAGTCAAAACAAACAGGTACATGTCAGCATATTCATGTAAAACATTAATGTGTTTTGATATTACAGATTCACGTACATCATGTGTAGATGAATCCCTCATATAAATACAGTATATTCAGATAAAGAAAGTCCCTGACCCATATCCAGATATGGCTTATCGATAGCATTGCCAGTCCTCTTTCCACAGAACACTCTCCTAGTAGTGATGTTGATTGCCATGTGGAGGCCTGGTACCATGGATATCATAGCTTCATTGCTGAGTAGAGATAACGGTAGATTGCTAGCCGTGTCAGCCATTAGAATTTAACGGCCTCGTTATAGAATTATTTGTTGTCATGACGGCAAGTTCCCAACTGAAATATATACATGTATATAACTCAACAGTTTGAAAAATTTAGTATAAAGGCTCTAAGAAATGTACAGGGAAAACAAAGCCTGATCTGAAATTAATACATGTACTGGAATCTATCAAATTGAACATTTCAATCAAGACAAAGTAAAAATAAATTTGAAGAATCCCCTGCAGAGCTGTAATTTCAGTGTGTACATGTAAAATAGTATGCATTGTAACATTCAGGGACAAATCATCTTAAAAAAGAACTTGTATCTGAGACACAAAACAATTGTAGAACAGTATATAGCTTAAAAAAGCACATGTACTCACCTTAATAATTTAGGAAGACAGGAGCTGTCCAGTTTGTACTCTAGTACTGCTAACTGACATAACGTTTTCAGTGTTGGTGCTAAAATGAGAATATTGATTAACCATAATTACAGGATTTTAATCAGAATGTTAAAAATAAAGCTCTTTCTCTTTTGGACAAAAAATATATGACTGTGTATGTACTTACCAAAGTCCATTACATGTAAATCTGAGTGATCTACCAGATCACTTTCGCTGCCGGTCAGTTTTTCATCTCTGGCTGGACTATATAAACAAAGATGTAATGAATTTTTTATATGTTTCTGTTCAAATGAAAAGAAGTAACAATCTTTTGTTGAAATTCAAGTTGGACTGGACAATAGACATTATCATAAACATAAACAAAAGTATCTCAGATAAAAGTAATTTCAGATAAAGTTAAATCTCAGATAAAGTTAAATCTCAGACAAAGTTCAATCTCAAATCTTTGGGTATAACCCTCAAGATCATTCATGACATCACAATAGAAATGGCAGGGTTAGCACGTTATTAACAAGAAATGAAATCAAAATTTTAACAATTTAACGTTATGTTGATCAAAATTGTTTATCCTGAACTTTCTCTACTTTCTTTACAATACATTGTAAGATTAATAGAATCTATCCCCAGATGTGATCAGGGACACGGAAATCCAACCCCGAGTGTCCAGGATTTGCTTGTACCACGACGAGGCTTACGAAAGCAAATCCTGGACACGAGGGTTGGATTTCCGAGTTCCTGATCACATTTGGGGGTTGATTATTTTTCTCCCACTGTCTAAAGGCACTCAAAACCGAGATTTTATGTATTCTTTTTCATATTTTGATTGGCTAATGCAGCAATCGTGAATGACGTCACAATTGACGTTACAGTCAAAAGGCACGTGAAAATGTTATCTTACCCCATAGGGGTAAGACAAGGATTTTTTCACAGTGTTTCCATGGATATCCCTGTCCACAGTGGGAGAAAATATTAAACTGACTGGGAATTCTGACTATCAATTGGATCTAGAGAGAAGACGCACGACATAACTCTCAGCCTAAAACCACCATTCAGATTCATATGCTGCCCTCATCCAAACCAGTAAAAGTAAACTATAATTAGTTAGTGGTAATGAGCAAATCTGTATGGATCTAATTAATGAGTTTAAGTAATCACTCAAAAATAACATAGCTGGAAAATTCACACAAATACCTAGTTCCTCCAAACAGGTATAATTTTGTTCCTACTACACAACAACACTGTCGTCTCCTCGGACAAGGTCCTGGACCTTTGACCTTCACCATTGACCAGTGCATACGGACTGAAAATGTAATTATAAAGATTCATAAAATGGAGATGTAGGTATACAATTGTACAGCCTTAGTGTTTTTGTCATTCAAGAGCATTTTTCACTTGTTATAAATGGATGATTTTGCATCATCTGTCTTCAAAGAAATTTCTCTTCATTTCCTCAGATTTGTTCAACATGTCTCATTCTATCAATTATGAACATTGCATCTTTAGTAAATAGATACCTGGATCAAATCTAAAGAAGTCCCTGAAGTGTAGCTCATGTAGTCCATTAAATCCTCCAAATATATACAGACTGCCCTTGAATACAACTGAAATAAATAACAAATCACATTCAAGTATGCACTAAATGTAGTTGACCGTTCTTTACATGTAGTTAAAGAATTTATCAGAAGATATGATGGTACATACTTGTATGAGAATATTTTAAACCATGCGAACCTGCTTATTTGTGTAAAACTAGAGATCACAATATCAAAACTCAATTCTTACTCTGATTTCATTCTGTGATGAAAATAATTTTTAGAAACAACTAGAGTGTGGTACTAATGATCTGATGACTGTACTAACATTCCACGAAGACAATTTAACAAAATCAAACAGTTTTGAAGTCTAACATGAGATGAATATTTGTGTTTCAAAATGTATAAAGCCACTCACATGCTGAATGACTCCTCCTGCCTATGGGTGCCACACCTGACGTAGCTGGTTCCAGCCAGGTGTTACTCACTGTATCAAACAACTGGATCTTATTGCAGTAAATCTCACGATTTGTAAAAATGTCATTTCCTACGTCACTACGACCACCAAAAATATACATAATATTTCCAATGCCGACTGCTGTGTGAAAATCCCTCCATCTTGCAGGTATACCCTGACACATAACATAAATCTTAATTACGGTAAATCAAATTATAATGTTCCCCTATCTAATTGTCCATACAATGTACATGTATACATTTATTCCTTTGCTTTGAAAAACCTTTAGATGATTTAGATAAATTTTTTCTTCCCTTATTGGGAAAGAAAATTGTTTTGTAAAATATTTTTTTATGGATGCAAAAGCAAAATCTGTATCTCTTAACATACATGTATGTGAGAAGTTAGCTTTTATTTTTGCATACTGTCATCATGATTTTTGGCACAATGAAAACTTAAGCCTGAGTAACTAATTAAGTAAAATATTGGAATTTACCCTTCACTTTTGTGAACACTCAAGAACAAAATACCACAGGAAAAGAAACTACTGTCCTGTTCACTAAATCCAGAGCACCCTGCTTTGGCAATTTATTCTGTCGTCTGAAGAATTTTCCTAAATTATTGTTTCTGAGAATTGACCTCCTTTAGTCGTAACTGGAAATTAACTTCAACTTACCTTATCAGCTGCCTTCAAAACGCACTATCAAAAATAAAATGTCTACGGGAAATTTCAATGTTAATTTCAAGCCGCCACCATATTCATTTCCGTGTCAACAATAGTAAACATTGACGTCTAAGCGTCCAACGTCACACATTTTCTGTGATTTTTTTATGATAGAAAACCCCCGTAAACTTTTTATTTTCTGTACTATTTCTATTTTAATTGACATACAGCCAAAACAATTTTTTTCTGTTACAACTAGAGAAGTACAATAAAATTGATATCTTTTTGGAAAATGACAATATCATATTTTAGAGAAAATGGGAAAATAGGGTGCTCTGGATTTAGTGAACAGGACAGTAAATATTGATTTATATATGAAAATAAAATGCCTTGTAGAATACATACCCCTGTTGGTTTTATGTGCTCCCATTCCCATGTTGTGAAATTCAGGGCATAGATTTCATTTGAAAATCTATCAACCTGTAAAATATCATAAATGTCATGAAGATATAAGGTAATTTATTGACCAAAATGGCACCTGTTGGACATGAAGCAGAGTTATCACATGTATGCATAACAATCACTAGCTTTCATGGTCATGTCTGCAATGAAGATTTTTTTTTTCTGGTGGCATGTTAACAGAGCCTGAAAGTTGGATGTTTGCACCTTAAAATCAGCATCTACCAGCGGAAAACAAAATATGTGCACAACTTCAGAACACTTTCATTGGATACCATAAAATCATCTTAATCTGTTACGGTTATCGAAAAGCACAGAAATTGATTATTTTGACAAACCACTTTCCCTTTCCCCAAAATCTCCATTTTGAGACATAGCTGTAAAATACAAGTATTATCCTTTCATATTCTGCTAAAAAATATTTGTATCAATCAAGCTTATGAAGAACATGTGAATCTAGCTATGGTACATTTACGAACAGATGGACTCATGGACTGTCTGCCATCACTGGAGTATCATAGTAAATCCACTTTTATTAGAAAGTATTAAGATATACTTTATAATTATATTCCTACCTCCTCTTCATATCCACCAAATATATACATTTTCTTGTTGATGACACACGCAGAGTGACCATCCCGGGCGTTTGGTATTCTTCCTCCTATCTTAGGACACTTCCATGTTCTCGTTGCTAAAATATGCGAATGTGAATGGAAAATGTTCTTTACAAACAAAATTTAATCTTTCATCCTTCAACATGTACTAGATAAACTTCTTCCTAGATAAGGCCTTTTAAATACAAGGAATTTAAAAACATATTAGCCCTACATAATTATATAATTCTTTCAAGGTATCAAATTTCATGAAAAAGAGGTAAGACAACAACATTTTACAGTCTGAGGATAAAACCTACCTACTGAGTCAAAACAGTAGAGTATTTTATAGGGTAAACCTACCTGAGTCAAAACAGCAGAGTATTATATAGGGTAAACCAACCTCAGTCAAAACAGTAAAGTATTTAACGGGGGTAATCCAACTTGAGTCAAAACAGTAGAGTAATTTACAGGGTAAACCTACCTGACTGAGTCAAAACAGTAGAGTAATTTACAGGGTTAACCTACCTGACTGGGTCAAAACAGTAGAGTATTTACAGGGTAAACCTACTTGAGTTAACACAGTAGAGTATTTTATAGGGTAAACCTACCTGAGTCAAAACAGTAAAGTCTTTAACGGGGGTAATAGAACTTGAGTCAAAACAGTAGAGTAATTTACAGGGTAAACCTACCTGACTGAGTCAAAACAGTAGAGTATATTACAGGGTTAATACCTACCTGAGTCAAAACAGCAGACTATTTACGGGGTAAATACCTACCTGAGTCAAAACAGCAGAGTATTTTACGGGGTAAACCTACACAAGTCAAAACAGTAGAGTATATTACAGGGTAAATACCTACCCGAGTCAAAACAGCAGAGTATTTTACGAGGTAAACCTACCTGAGTCAAAACAGTAGAGTATTTTACAGGCTCCATCTTTGTCGTTCCTCCCTCCCCATATGTAGGCACACTCATCGTAAGCCACAGCAGTATGGCCGTATCTCTGGTAAGGAACAAAGCGGAATTCTACATCACTCTGTGGTGGAATGGGAACTAGATTCCAACGCAGTGACACTAAAATTAAATGTATACATCAATATAGGCACGTGATTCCAACTCAGCCACACAGAATCCAAATATTAGTAGAATATGGTTCCTTTAATGTACCTGTTTGTACTTGAGCCATTCCAGTTATGTTGATGCTATCTGATACAGTTTTTGCAAAAATTTTGATTTATTCAAAAAATTCCCCTATTGAGTAGTTCTCTCGCACACTTTCCCCCACATATCAGCCTGACCCCCTCCCCCCAAAAGTAAGAAAAAAGTAGATACAGATACATACAAATAAATCACATCAATTCACTCACTAATATCTAGGATGTGTACATCCATGGCTAGCAGTACCAATATGTAAGTATATAACAGATTTACTAATATCAAGTGTGTTTACATTTTGCTAGCGGTACCGAAATTAAGTAAATTCCCTTACTGACATCCAGGATGTGTACATCCATGGGCCTGGTTGTTTCATAATCCTCCCCGGTACAGTAGCCACCGAAGCTGTAGATTTTGTCTCCTATTGCCACAGCTGCATGATTGACTCTCCGTGGTCCACCTTCTAGGTGAACTGTCCACCTCTGCATATCTATCTCCTGTAATATTAAAGCAGTCTCTGTTAAGATATTATCAAACATGTTACAATGCTTTACCGGTAATTTCTTTGATAGCTTATATAGAGAATAAGTGTCTAAATTTGTGTTTTGTTAGAGGTATGCAACACACAGCAAGTGCATTTATCGTACATGTAAATGCACTTGCTGTGAGTTGCATACCCGTAACATAAATTATCACATTTATTCTATATATATGCACCACAATAATTGTTAGTTTCATTCTTGTTTTATGAATCGCCTTTTCCAAGTAAAGAGGTGACGCTAAAATTTAGGTCACTGTGGGTTCAGCTTGCAAGTTAGAACAGCCATCGCAGCATGCTTCTGTAGATTTTATGCATTGTGACATCACAAGCGTTTACATGCTAAAATGCAACACGTTCCTCTCAATAGTTGCATCTAAGGGAATTACATTGGCTGTGCATATATATTAAGAGGGTATGAGCGTGAACAAATCAAACGTAAACCGTATCGATGTCGTAAAGAAAACAAAATCGGAAAACTTACTGACGAGCAATATATATCCTTGCTTACATCTAAAATACGCTTCTATCATGACATTAATTTACCCTTGGCATACAGTTTACGTCATCAACGGGAGTTTATTTGACGTCATACTGAATTATGACGTTGTAATATTTTTCCGCGAATTATTATAAAAGCGCTTTGTGCTTGTTCTTTAGAAGTCCGGTAATTCAGTTTGTCTTTTATTATTTCACGCCATGACAAATTAATGGAGCGGAATAATTTGATTGCGAACGAAATAACTAAGTTAATACTTCAAATTTATTCTTGCATCAAAAAAGACACAAATAAATTCAAAAGAATAATTATATTCTATAGTTCAAGTTGACGATGCGGCGTTTCTGACCATGCAATTTACCTCAAATATTGAAAACAAGTAAAACTAATTTATCTTGAAAGTACTTTTCTTTCATTTACAAAAGGTATTTGTTATAATGATTTAGCTAGAATTAATATCACAAGGCCTATTGATTAGTAGTTGTAATAAGTGAGCATGACGACCGACTGTCAAATCACCAAAAAGGACCAAAGATCACGTACATGTACGTTGTAAAATAAATCGATCAGAAGGACTCCGTAAACACACTTCCCATTGTACGCCCTATTGAAAAGGGAAATATTCTGTTTCTATTTTACTAAAGTATGATATAACTACATTCATTGAAGAGAACATGTACAGGAAATCAATACGGAAGACAGGGTGTGCGTTTACTACCTTTCCTATCATACCAACACCCCCCCCCCCCCCCCCCCCCCCCTTCTTATCCCAGCACTTATTAAAATGAAACTAAAAATGTGCCTCAGCTAACTTTAGATAAATTATTTCAAAGCAAACTTATCAAGAGATTAAGAGATCCTTCGTATCGTTGTTCTACTAAAGTTGCTTAATTTTTTTTTTAATCTGGTACAATATGTACATGATGTACGAATGTCAAACGTGTAGATGCCGCAAAATCAATTTTGAGAGAAATGATATACAGAAGAAGCATACAGATAAGAATCTAAAACATCAATTTTTTTTTCATTCACTGAGATTAACAGTACGCAATATCGCCAAGCATTACCTAAAGTGAGCGTCACGATATGCTCTACGTCAGGTTACGTTGTCGTTGCTTAAAAGCGCTAAATGTTGGGGAAATGAATGAGAAATTGATCAAAATATGACTCAAATTTTCAGTTTGAAGTCCAGATTATAAGACATCTCAGATAAAATGTTTAGAGATATAACAACTTCCCATTTTAAATCATAAACAACAGATTTATCATATCCATAGGCTTGGTCAGAGGAATTCCAAGCTAAATTTCTTTAAAACGGCTTCACTCTTTTTTCTATAAATAATTTTTTTATCTTTAGCATGTATCACTAGATGATAAAAGAAACATTTTATCAAAATTCTATTATGCCAACTACCTCGAAAATGAATGTTTTTTAACTTTTCATACAATTTTTACTGTCAAAAATAGGATGAAATAAATGTCCTTCTCCAGCATGGTTACCATGGCAACAAAATTATTGTTCTCGAAAATGATAAATTTACTCCATTTGCTACGTGAATGGATAAAAATTTACTTCGTATTGCATTATGTTGATTTTTAAAATAAAGTCCAAAGTTGGGACATTGTTTTAGAAAAAAATGTGCAGAGTTACCTCCCTTTTTTGTCGGGGTATAGGGGACAAACGGCTACACTCTTTTTTTCATGAAATATTGCAATCGATGAAGGAAGGGATATTCTTTTATATGTAGACAATTATTTTCAATTTCTATTATTCCCTGAAATTGCGGTTCACACTCATACCCCCTTAAAAGTTGTTATGTTGAACATGTATAGAATACTTTACCAGTATCAGTATACATGTAGTAACTGCTTACTGAACATACCATTCATGTTGCTAATACATCAGCATAATTTTCTTTTAACTAGAATACTACAAAGATATGACCTTGATCAGCAATAGTGGTAAGATTCTCTCTCTTTAAACAAAGTGAATCTTTGTGAAGTACATGTAAACAAATAAATGCATTGAGACAATTTTATCTTACCTAAAATTGCTCAAATTAATTCTCATAAAATTCTGATTATATTAGAGAAGCTAGGATTACTTCCCTTACATACATGTAAATTAATTTCACACAGGTGACTCTGAGTAACCCTGAGTGAAATAAATTGATATTATTAGATTTGACTTTTTAACACAAGCTGTACAAACATTGAATTGCAAATCTGACTACGTTTAAAAAATACAAAAGCAAAAAACCAGAGGGTCTTTATCATGTTTTATACTTTTCTCATATAAGAAAATTGTCATGACATGGTGCTCTGGATTAAATATACAGGACAGTTAAATTGTACTTTTTCTTTGTTGCAATTCCTCCTTCCATAGGTCATGTAGGTAAGGACCATATATATAATGTACCAACTGTACCATGATGCAACTCATGTCAGCAACCATAATTAATTCACTTGATTTTGATTAAATTGGTTGTGGGTATACACACAATCAAATTATACACTACAAAGTGTAACAAACAAATGTTTTTTTAGACGGGAAACTCTCCTGTGACATCACAGGGGCACCAAGCTGAAATTGACATGAAAAACGCCCATCTACATAGAATTTTATCTGTAAAATTTGATTGTGTATACCCATGATCATTTAATCTACACCAAAGTTGTGTCCAAGTGAGATCTATTGAATTATATGAACTTATGAATTTTATTTAAATCCTTTCAAGATGAAATAGACTAAATCTTTCATTTATCCAGCTTCCAAAGCAAGTAGAGGGACAGTCACCCCCCCCCCCCCCCCTTAGACTAAATAAACCAGTCTCTCCGCTGCCACTGAAAGAGACTGAATCCCACCACATTTGTTATAGAAAGAAAACTGATGACCAATCAGAACGAAGGATATAAATATCACGTGATCAACTTTCTTTATCCTTCGCTCTGATTGGTCGGTTCTCCGAACTTTCGCTTTGCCTGTTTAGTTTGGTAGGGAGTTAAAAATTGGCAAAAAATGCAATAACAAAGCGAGAAAAAAATGCGAGATGGGTAGAGATTAAGAGTTAGATAAATGTTTTCTTTAATCCCGTCAACAAGAAAATCAATATTTCAGACCTTCAAAATGGAACAATCGTTGGGCAACAGTTTCGTCCGACTTCATTCTGCAACAACTATAGTGGGGTTCAGTCTCTTTTAGCGGCAGCGGGGAGACTGGATTATTTAGTCTACCCCCCCCCCCCCCAATCTTCCCAGGTCACAGATTTTTTTTTTCTGATATTACAAATGAGTTTATAAATAAATTTAGTAATGACGGTTGACAATGGTTGAGGTAGTATGCGACAGATGCTACAGTAAATAGATGGACATGCTCGGCTGTTAGCCCGCATTTCCTTTGTATTACCTTTTAATTCCTCCTCCGTACCATCTATTTATTACATCCCTGTCATACCAAATAACTCTTAATTTACTGTAACATTGATAACAAAATAAACCATTCATAGAATCATATGAAAGACGTAATTTGTTGTTGTTGTTTTTTCTCTTCCCTTTGTTCTTTTTCGAGCGTACGACAATTCGGACAAAAGTAAATTCGGTAAATTGTACTGTTATATGAAAAACTTTGTTTATACAAACATTTGGGTACGTTCCTGTTTTTAATTTATATATTGTCGAAACCTGGTCATTGTATAATAGGACAATCATTAATAAAGGAAACATAGGTTTTTTTCTGTTTTTTTGGGGATTGGATAGGGGAGTCCAAACCAGCAGGGACTTAGGGGGGATCCAACATAATGTGGTTTGGGACAATAAATTATTTTTCGAACAATATAAATTATTTTGAAAAATAATTTATATTTAACGTGGCTTTGTCTAATTAGAAAATGATGAACTTCTATCCAAGATATTTTGATTAAATTTGGATTAATTGCAGTATGATAAAATTCATTTTATGGGACAGAAAATAGAAGTTGACTGTTCAGTATTTTATAGGGGTCATCTTGAAGATAATGGCAACTTACATAATGAGATCTTATAGGATTTTACTGCAAAATAATAATTTTTCTCAATTTTTTCATATTTCTGTGCAAGAGATTTTGATTAAATTTAGGTTATTTATTTGTTGTACTTCAAATATCATTTTAAGAAAAAGTAATTGGAAGTTGACCGTCATCAAATTTTACTAATTGTACAAGGCCTCGTTAAAAATAGCGATCCAAAGAATGCTTGTGTTGCCTGCGAAGCGGCTTATTTTTTATAAGTGGATTAAATAGGTCAACGTCACTTGGTTCAAAATTATTTGTATCAGTAGAAAAGTTTTGTCAAATGAAATTCACATGTGAAATATTTGACCTCTTACTTACTGAATCTCAAATTTTCAGAAAAGAAGGCAAATCATCTAGGTCAAGGTCACTAGGTAAAAATTGATAATAAAAGAAAGGACTCATCATAAGAATTATGAAAGCCCTATCACTTACCAATCAAAAGTTAAATTACAGCCTATCTTGTTTTTTTTAAGAAAAGGTCAAATATCTAGGTCAAGGTCACAAGGTCAACAATTATGAAATGTGTAGAAGGGTCTTGTCACAAGGAATACACATGTGAAATATCAAAGCCCAATCACTTACCAATCAAAAGATAAAGCCAATCTTAATTTTTTTGAAAAGTAGGTCAAATATCTAGGTCAAGGTCACTAGGTAAAAAATTATGGTATGTGGAGAAAGGCCTTGCCACAAGGAATTTACATGTGAAATATCATAGCCCTATCACTAACAATTCAAACGATACAATGTATAGCCAATCTTTTTTTTAATGAAGTCAAATATCTAGGTCAAGGTCACTAGGTAAAAAATTATGGCAGGTATTGAACAGCTTTGTCACATGTGTAATGTCAAAGCCCTATCACTTACCAATCAAAAGTTATGGGGTGTGATACCCAAAGTGCAACAGACATACAATAGACACGGGTGTGTTCGTTATTATGCAAATGGTACTACAATCAGTTGCCAATAGTACCATTGTTTGCAAATCTTACCATTGGTTAAAGAAAAATTATGAGCAATTTATTGTTACCAATGGCAGATAAATTTTAATTCATAAATTTCTCTGTATTTATCAATTTATATCGTTTATTCTTGGTGCCAAGAAGTAGCTGTTATTGGTGTCATTGTTTTAGACATATCTTGTAAATCAGCTTCTCCGGTCATTTTGGATGACATCATTATGCACGTTGGTAAAACTAACCACACTGGGATCGGCCTGCAGGATTGGTAGCCAACAAGAGGTACAAAAAGTTGTCATTGGTACCAATGGCATGCCATGAAATGTTTCCAATTGGTAGTATTTGCATAATTCCGAACACTATGCTTCACAGGTGACACAAAAATGGGAAAAATTAGCATTTTTGGCAAATTCAAGGATAAAATCCAGGGGCAATTCCAGGGGTGGGTTATCCCCACCCCATCCCCATCCATCTCCTCATGCATACATGAATATGTTTCCCTATAGAACTGAGGGTCCATGCATATTTTCATAGGAATGCATATGTGAAATAGCTAAGCCATACCTGATGATTCAAAAGTTTTTACCCAGGATAAAGTTCAAACAGCTAGATAAGAGGTGGATTTTGGCCTATATCGTTCACCTTCTTAATCATGTACATCTCTGATTTTATATAGCAAGTATGAAAATCCAAACTTATTTATATCACTATAAATTATTGTCCTAAAAATAAATTCAAACAGGAAAGGAATCAAGGTACTGAATAGATAATACTGTATGAGCAAAATATGTCAATGTATTTTTGACACTAGTTCAAGGTCATATATAGTATGTTTAAAGAAACTTCTTATCACAATGAATGTGCATATGAATATATATTACTATAATGTTGTCTCTTTCTTAAAAAGTATATAAACCTCATGATCAAGATCACTAGGTCAAAGGTAAATGTCATTCTGAAAGGTCTTGACATAGGCGAAGTGGTTAAAAAGCTATGGTCAAGGATAATATTATTTCTTACAGAAAACCAAACAAACAGACAAGATAAACATCTCTCAACAAAATTCGACTTGAAGTAAAAATATTTCAATGAAATTATAGTTCATTTTATATATTTTATTGCAAAAATCATAACCATAATCATACATAAAATTAATACAATAAACAATCACAATTACATAATATACTTGTATGTATAAAAAGATATTCATAACAATGCAATACAAACTAAAGATCACAGTTATATAATCTATTGTAAATCACTTTATCCTCTAGTCTTTACATACAATTACCTCTGTTCCTATGATGATCTGATTCAGTAAATAAATACATGAAAATAATATGAACATTTATCGTCATTTTAATCATAATATTTACTAAACGTCCTATTTCCTAAACTGTAACACCTAAATCTCTACTATGACAAAATACCTTCGTTGTCATGATTGTCTTTGTCAATTACAAGGATTAATTAGTTTTTATCCTAAGCAAACTAGCACATCACCTACATTTATAAAAAAAAATTGGACCTTTTTACTGAAATGAAATGTTTAAGGATGGTGAAAAAGAAGCTACATTTTAAAAATAATAGGATTAACTTTATCGTCTTGCTATAATTTAATCAATTTATGAAACACAATGTAAATAAAATATCCAGTTCCATCATGAAATTAATTTGTCGTGGTGTAATTTTATTTGAAACCTGGACGGACTTAGAGATTGTTAATATGTCAGTGTCACCTACATCAAAGATTATTTTAAAAATATACATGTAAACATTTTATCTATTTTGGTTCTTACAGTACATAAATGCTTCTTTTGAATGGGTGTATAAGGCACTGTCTGTATGTAATAATACATCAATGGTATCACAATTAACACATGTAATAACAAATCTCCATCACATGTATTTAAACCTTTTCTATAGCATGTGTTGTTGGAGTATTAAACTTTTCATAGCAACATCTAAATATTGAATATCATACCAGTATTGCATAGTAACATGTGTACAACAAAATGTAAGCACGGTAAATATTGCAACCAATCAATTATCCACCATTTTTAAAATGAATAAATGAAACACAACATGACCTTTTAATCTTGAATTAAAAAAATATCATTTAGGCATGTACATTTGAGTAAGATTTAAATCTCCTAAAATACATGTACATAATTCTAATACTTTATATTTACTGTAAACGTGACTGTTAATTTTCGCGTGGGGTATTTTTCGCATTTTTTGCAAATAGAGGGATTTTGCGAAAATTTCCCTACGCAAAAATATCCCCGTTGCATTCTTACAATGGGAAAGACATCTTTATCGCCAATATTTCACCCAGGTGCAAAGTCTAGATGTTACAATTGGGAAATTTTTCCCCCGCAAAAAAAAAACATGTTTACAGTGAGTAAACAAAACCTGTTTTTTGTAATACAGAGCATTTTTTTCTATATTTTGTATTATGTAGATTAGATACATGTATTATAAAAATGGGGAATGTGATGGAGTGAAAAGATGATAAGCTGGGTTGAATCCAAAATGAAAGAAATAATACTTCTTAAAAATGAAAGTTAGTACCATGTAGAATTCTGATCAGCTTTGTGCTATAAAAAAAGCAACTGTTGTCCTTATTTTTGATACAACTCTTAGCTACATGCACAACATTCCTACACTGCATCAATCCTCATTTTGTGATATTCTTTTTCTTGCTAACATAGAAAACGGAACTTTCTGTGTAGCATAATTACTCACAGTGATATTTATTACATTTCAAAAGAAAACAACAAATTTAATACACTTTACTGTCAAATCAAAAGACCTGCACCTCAAAATCATGCTCAAAAATGTAAATCACGTTTCAAAACAACATTCAATTCAAATAGCTTTGCATGATTGGTAAGGTTGAAAAGAAAATAATAAAAATATTTTTATTCATCAAAATAATTTGATTAAATACATGTATCAACAAGTTTATTCATTTATATATATTTCCTTTGGTATCTACAATGACCTTTTTCTAACGATTGGGAGGATTATAAGTTTGTAAATATAACATTAGAGAAGTACACTATTAATTTGGTTGATTATGAGAAGTCAAGTCTTCTACAAAATCCCTGAATTATAGTAGTTTACCGGGTTTGGTCAGTCATGTAGTGATTTCCTGTAGGGTTCTGGAACTGCGTCCAATAAACCTATCAATATTGAATCGTATTGTGTCATTTTAGCTATGAATAATGAGATGCGTTAATATCCTAGCAATTTTTGAAGAGATCTTTGAAAATATTATACTTTTTTGAGAGACACACAAACAAACAAATAAACAGATATGGAAACATGACAAAAAGCAATTCATTTCCTGAAGAACTATATCTTCTTTGGCTATGAACATTACTTTAAACCATTTTCTAACTTTGTTATTTTACCTTTCGATAAACCTTAGATTAAAGACATTAAAAATTTTACCTTTTTCTTTTAAAACTGTCCTACTGAAGAGCTTTCCATAATATCTCTGAAAATATAAAATATTCTTATTAATTCATATCAATTGACGCTAGGAAGTTAGAGAGTGTTTTGGAATTTATTTAAAAAAGAATGCTAGAGTAAATTCAAAATTCCACATTATCAGCCTGTAAATAGATAATCTAGAATTATCAAATTTGAGATTCATCCAAAATGACAAAAATCCTACAAACTAAATCTCCTCTCCCAAACAAAAATGTTATGCAATACTGAATCCCATGTCATGTTCTTGTAGTGAAGCCAAATACTAGATGAAAAACACAATTGCTAATTTAGGAGATGGGCCTCAGGATACAATTTACATTTGTCACATCCCAATTGAGCTCAATCTTTGACCACAACAATCATATGGGTCATCCTCAGGTCATAGGCAAACTACAACTACACATATATGTTTTAGCATCATCAACAAGATCGATGCACATGAAGGTTATAACCACCCAAGTTATTTTGTACATACATATGTCACTATATGCCAAGTTTTACCTTGACCTTCTTGGTGTGAAATTATTAAGGATAAAAACCAGGATGAGGTAAAATCATTGTTGGTCAAGAATACTTGAGTTAAACTGCAGAAATGAATTAATTTTCATACATGTACATGTACATGCAAAGTTTGACCTTGACCTTTGACTTATGATTTCAAATGGCAACTTTTTGACAGACTGATGGGATACAAACACTGTACATAAGATGAATATTATACTATAGTCTTCCACACCATCTGAGAAAAAGGCAAAGCCTATAGGAGAGAGCAGCTACATGTCAGTATTTCAATCTTCAGGAATGTGTACTTTCGTTCTTCCGTTCCATTGAAAAAAAAATAAAACTTACTTGGGCAACTCAAAGCGTAGCATGCCCTAGCACGGCAGGAAAAATCAATGTACACTACGCAGTGGCCTTAAACAAATACTTGTTACTTTGAAGTAAAATTCTTTTTCTTATCACAAGCAATAAGAGTACAAAGTTTGGTCAAGTTCCTATCAAAACTGTGCCCTCTAGGCTGTATACCAAGAATTCAACCATTTTCAATCTGTGACCCTGACCTTTGACTGGTGACCTTGAAAATCAATAGGGTTCTTCTTCTTGTCATAATAATAAGTGTATGAAGTTTGGTCATGCTCCAAGCAAAACTGTGCCCTCTAGGCTGTATACAAGGATTTCAACCATTTCCAATCAGTGACCTTGACCTTTGACCTTGAAAATCAATAGGGTTTTTCCTTTTGTCAAAAGCAATATGTGTACGAAGTTTGGTCAAGCTCCAAGCAAAACTGTGCCCTTTAGGCTGTACACAAGGATTTTAACCATTTTCAATCTGTAACCTTTGCCTTAGCCGCAGAAACGACCAACGACACTTGGATATTTGGTTGGTAGTGGTGTGTTGGCCGCAGGAATCTACATTGAACAAACCTGGAATCCAAGTTCAGGATATGGCCGGCATGAATCGGCAAATTATCTAGGGGATTATTGACTGAGTCTCACTCGAATAACATAGAACTAAACAATCGGCAATCACATTTTACCTTGTTAAGCTTTAATATCAATGATACGGTTGAGATTCTACTTGCCTCCGCTTCGTCTCTTCGAATTCAAGCGCCATGTTGTAAGTTTACACTCATGCGTCAGGTCAAACACGTGACATCGCGAGGTTGTTTCCATAACAACGTCCATTCATATGGATCGAGGTGTCACGTGTTTGACCTGAAGTATGAGTGTGAACTTACAACATGGCGCTTGAATTCGAAGAGACGAAGCGGAGGCAAGTAGAATCCCGGCTGTATCATTGATATTAAAGCTTAATAACAAGGTAAAATATGATTGCCGATCGTTTAGTTTTATGTTATTCGAGTGAGACTCGGTCAATAATCCCCTAGATAATTTGCTGATTCGGCCGGCCATATCCTAAACTTGGATTCCGGGTTTGTTCAATGTAGATTCCTGCGGCCAACACACCCCTACCAACCAAATATCCAAGTGTCGTTGGCCGTTTCTGCGGCTACCTTTACCTCTGACCTATGACCTTGAAAATCAATAGAGTTCTTCCTCTTGCCATACCTAAGCAATATGTGTATGAAGTTTTGGTCAAGCTCCAAGCAAAATTGTGCCCTCTAGACTGTATACAAGGATCTTTGACCTTGAAAATAATTAGGGTTCTTCCTCTTGTCATAGGCAATAAGTGTATGATGTTTGGTAAAGCTCCAATCAAAACTGTGTCCTCTAGGCTGTATAAAAGTGTGATGCACTAATGCACACATGCATCCACTTACCCTCACACAAACGGTTGTGTTACTATATCACCCTGCAACTATGTTGCAAGGGGATTATAATGAAGGAATAGCTTCAATTTCTATTTAAAATATGGACTGTTCTTCCAGACATGCATGCACAAGCATACATAAAAACAATAACTTCCTTTTTGGAGACAAAATTTGCAGCCCATAGTGTACATGGATGAGAGAGCATATGGGGGGTAAAAAGGGAGTTTTCATACATTTTTTTTTTCTTTTTGGAGACATTTCTACATGTATCTGTAAGTTGGAAACGCCATTTAAGCTGTGCTCTCTATCAATCTCTGTGCAGCAGAAATGCATGTTTCACAAAAATTAATCCTCGGTACAGTACTTTATGTTATGTTACTTGATGTTGCAGCCCTATGTTCCCCAAGGAATCAAGAGGCATAAGTCACAGTACTTTACCTGTCCTGTGTCACAGAGACATGTGACTATGGTATGCCCTGGACCCATTATTTCTGCTACTTGTTTGGCTGCTGCTATATTTAAACCAGTGGAAGCACCAACAAAAAATCCCTCTTCATGTAGTAATCTAAATGTCTAAAATATAAAATGTATATACATTTAAATGTATAAACGTACATATATGTATTTTACAGGAGATAACAAAAAATCCTCACTTTGAAGGATTTAAAAAGACATACATGTAGTTATCATTTTTGACTTTTGACGAACATCTTCCATCATCAAATCTGACTTCCCTATTATTAATATTAAACAATGCACTTTTAATACAGGTGAATTCAAAACATTCATGGCCAAAGTCTACCTTTCATAAATGATGAAAATAACATTTATCATCAGAATTACATATACATGTATTTACCCATTCTACAGCATCTGTGTCTTGTATACATAAAGCATCATCTATTGGAGCGTCCTTCAGATTTTGTGTGACCCGACCTTGACCTATGCCCTCTGTGATTGAACTTCCTTCTGTTCTTTCAAGCTTGCCTTTCTTTATAAAATTGTACAAAACACTTCCCTGGTAAAATAAAATAAACACATGTATGTACATCATTATAGCTATTCATGTTTTATAGTCATATATCAACAAATACAATTTGTCAGAACTTATTTTATGCAGTATACAAAATACTTTTAAGCAATATAATTATACCAAATACAAGTACATGTACTTACTTCAAGTTTTTAAAATGCACAATCTTTTAACTGGCAAACATGGATATATAATACAGATACATGTATCTACAATATCCGAAATATATGTATGAGGTACAATGTAATTTACAGACCTGGGGATCAGCTAGGAAGACTTGTACTTTATGGTTTTTATCTTTAAGGTAAGTCCCTACGCCTGCCAGTGTACCTCCAGTCCCCGTACCAAACACCACAGCATCTACCTTACCATCTGTAACAACAATCATCAGTCCTCAAAAAATACTTTTTTGGAACCACTAGCCCGAACGCAAATTCTACTGGCTGATTACATACAGTAGTTCGGTAGACAATTTCTACAAGCCCAGATGAATTTAATATTTCTTGCAGCCCCAGGCATCAGGCTAGTGAGTTTTTTTTGTGAAGAATGGGTAATAATACTGCATGTACATGTATTAGTATAAATGTATGTATTAGTACATTTATCCTTTACTTCAAGTTGTAGTTGAAATTCAATGCATGTACACTGATTTTTCTTGTCTATTTTAAAAACCTATCATTTATGTCCCAAGAAACCTTCAGATTTATTCAACCAAGCAGTCTTCTGTTCATTAAATCCTAACTCAGCCTTCAGCAAGCTCTTTTTATTTTAATCAATCCATAAACTCTAGCTCATAGAGTTCAGCCGCTCACACTCATGAGTGTAATCAGACAGACTTAAAATACATGAGTGTTCATAAGAAGTTTTTTTTTTGAGAAGAGAAACAGAGTGATAGCTGTAGATTTTGAACTTTTATTCATTCATATAATTTAGTCAGTATGCAAAAGAAAATTCTGATTGTCATTCTACATGAAATCAAGACCGGCAATATTTATAAGTGATACAATAGTTGTTATTAGATTATCAGGAATTATAGCCGATTTCGCATATTTCTGATTGGTGGAGACCCTGTTTGATAGAGTGTACCTCAGAGTGAGTTGACCACTAACGCTCAAAAGCGGTCTATTCGTGATAAGCGCGTGTGTTGATTTTTGTAGTGTTAGATCTTTGACTTGGCATATCATTACAATGCAAATGTTAATAAAATCCTGATAATTTAATAAAGCAGTTATTGACTTTTGATTTCGGTCTACTCGTGACTATACAGACCTGGTCAGGCGTTGGTTAACCTCGGACTTCAGCCTCGGTCAACCAATACCTGACCAGGTTTGTATAGTCACGAGTAGACCTCATCAAAAGTCAATAATTGTATATTGAAGTATACCTGTATCTTGCCATATTTCAGGGCCGGTAGTTTCTATGTGAGCTTGTTTGTTTGCCGTGTTGTCAAACTGATTGGTCCACACTGCATTCTCTATACTCTCTGCAAATCTGGCAGCCTTAAAATTGAAACCAAAATTTAAATCAACTATCCTGTTAACTTATGTAACAACTACTGTCTGCGCGGCTCACTTCAGAAACTGGATAAACATGATTTATACTACTTTGTCATTCAAAAATAAAAATAAAGTTGATATAATTCAATAGATCTTGCTTAGTCATGAACTTTTGTATATGATATATGGTCATGGGTTAATGCAATGAAATTATACAGACAAAGTGCTTTTTAGATCAAGCATTTTCAATATTAAATTTATGCGTGACGTCACCGAGTTTATCATTGAGCCCATGGAGAACATCACAACGTAATGGGAAAAATAAACATTATAATAATTATTCATTTGAATCTTTGCATGATAAAGTTGTCAAAATCACGTTTATCCAGTTTCTGAGGTGAGCCGCGCCGACAGTAGGTAGGTTAGAAAAGATGGCCCAAGTGTGCATAAGTGTTATAACAAATCATGACCAGAAAAAAATATACACTGTATTTTAATGTAGAAATTAAACTACAAACGTACATGTAAAATCCTAATGAATCAAAATTTGACATACATGTATGATATGTAAAACTCTCATCAATCATTTGATTTACTTTTTAGATAGTACCAAAGCTTCAGAAAAATTGAAATATGATCAGTGTCAAGTCAAACAAGCGCTTTTAATCACCAAGGCTTGGTGAAGGGAATAGAATATCAAATATCATTCGAGTTCAAATAATGTAAATCCTTAAATAAAATGCCTAACACCTACTTGATGGTTGTAATTGTTAGGGTCTGTCCAAGGTACTACAGGCACTGGTCTAACATCTGCTCCTAAAGTCTCTAAACATTCTATCTTTTCCTAAAAATTGAAGAAAGGCTAAAATCAGAAAATATTACATATGCTTATACATGTATATGCACAACCAATGTAATTCCCTAAGATGAAACTATTGAAAGGAACATATATGCCTTTTGCATGAAAACACTCGTGATGTAGCAATGCATAAGATTTAAAGAAACATGGTGTGACAGCTGTTCTAACCTGAAAATTGAACCCCTGGTGACCTGAATCTATGTCAACTTTTTTTGTTAAGGGTATGCAACACACAGCAAGTGCATTTATTGCATGAAATGTGCAAATGAATAAAAAACACAAATATTAAAGACACTTATCCTTTATGTACATCTGACACCTGGAAGATTGTCCCTTACTGTTCAAGAGATAAAGCCAATCTGGATTTTTTATCGGGGGGGGGGGGGGGGGGGGGGGGGGGGGGGGGCTCAAAGTTCAAGTCAAGGTCTCAAATGAAAGGACTTGTCATAACAAATCTTCATGTGAAATACAAAAGCTATACCGCTTATGGCTCAAAAGATACGGTCAAGTTAAAAGTTATTTTCAAAATGTTTTACAAAACTAAAGGTCATAGCCACTAGGCCAAAATGAGGGTTTAAATGAAAAGTCTTATTGTACGGAACCTACAATTTAACTATGGAGTGCATCACTGCATGTACCCATTACAGTCCACAGATAGGACTGAAATTAATGTTTAAAAGTAGGTCTTGTCTCAAGATCTAGGCCACTTCTTCAAAAGTCAAGTATTAAATGAAAGGTCTTGCCAGAAAGAATTAACATGTTGAATGTGAATGCCCTTCCCCTCTATATGTAGGTTCAAGAGATTTACCGAAGGTTCAAATGATTTACTGACAGTTTAAAAAAAAATGAAAAGTAGGTCAAACTTTAAGGTCAAGGTGACTAGTTCAAAGCTCAAGGCGAAATTTGATTGGCACACAGGCTTTATGATTCTTCATGATTAATGATCATGTAAAGTAACTTGTCAATTCTCCTCATAGTTTTCTCCCTATTGAATAAACATAAATTCTATATTTTCTATCCAAAGGTCAAATGTCAAGGTCTAAATTCATAGCTGCATTTGATTCATCTTATTACGGTTTATCACCATGATGCTGCTCCAAACAATTTCCTCCCAACAGACCTCAATGCAATAGCTGTACCAAAATGTTGACTCAATGACAGACTGACTTTGAAATTTGAGGTAAGATTCAGTTCACTTTTGCAAGGATATATACATACTTACAAATAAAGTTACAAAATATTTGTCTTTAAAATTCATTTATCTTTTGATGTAAGCTGAACTCAAAAGTCTATAAACACTAGACTAATAAATCAAATTACCCTTGACTGATTATTGGGCATATAGATGACACATTTATAACCTTTAGCCAGACACATGTGTGCCAGTCCTATACCAGTATTACCAGCAGTCCCCTCTACAACAGTCCCTCCTGGTCTCAGAATACCTACAAACAAAGCAGTGTTGTAGAAAATACTTTTCAAATGAATCGATATCAAACAAACACGTTAGTAACTAGAGCACTGACAAAGTCAGAAAGGGCCCCGCCGGCCACTTCTTTAAGAAGTTGAATGTGAAGGCAACAAGGTCAACATGGTTGGCAACAAAAGAATTGCTGCCAGAGGAATAGAGGCAAACATACAATGCAGTATTCCAATGTCATCAATTTTTTTATCAAAGCCCCATCTCTTACGGTACAACAGTTATGGCCAATGTTAAAGTTTTTCAAATGTAGGTCAAAGGTCACGGTCAAGGTCACATGATCAAAAAATGTTGGTACCAACAGAAAGGTCTTGTCACAAGGAACACACATGTCAAATATCAAAGCCCCATCTCTTACGGTACAATAGTTATGGCCAATGTTAAAGTTTTTAAAATGTAGGTCAAAAGTCATGGTCAAGGTCACATGATGAAAAATGTTGGTACCAACGGAAAGGTCTTGTCACAAGGCACACTCATGTAAAATTAAAAAGCTCTACAAGTAACACACATGTCAAATATCAAAAGCCCCATCTCTTACGGTACAACAGTTATGGCCAATGTTAAAGTTTTTCAAATGTAGGTCAAAGGTCACGGTCAAGGTCACATGATCAAAAAATGTTGGTACCAACAGAATGGTCTTGTCACAAGGAACACACATGTCAAATATCAAAGCCCCATCTCTTACGGTACAATAGTTATGGCCAATGTTAAAGTTTTTCAAATGTAGGTCAAAGGTCACGGTCAAGGTCACATGATGAAAAATGTTGGTACCAACGGAAAGGTCTTGTCACAAGGCACACTCATGTAAAATAAAAAAGCTCTACCTCTTACAGTGCAGAGGTTTTGGCCAATGTTAAAGTTTTCGCTGACGGACAGACAGACGGACGGACAGACAGAGAGAGTGATTACTATAGGGCACCCGCCTAGTGGCCGGGCCCTAATTATTTTGTTCAAAAGTTCATATCCTGTAAAGTATTCTGTTGAAGTATTATCAAATTCTGGAAAAAAGTCGAGGTACTTCATGCTATAATAAGTCTTAGTTCATGAATTACCTTCACCTCTTTGACCTTAAGCGACCTCTGGATCAAAAGGATCACATCCTGTAAAACTTAATATGAAGAATGATAAAACTGTGATAAAAGTCATAGGAGATAGAAGTATTTCATAATAGTTTAAGACGTAGTAACATTGACCTTTAAGAAGTGACCTTGACCTTTGTCCAAACTTTTGATAATTGACCTAAGTAAGATTTCTGGTGAAGTTTGATAAAACTCTGATGAAAGGTGTAAGAGTTATGAGCTCAGACAGATGGATGAACAGAGAGACAGATAGATGGAAAGACAGACCTACAGATGGACAGAAAGTGACACAGACAAAACATCAACTTATTGCTCCCCTGACATTTGATTTTTTTTTTTCTCCATTTCATGGAGGAACAAGAAAATATAGAAATCATCTTGCATAAAAGTGTCATAAATCCAATGATAAATGTGTGCAGCATGAAAGCTTGAACTTTTGAAATAGACAAAGTATTATCATATCACTGTTTCAGTTATCATTCAGTTTTCTTCATAAAGTAAGTTGTGAATCAAAATCTATTTGCAACCGAGTACCTTACCAAGCAATCATTGGGTGCAGTTTCTTTATTGCAAAATTTTCATGTCATACATGGTTTTACTTCCACTTACGACGGATCGGCAACCCATGGTCCTTTATATTAGTAATATTACATAGCTACATTTAAGCTTCATACCCTTCTCTTCAGCATCCTTTATAAGGAAATAAGCCGCTCTGTCTTTCACAGACCCTCCACCATTACACATCTCTGCCTTGGCTAAAATCTCACATCCTGAAAGTTTTATTCATCTATGTCAGTATCAATCTATATTTACATGTAATTAAAAATGAAGGCATTCATAAGGCTCTCTTCTTTTTGACTTCACATTTTAAGAATTAGAAATGTATACAGTTTTTGAGACAAACAATCAAAAATTTCATTTACTCCACATTTTAAATGTTTCAGTTGTTTTAATCAATAATATCAATAAAATGGAGTCTGACATAAAAGGAATATTTCTCCATTCACAGATGGATAGCTTTAATGTTAGTAAGGGAGCCTCAGTCAACAATAGGGAGCAGAGGGCAAAATATCATGTGTCTGAGACTCACATGTACTTTTTCTGAGAGAATACAATGCCAAAATGATATGTAAATTTGGTATAATAACTGTGTCACTTAATAAATTATAGAAGGAATATCAAAGAAATTGGCATTACCTGTTTCATCACTCACTTTATTGATGCGAACCAATGGAGTTCTGTAAAGAATAATCATACAGACATGACTTTTTTGAAAGTTTTTAAGTCTTAATGCCATTCTATAATTATAGTCTTATTGGCAGTTATTTAACAAATTTAGTTTCATTTACAGGCATCTAACAAATCTTTCACAGTATATATACATGTATTTGAGAATGAAAGCCAAGATGTGTTTAAACACACAAGGACTTGCTACTCTTGTATTTATTCCATATGTTCAGTTTCACTTGAGTATATCATATATAAAGGCAAAAAAGATGTGAAAATTAATAGTCGTTAACTGTCAAACTGTGAGCTTAATGTATTTCATAATGGACCTTATTTAGTATAAATCAAAAAGGAATTAACAAGTTACCTTCCCACCATACCAAGAAATCCTTGTCGAATTGCATGCTGTAAGAGAATATCACCTTTGTTAAGAAAATACTGTGTATTGAAATGAATTTACAATCGATTTTCTATATGTATAAACATGATAAAGAGGAAAGGTTCTCCAGTGAATGATATTGGCAATTTATGTGCAAGTCACATATTCATGGTTTCTTTACAGCATTCTTACAGCTGCTAAGTTTTACCATGAATTTTGATGAAAAGAGTTGCATTTGTAACTAAATGTAATCGAAACTTTGTGGGAGAAGGGTTACTATCATTCACTTTGATTGGCTAGTTGTAAAACGTGTGACGTGCAACGCTATTTTTCACTTGCACAATTTATCGACTATAGTATTTTACAGAACATTTAAAAACAGGAACAGACCGAAAGGAAACAAACCGAAAGCTATGGAAATAAAAACGATACTTAATTATTACCTCGTGTATTAGATATAATATATATAGGCATCATAGATCTGTTTGCATGTCATTGTCCGTTCGTCTGTCGGTTTCCAACTATGTTCACTCCGTCTGTACGTCCCGTTAGTTTTTCACACTTTGACATTTTTGAGTATCTCTAAAAGTACAAACACACCGAAAGTTAAGGAAGCAAACAAGATTTATGCATTCATGTTAAGGGTTACAATTACCAAACATTCAAAAATTGTTCATTAGAGGAGGATGCATTGGATGCATGTTTCTTAGGCTGCATCTAACCTACATTTTCTGCATCGGTGATAATGTTCAACTGTTGACTTACTGTAAATGGTAAAAAAAACTTTCAAAAATAGTTCTTTAGAGAATTCTGAATTGGATGCATGTTTTCGTAGCTGCATCTGACCTATTTTTTCTGCATCTGCATTTTTCTGCATTTCTGGTAAAAAAAACCCAAACTTTTAAAAACTGTTCATTAAATGATGGTGAATTGGATGCAAATTATGATGTAAGCTGCATCAGACCTTTTCTTTCTGCATCAGTGATAATACTCATTCGTGGATATACTGTAGTTAATATACCAGATTCAAACAAATGGTTCACTACAGGATGCTGAATTGGATGCATAAGAGTATTAAGACATAAGGTGCATCTGATATACTTTATCTGCATCAGTGATGATATTCAATTGTGGACAAACCGTAAGTGGATAAAATACCAATCTTAAACAAAAGTTGATTAGTAGATGCTGAATTGGAAGCATATTACGTAAGTTGCATCTGACCTATTTTTTCTGCATCAGTGATAATAGCAGGGTTCTCATTAAGAGCCGGCAACCGGCGATTTCTCGCCTCCTACTTTGGGTAAAATCGCTGCCTACTTTCCGTAAAAAAAATGTCGTATCTCAATTTCTTCAGGTATGAAAATTGAACGTGCACTAAAGGAAATTACGTTGTCCTTAAAAAAAAAACACACTGTCACTATACACGTTACACAATAAATACTTCCGTAACTAGAGTGAGTAAATAATTTAATACTGATTTCAATGCGGCGTGACGGGTCATTTTACGGCAACGTATATCAAAGAGGTACAATAGGACGATTAGATCTCGACTTTGCACGCCTGTAAATAGATTTTAATACGATAATTGTATAGTTATTGACCACGTGCCTCCACGTGTCACAGACAATCAACGGCCCCTCTTTTGCGTGTAAACTTGACACGCAAGTTCATATACTTTTCTACCTAGCTCGATCTATTTTCTGTATGTAAACAACGTACTAGTAATTCTACGAACAATATCAAGAATTCATTGTAAAATTGAGTCTATTAATGCATATGACAATAACTGCTGAGTGCGTGATCCCGCTCGCAGAATTCAAAACGTCTCATACTCGTTTTATATTTTGCATCCGTAGACCGAGCGTTCGTCAAACTACTCAATGCTCTCAAAAATTTCGGGAGGAAGATTTTTTTTTATTTCAAAAATAAAATTGTTCACACAGAGGAGAGCGCCATAAAAATATATCAAAGTACCAATATATTATGACTGATAGTCCAAAGCTTCCATGACCGAAAAAAGGGTGGGGATGATGGGCAAAAAAAGGGTGGGATTGGCTAAACATAAGATTTATTTTTCATGTACATGATGTAGGAATCAGATAGCTATTGAGTTAGTTTACACTTTATTTGGATGGAAAGAAAACAAGTATTTGCCAGTTCTCTATACAGTAAATCGTTAGAAATTGATCACAAAACTTGTTATAAAAGTACTATTGAAGGAAAAAATCTACAGTATTTTTTACTGTCTAGATGACTTTTACCTTGTAAATTTCATAAATCAAATACTTAATTTTATGGCATTTTATAGAGTATAAATGGCGGAAAATGCCCTCAATTGCCTTCTAAATTTCAAAAAAATTCCGGGGGAGCATGCCCCTGGACCCCCCTAGAGGGATCGCGCCGTCGGCGCTCGCATCCTTTGATCGCCTCCTCCTTTTTCCTGATTCACCTGCTACTTTAAAACTTAATGAGAACCCTGTAATAGTCTATTGTGGATATACCATAAGTGTTAAAAATACCAAATTTTCAAATCGGATCATTAGAGAATACTTAACGTATCCAATGTACAAATGAAGATCTCGCGGACGTCTCGTCCATTTAAACAGTGTTAAAATTATCTCGGTAATCTTCGGCAGTGTCTCGATAGTTTCCGTGGCTTGAGCGACGGTCGGCATGCTGACCTTTGATGATAGAAACCATTATTTATGTTGTATTAGGTATATTAAGGTAAAAATATGTCATTATTCTAACTATATAGTATAATATATAATACACTTGATATTTATTTGTACAACGGACACCTTAATTCGATGCATAGTATGTAAGCTGCATATGACCTTCTCTTTCCGCAAAAGTGATAATACTCAATCGTGGATATACATGTACTGTAAAGTAGTTAAAATACCAGATTCTTAAAAATTGCTCGTTAGAGAATACGAATTGGATGCATGTTACGCAAGGTACGTCCGTTTACTTTTTCTGCATCAGTTATAATACTCAATTGTGGACATACCATATGTAGTAAACATACCAAACTTTCAAGAAATGGTTCATTAGAGAATGTTGAATTGAATTTATATCATGTAAGATGCATCTGACCTTCTTTTTCTGCATCAGTGATAATACTCTATTGTGCATATACCCATTTTTCTCTCAAAATTGATACAACAATATTCCATATCTTAACAGGAAAATCCAGTACGAAAACTGCGAAATGCCAGAAGAGCGAATTTTTTTCTTCGAATAATACTGAACAATTCAGGTATAGTCAATAAATTGCGCGAGCTAAAAATAGCATTGCGCATCGCGCGTTTTACAACTAGCCCTTTGATCACAGCTATCATTCTAGTGTCCCTCAGAGTTTTTAATAAGATTTATTTGAGGTGGTGACTTAGAAATTTGTGGTGGATCTTTTGAGCACTTTATATGAGTAAATTCCGGTAAGCAAATCAGATATTTAAAGTAGGTTAAATGCCATGGTCAAGGTCACTAAGTCAAAAGTCAAGGTCCCAAATGAAAGGCCTGGTCATCAGGAACCGTATCAACATGTGAAATATCAAAGCCCTAACCCTTATAATTCATGAGATATAGCCCATGTTTTAAAGTATTTTAAAATTAAGCGAAACTCATGGTATAGGTCACCAAGGTGTTCCAAATGAAAGGCCTGATTATGAGGTATGTGAAATATCAAAAGCCTGTCCATTACAATTCATGAGATATAGCCCAGCTATGTTAGAGGTTTTTTTTTAAGTAGATCATACTCCAAGGTCAAGTCACTAGGTCAAATATCAAGGTCCAAAATGAAAGCTAGCTGGTCATGAGGTATCCACATATGAAATATCAAAGCCCTACCCTTTTTAGTTCGTGAAATAAGTAGTTCTATATCATATAACCTCAATGCAAGACGCATCAGCAGCCTAAAACATAGGTAATCACCGATTACGAAGCTCACATTGCAGCAGCAAAATTCAATTTTTATTTAAGTACATGTATATTGGCTTTTAAAAAGTAAAACCACTCAAGCAGAAAAAAAAATTCTATGAAAGTTTGATAAAAGAAACATCCAATATACAAGTTTTGTACATGTTGCACTTACACTTTACTCAATATTAGCTTTTAAAGGCAAAATAACTCAAGCGGAAAAAGTAGGTTAAGTTCATTTAATGAAAGTTTGATCAATGAATCATCCATTATGCAAGTTTGGTACATGTAGCACTTTACTTATAGTTTGCTCAATATTGGCATTTTAAAAAGGCAAAATCACTCAAGCAAAAAAAGTAGGTCAGATGCTGCATCTGATGTATGGGTTCACCTCAGCATCCCAAGATGAATAACTTGTGCAAGTCTGGTTACTGTGGTATCAGTACTTTGTCAGATACTGAGCTACCCCAAAAACTTTCACAGGATACAGATGCCCGTTTTTGAACCAGAAAATGTAGGTCAGATGCATCACTTGTGCAAGTTTGGTCACTGCAGCATCAGTTCTTTGTCAGATACTGAGCTACACCAAAAACTTTAACCAGACACGGACGCGAGTCTCTGAACCAGAAACTGTAAAATAGTTCAGATGCAGCATCTGATGCATTGGTTCACATCAGCATCCCAAAATGGATCACTTGTGCAAGTTTGGTTACTGTAGCATCAGTACTTTGTCAGATACTGAGCTACCCCAAAAACTTCAACCAGACATGGATGCCAGTCTTTGAATCGGAAAATGTAGGTCAGATGCAGCAAAGATGGATGGGTTCACCTAAGCATCCCAAGATGAATAACTTATGGAAGTTTCTTCAGTGTAGCATCAGTACTTTGTCAAATACAGAGTAACCCCAAAAACTTTAACCAGACACCGATGCAATTTACAAAACTGGAAAATGTAAATATAGTAGGTCAGATGCAGCATCTGTTGCTTGGGTTCACATCAGCATCCCAAGATGAATCATTTGTGCAAGTTTTGTCACTGTAGCATCAGTACTTTATCAGATACTGAGCTACCCCAAAAACTTAAACTGAACACGGACGGGGGCGCCGGAGGTAGATAGCATAAGCTCATCTCAACTTTGTTGAGGCGAGCTAAAAATAGTACATAAATATTGTAAGCAGGAGTAGAGGTATAGCCCAGTTTTAAGTTTTGTCCATCCAAACCAACAATGCTGGCAATAAGGGTATGACATTAGCTCCAAAGACATTCATCACGGCTCGCTAAAAATTAGTAAAACATCAACATATATCAGGGGGTTACAAAAAAGGAAAGCATGTGGGCAGACTAGGAATCAAACTCAAGATCCACCACATCCCTTACAATCTGACATGCTTACATATACACCCTTGCTGCACGCCGGGTGTTTTACGATATAAACCACGGGCCAAAACTCGGCCCGGTCCGGTCGACTTGTTTTCGTACGACCTGTCTTGGCTGATTGATTCGGTACTAATTTACTTTTAGAGTTATAAAGCAATGAGTTGGGAATATTCCTGATATATAATACAAATCTTAGAAGAATGCATAACCTGCGAATATGATGCACCAGTTTTTCTTTTCGGTGATAACCGAAGAATCTTGTAAAATCGCAGCGGCCCTCGAAACGCCATGCTCTGGCTTTGACCTCGAATGTCGCTATTTGCAATGGCGTAAGGTCCCCTATGCAAAAAAATAGATTTATCGGTTATAATACAATACTGAGGGGACCTTACGCCATTGACTTTCGTGTTGACCATAGTAAAGAGGGAACCTTACGACATTGAATTTAATAAAAAGGGATCCTTACGCTTTTGACTTTTCATAATTGGAGGAGGGGGCGACAGAACTGGGCGAAGAATATCAGAAAGGGATGAGGGGGGGGGGAGAGGAAAGGGGCGGAAAAGGGAGAAAAGGGTGGGAGGTGGTAGGAGGAGAGGAGGGGACCTTACGCCATTGACTTTCTATATGGACCATAATAAAGAGGGGACCTTACGCCATTGACTTTCTCTATGTATTATAATACAGAGGGGACCTTACGCCATTGACATTCTATATGGCTTATAATAAAGGAGGGGACCTTACGCCATTGACTTTCTGTATGGATTATAATACAGAGGGGACCTTACGCCATTGACTTTCAATATGGATTATAATACAGAGGGGACCTTACACCATTGACTTTCTACATGGACCATAATAAAGAGGGTACCTTACGCCATTGACTTTCTCTATGTATTATAATACAGAGGGGACCTTACGCCATTGACTTTCTATATGGACCATAATAAAGAGGGGACCTTACGCCATTGACTTTCTCTATGTATTATAATACAGAGGGGACCTTACGCCATTGACTGTCTATATGGACCATAATAAAGAGGGGACCTTACGCCATTGACTTTCTCTATGTATTATAATACAGAGGGGACCTTACGCCATTGACATTCTATATGGATTATAATACAGAGGGAACCTTACGCCATTGACTTTCTCTATGTATTATAATACAGAGGGGACCTTACGCCATTGACTTTCTATATGGACCATAATAAAGAGGGGACCTTACGCCATTGACTTTCTCTATGTATTATAATACAGAGGGGACCTTACGCCATTGACATTCTATATGGATTATAATACAGAGGGGACCTTACGCCATTGACTTTCTACATGGACCATAATAAAGAGGGGACCTTACGCCATTGACTTTCTCTATGTATTATAATACAGAGGGGACCTTACGCCATTGACTTTCTGTATGGACCATAATAAAGAGGGGACCTTACGCCATTGACTTTCTCTATGTATTATAATACAGAGGGGACCTTACGCCATTGACTTTCTATATGGACCATAATAAAGAGGGGACCTTACGCCATTGACTTTCTCTATGTATTATAATACAGAGGGGACCTTACGCCATTGACATTCTATATGGATTATAATACAGAGGGGACCTTACGCCATTGACTTTCTCTTTGTATTATAATACAGAGGGGACCTTACGCCATTGACTTTCTATATGGACCATAATAAAGAGGGGACCTTACGCCATTGACTTTCTCTATGTATTATAATACAGAGGGGACCTTACGCCATTGACATTCTATATGGATTATAATACAGAGGGGACCTTACGCCATTGACTTTCTACATGGACCATAATAAAGAGGGGACCGTACGCCATTGACTTTCTCTATGTATTATAATACAGAGGGGACCTTACGCCATTGACTTTCTATATGGACCATAATAAAGAGGGGACCTTACACCATTGACTTTCTCTATGTATTATAATACAGAGGGGACCTTACGCCATTTGACTGTCTATATGGACCATAATAAAGAGGGGGCCTTACGCCATTGACTTTCTCTATGTATTATAATACAGAGGGGACCTTACGCCATTGACATTCTATATGGATTATAATACAGAGGGGACCTTACGCCATTGACTTTCTACATGGACCATAATAAAGAGGGGACATTACGCCATTGACTTTCTCTATGTATTATAATACAGAGGGGACCTTACGCCATTGACTTTCTTTATGGACCATAATAAAGGGGGGACCTTACGCCATTGACTTTCTCTATGTATTATAATACAGAGGGGACCTTACGCCATTGACTTTCTATATGGACCATAATAATGAGGGGACCTTACACCATTGACTTTCTCTATGTATTATAATACAGAGGGGACCTTACGCCATTGACTTTCTATATGGACCATAATAAAGAGGGGACCTTACGCCATTGACATTTATCTATGTATTATAATACAGAGGGGACCTTACGCCATTGACTGTCTATATGGACCATAATAAAGAGGGGGCCTTACGCCATTGACTTTCTCTATGTATTATAATACAGAGGGGACCTTACGCCATTGACTTTCTACATGGACCATAATAAAGAGGGGACCTTACGCCATTGACTTTCTCTATGTATTATAACACAGAGGGGACCTTACGCCATTGACTTTCTATATGGACCATAGTACAGAGAGGACCTTCCGCCATTTACTTTATATATGGACTAAATACAGAGGGAACCTTACACCATTGACTTTCTATAAGGACCGTAATACAGAGGGGACATTACGCCATTGACTTTCTATTTGGACCATAGTACAGTGGGGACCTTACACCATTGACATTCTACATCGACATTATACAGAGAGGAACTTACGCCATTGACTTTCTCTATAGACCATAATACAATTGGGACCTTACACCATTGACTCTATATAGACCATAGTACAGAGAGGACCTTACGCCATTAACTTTCTGTATAGACCATAATACAGAGGGGACCTTACGCCATTGACTTTCTATATAGACCATAAAACAGAGGGGACCTAACGCCATTGACTTTCTATATAGATCATAATGCAGAGGGGACCTTACTCCATTGACATTCTATATAGACGATAGTACAGAGGGAACCTTACGCCATTTACTTTATATATGGACCATAATACGGAGGGAACCTTTCAATATTGACTATCTACAAGGACCGTAATACAGAGGTGTTATTACGCCATATGACTTTCTATATAGACCATAATATAAAGGGGACCTTCCACCATTGACATTCTACATCGACATAATACAGAGAGTACCTTATGCCATTGACTTTCTCTATAGACCATAATACAATGGGGACCTTACACCATTGACTGTCTATATGGATCATAATAAAGAGGGAATCTTACGCCATTGACTGTCCATATGGACCATAATACATAGGGGACCTTACGCCATTGACTTTCTATATAAAGACCGTAGTACAGAGGGGACCTTACGCCATTGACTTTCTACATCGACCATAATACAGAGGGGACCTTACACCATTGACTTTCTATATGGACCATAATACACAAGGGATCTTACGCCATTGACTTTCTATATGGATCATAATACAGAGGGGACCTTACGCCATTGACTTTCTATATGGACCATAATACAGAGGGGACCTTACACCATTGACTTTCTATATAGACTATAGTACAGAGGGGACCTTACGCCATTGACTTTCTGTATGGACCACAGTACAGAGGGGACCTTACGCCATTGTCTTTCTATATGGATCATAATACAGAGGGGACCTTACGCAATTGACTTTCTATATTACCCATAGTACAGGGTGGATCTTACGCCATTGACTTTTTATATGGATCATAATACAGAGGGGACCTTACGTTATCGACTTTTTGTATGACCATAGCAGAGAGGGAACCTTACAACATTGACTTTTATAAGAACCGTAATACAGAGGGGACCCTACGCCATTGACTTTCTATGTTCACAATAATACAGAGAGGAACATAACACTATTAACGAAATCTGTATGGACCTTAATACAGAGTGGACCTTACACCATTGACTTACTATATGGACCATAATACAGATGGTAACTTACACCATTGAATTTCTACACGGACCATAATACAGAGGGGACCTTACACCATTGACTTTATACATAGACAATAATACAGATGGGACCTTACACCATTGACTTTCTATATGGACAATAATACAATGGGGACCTTACACCCTTGACTACTATATGAATCATAATACAAAGGGGTCCTTACTCCATTGTCTTTCTATATGAATCATAGTACAGAGGGGACCTTACACCATTGACTTTATATAAGAACTGTGATACAGAGGGGACCTTACACCATTATGTTTCATGGAAGAAGAAATAGATTCTATCACTTTCTACTGAGACATTAAAAGTTACACTCTATGCTGTCCCACGACTCTGATGGTCACATGAACACCTCACTCTGTGACAAACGTGACGACTTAAGTTTCAGCATCACAAACTTTCCTTTTCTGAGTAGCAACATTCTTTCAGCGCCTGCTTATGGCGTGTTAATATGCCAGATAAAGTACACAATATATAGATTTTGATAGATGCAAGCAGGAGATGCTGACTCTTTCTGGGCACCTGGTCTCACTCTCATGTAATGGGAGTTCGCTTCTTTCCATGTAGTGGAAGCGCAGGGATCACTTTGTCCGTTGTCCGTCTGTCAGTCAGTCCGTCCGTCCGTCTGTCTGTCACACTTTGGGTGTCACACCCCATAACTTTTCATCGGTAAGTAATAGGGCTTTGATATTTCACATGTGTATTTCCTGTGATGAGACCTTTTTACACATACCATAATTTTTGACCTAGTGACCTTGACCTAGATATTTGTCCTACTTTTCAAAAAATTAACATTGGCTATATCATTTGATTGGTAAGTGATAGGGATTTTATAATTCACATGTGTATTCCTTTTTATAAGACCTTTGTACAGATACCAAATTCTTTTTACCTAGTGACCTTGACCTAGATAGTTGACCTACTTTTCCAAAAAAAAAAAACCATTTGCTATATCTTTTGATTGGTAAGTGATAGGGATTTTATAATTCACATGTGTATTTCCTGTGACATAACCTTACAACATGTACCATAACTTTTGACCTAGTGACCTTGACCTAGATATTTGACCTACTTTTCCAAACAATTAACATTGGCTATAACTTTTGATTGGTAAGTGATATGAATTTTATAATTAACATGTGTATTCCTTTTCATAAGACCTTATTACAGATACCAATTTTTTTTACCTAGTGACCTTGACCTAGGTATTTGACTTACATTTGAAAAAAAATTAAGAATGGCTATATGTTTTATTTTATAAGTGACACGGCTTTGATATTTCAAACATGTATTTCTTATGATGAGTCCTTTCTTTTATTCCCAAAAATTTGTACCCAGTGACTTCACCTAGATGATGGACCTTTTCTGAGAGTAACAGATTAACCATAGCTTTTAATTGATAAGTAAGAGGTTTTATATTTCACATGCGACTTCATTTGACAAGACTTTCTCACTGATAAATGTACAAATATTGAACCAAGTGACCTAGACCTACATATTTTATCAACTTTTTAAAAATAGGCCGCTTCGCAGGAGACACAAGCATCTCTTGGATTGCTATTTTTGTTTGTTTACTTTGGTTCCTGTTTTATCCTGATTTGTATGGCCCGGTTTATGATTTTCTGAATCATCCTTTTATTACTGTATTTTGGGATATGGTCATTGTCCATATTTGTCATTTGTATCGTGGATATGATCCCGCTGTCAGTGAACGGACACTCGACATGGTACTTGACCAATCTACAGCCTTGTGTCAGCACATTTGTAAGAATTGCGCTCTGATTAAATGTGACGATGGGAATCCAAGCCGGGTCCTTTCCAAACTTCTTTAGAGAAGACTGGGCCCGATAGCTCCTCTGAATGTCAGTCGGACTCCTCGTGTAAAAAAAAGCATGAGCTAGCTGCAGCCGGCAGAGCACGGACTGTACCGGTATTACGTACGGGCCCCTAACCCCATCCATTTATATACTAGTATTAATCTGCGTTGCTTTGGCCTCTGCATATAACTGTCTTGTTTGTGTGGTCATCAAACAGTGAGGAGGTTGTTTTACACTACAATTTTGCGTTCTTCGAGATATTTTGGCAAATGCAAACGTGGGAGGGTTGTGCGCACGTAATCTGGATAACCACACCATTTCTGCAACTTGCGTAACAAATGACCGTCCTAAGTCGGCACCGGTTACCCATTGGTCTCGTTTTACACTACAATTTTGCGTTCTTCGAGATATTTTGGTAACTGCAAACGTGGGAGGGTTGTGCGCACGTAATCTTGATAACCACACCATTTCTGCTACTTGCGTATTAAATGGCCGTCCTAAGTCGGCACCGGTTACCTGTTGGTCTCTTTGGTTTATGTGTAGATTTTGTGTTTCATGTTTCTGTGTCGGGTGCTCGTCTTTGTGTTTTTGCATGGGATGTTTGGCGTTTTCCTGTTGGTACTGCAACAGAGTCATGTTGGAGATCCCCTCCCTCCTTTCATATGGATGCTGATACCGAGTCTTCTTGAATACCCAATCATTTCTTTTGTTGCGTGAAGTAACAAATGTATTTAGTCAATATAGAAAGAATTTGGAGTATAAGGGTACCCTCAGTATTACAGTCAATATGGAAAGGAAATGTCAAAATGTATCCTCTGAACAATAATCGTCCATATAAAAAGTCAATGCCATAAGTCCCCCTCTATATTACTGTCCTTCTAGAAAGTCAATGTAAGTGTCCATATAAGAAGTCAATGGCGTAAGGTCCCCTATCTATTTAAGATTATTGGAAGTCGATGACGTAATGTCCCTCTGTAAATTTTTTCAGTGGCGTAAGGTCCCCTCCGTATTACTGCATATCGAAACAGAAGTCAATGGCGTTAGGTCCCCTCTGCTCAGTTCAGTTTGATAGGCGTACCGTCAGAAATAAGCTGTATGTTGGAATTTTGACCTATGCAACGGACCCACCGAAGCAGTGAGGGTTCTTTTACGTTCCTACGCCTATCCGAGACAGGGGACCCCCGTTTTATAGTCCCTTCAGAAAGACTAGGGTGGGGTTACTTGTCTATATACAAGGTGTAGGCCCACATCACCTGGCGAGGCTCTAAGTTGGTAATCGTCCCTTCACCTGGCGCTCGTCGGATTCGAACCTGTCAGTCTCATGCTTCACTGACCACGACGTACTTAACGCTTTACCAACTTAACTTATTGTCCAGACAAGGTCGGAAGGTCCCTCTGTTATGGGGGTGGGGAGAGAGAGACAAAGAGGTACCACTTCTCCCCTTTTCGACCTTAGGAAGTCAATGGCGTAAAGTTCCTCTCGTAAAATTGTCCGTATAAAAAGTCAATGACGTAAGTTCCCCCCTGTATTATAATCCATAGAGAAAGTCAATGGTGTAAGGTCCCCTCTGTATATTATTGTCCATAAAGAAAGTCAATGGTGTAAGGTCCCCTCTGTATATTATTGTCCATAAAGAAAGTCAATGGTGTAAGGTCCCCTCTGTATATTATTGTCCATAAAAAAAGTCAATGGTGTAAGGTCCACTCTGTATATAATTGTCCATAAAGAAAGTCAATGGTGTAAGGTCCCCTCTGTATATTATTGTCCATAAAGAAAGTCAATGGTGTAAGGTCCCCTCTGTATATAATTGTCCATATAGAAAGACAATGGCGTAAGGTTCCCTCTGTATATAATTGTCCAAATAGGAAGACAATGGCGTAAGGTCCCCTATGTATATAATCATTGTCCATATAGAAAGACAATGGCGCAAGGTCCCCTTTGTATATAATTGTCCATATAGATAATCAATGGCGTAAGGTCCCCTTTGTATATAATTGTCCATATAGAAAGTCAATGGTGTAAGGTCCCCTTTGTATATAATTGTCCATATAGAAAGTAAATGGCGTAAGGTCCCCTTTGTATATAATTGTCCATATAGAAAGTAAATGGTGTAAGGTCCCCTTTGTATATAATTGTCCATATAGGAAGTTAATGGCGTAAGGTCCCCTCTGTTATATAATTGTCCATATAGGAAGACAATGGAGTAAGGTCCCCTCTGTTACAATTGTCCATATAGGAAGACAACGGCGTAAGGTCCCCTCTGTTATAATTGTCCATATAGGAAGACAATGGCGTAAGGTCCCCTCTGTATATTATTGTCCATATAGGAAGTCAATGGCGTAAGGTCCCCTCTGTATATAATTGTCCATATAGAAAGACAATGGCGTAAAGTCCCCTCTGTTTATAATTGTCCATATAGAAAGTCAATGGCGTAAGGTCCCCTCTGTATAATTGTCCATATAGAAAGTCAATGGCGTAAGTTCCCCTCTGTATATAATTGTCCATATAGAAAGTCAATGGCGTAAGGTCCCCTCTGTTAGAAAGGTCCCCTCTGTATAAAACATGTGTCATAATCCTGTGATCCCCTCCTCACATCTTGCACCCATTATTCCCCTCTGTCGCCCCTCCTCTTATAGACAATGGCATTCAATAGCATATAAGGATCCCCTTTTCTTTAAGTCAATGGTGTAAGGTTCCCTCTGTATTATAATCCATATAGAAAGTCAATGGCGGAAGGTCCCCTGTGTATTATAATCCATAAAGAAAGTCAATGGCGTAAGGTCCCCTCTTTATTATGGTCCATATAGAAAGTCAATGGTGTAAGGTCCCCTCTGTATTATTATCAATATAGAAAGTCAATGGCGTAAGGTCCCCTCTGTATTATAATACATAGAGAAAGTCAATGGCGTAAGGTCCCCTCTTTATTATAATCCATACAGATAGTCAATGGTTTAAGGTCCCCTCTGTATTATGATCAACATAGAAAGTCAATGGCGTAAGGTCCCCTCTATATTATAATCCATATAGAAAGTCAATGGCGTAACGTCCCCTCTTTATTCTGGTCCATGTAGAAGGTCAATGGTGTAAGGTCCCCTCTGTATTATAATCCATATAGAAAGTCAATGGCGTAAGGTCCCCTCTTTATTATGGTTGATGTAGAAAGTCAATGGCGTAAGGTCCCTTCCTCTCTTCCTCCCATCGTTTTCTCCCTTCTCCGCCCCTTTCCTTCCCCTCCCTCATCCCTTTCTCATATCTTCCGCCCAGTTCTGTCGCCCCCGCCTCCAATTATGAAAAGTGAAAAGCGTAAGGATCCCTTTTTAATAAATTCAATGTCGTAAGGTTCCCTCTTTACTATGGTCAACACGAAAGTCAATGGCGTAAGGTCCCCTCTTTATTATGGTCCATATAGAAAGTCAATGGCGTAAGGTCTCCTCTATATTATAATACATAGAGAAAGTCAATGGCGTAAGGTCCCCTTGTATTATGGTCCGCATAGAAAGTCAATGGCGTAAGGTCCCCTCTGTATTATAATCCATATAGAAAGTCAATAGCGTGAGGTCCCCTCTGTATTATAATCCATATAGAAAGTCAATGGCGTAAGGTCCCCTCTTTATTATGGTCCATGTAGAAAGTCAATGGTGTAAGGTCCCCTCTGTATTATATTCCATATAGAAAGTCAATGGCGTAAGGTCCCCTCTGTATTATAATCCATATAGAAAGTCAAAGGCGTAAGGTCCCCTCTGTATTATAATACATAGAGAAAGTCAATGGCGTAAGGTCCCCTCTTTATTATGGTCCATGTAGAAAGTCAATGGCGCAAGGTCCCCCCTGTATTATAATCCATATAGAATGTCAATGGCGTAAGGTCCCCTCTGTATTATGGTCCACATAGAGAAAGTCAATGGCGTAAGGCCCCCTCTGTATTATAATCCATATAGAAAGTCAATAGCGTGAGGTCCCCTCTGTATTATAATCCATATAGAAAGTCAATGGCGTAAGGTCCCCTCTTTATTATGGTCCATGTAGAGAGTCAATGGTGTAAGGTCCCCTCTGTATTATAATCCATATAGAAAGTCAATGGCGTAAGGTCCCCTCTGTATTATAATCCATATAGAAAGTCAATGGTGTAAGGTCCCCTCTTTATTATGGTCCATATAGAAAGTCAATGGCGTAAGGTCCCCTCTGTATCATAATACATAGAGAAAGTCAATGGCGTAAGGTCCCCTCTTTATTATGGTCCATATAGAAAGTCAATGGCGTAAGGTCCCCTCTGTATTATAATACATAGAGAAAGTCAATGGCGTAAGGTCCCCTCTTTATTATGGTCCATATAGAAAGTCAATGGCGTAAGGTCCCCTCTGTATTATAATACATAGAGAAAGTCAATGGCGTAAGGTCCCCTCTTTATTATGGTCCATGTAGAAAGTCAATGGCGCAAGGTCCCCCCTGTATTATAATCCATATAGAATGTCAATGGCGTAAGGTCCCCTCTGTATTATGGTCCACATAGAGAATGTCAATGGCGTAAGGTCCCCTCTGTATTATAATCCATAAAGAAAGTCAATGGCGTAAGGTCTTCTCTGTATTATAATCCATAAAGTAAGTCTATGGCGTAAGGTCCCCTCTGTATTATAATACATAGAGAAAGTCAATGGCGTAACGTCACCACTTTATTATGGTCCATATAGAAAGTCAATGGCGTAAGGTCCCCTCTGTATTATAATACATAGAGAAAGTCAATGGCGTAAGGTCCCCTCTTTATTATGGTCCATGTAGAAAGTCAATGGCGCAAGGTCCCCCCTGTATTATAATACATATAGAATGTCAATGGCGTAAGGTCCCCTCTGTATTATAATACATAGAGAAAGCCAATGGCGTAAGGTCCCCTCTGTATTATAATCCATATAGAAAGTCAATGGCATAAGGTCCCCTCTGTATTATAATCCATATATAAAGTCAATGGCGTAAGGTCCCCTCTTTATTATGGTCCATGTAGAAAGTCAATGGTGTAAGGTCCCCTCTGTATTATAATCCATATAGAAAGTCAATGGCGTAAGGTCCCCTCTGTATTATAATCCATATAGAAAGTCAATGGTGTAAGGTCCCCTCTTTATTATGGTCCATATAGAAAGTCAATGGCGTAAGGTCCCCTCTGTATTATAATACATAGAGAAAGTCAATGGCGTAAGGTCCCCTCTTTATTATGGTCCATATAGAAAGTCAATGGCGTAAGGTCCCCTCTGTATTATAATACATAAAGAAAGCCAATGGGGTAAGGTCCCCTCTTTATTATGGTCCATGTAGAAAGTCAATGGCGCAAGATCCCCCCTGTATTATAATCCATATAGAATGTCAATGGCGTAAGGTCCCCTCTGTATTATGGTCCACATAGAGAAAGTCAATGGCGTAAGGTCCCCTCTGTATTATAATTCATATAGAATGTCAATGGCGTAAGGTCCCCTCTGTATTATAATCCATATAGAAAGTCAATGGTGTAAGGTCCCCTCTTTATTATGGTCCATATAGAAAGTCAATGGCGTAAGGTCCCCTCTGTATTATAATACATAGAGAAAGTCAATGGCGTAAGGTCCCCTCTTTATTATGGTCCATATAGAAAGTCAATGGCGTAAGGTCCCCTCTGTATTATAATACATAGAGAAAGTCAATGGCGTAAGGTCCCCTCTTTATTATGGTCCATGTAGAAAGTCAATGGCGCAAGGTCCCCCCTGTATTATAATCCATATAGAATGTCAATGGCGTAAGGTCCCCTCTGTATTATGGTCCACATAGAGAAAGTCAATGGCGTAAGGTCCCCCTCTGTATTATAATCCATATAGAAAGTCAATGGCATAAGGTCCCCTCTGTATTATAATCCATATAGAAAGTCAATGGCGTAAGGTCCCCTCTTTATTATGGTCCATGTAGAAAGTCAATGGTGTAAGGTCCCCTCTGTATTATAATCCATATAGAAAGTCAATGGCGTAAGGTCCCCTCTGTATTATAATCCATAAAGTAAGTCTATGGCGTAAGGTCCCCCTTACGAAAAGAAAAAATTGCAGCAAGCTTGCTGCAAGGTTGCAACAACCTTGCTGCAACCATAAAAGCGTGCAGAAAGACGTGTGCAGGTATATGCCGCTACCTGCACACAGATTGCACACAAAATTTGAATACAAATTAGGTTGCAGGTAGCCGCACATAGCTGCTGCTAGCTGCACATGGTTGCCGCTAGCTGCATCAATTCATTTCAAGCAAAAAAGGAGCATCGTGTAAAGTTTTCTATGCAGCTAGTTGCAACTAAAGAACAGAAACAAAAGAGTGCGTGCCAGAAGCTGCACAGTCATGTATAAGTCACATGCACAAGTCACAGCCAATAGAATTTAAGGCCGCTGACATTCAAAGCTCTGGCTTTGATACAGTCAAGTGAGAAGAAATGTGCCACATTCATGTTATGGAAATATACTGATACTGAATGAAGTCTGGATACTTCAAATGATATCTATATGGTTTGGGAACTTTAATGACTGAAAAGTGAAAATGGAATACATATCTTTTAGATGATAATCGAATTTAATGGCTGTTCAAAATGTGTTAAAATGATCGAGAAATGATTAAGCTGGATTAATTATCAATCATCATGCATGTGATTGAAAAAGAAGGTAAGCATTAAGATTATTGTAAGAAAATGTCACTAATTTGCTTGAACTTGCAGAAACTTAACACTATAATATATGCGACCTTCTGACGTTGATATTTGCATGTACTTTGATAAAATTGTGTTCAGTTATATGCAACAATTGTATGCAGTTTGAGATATTCTCTTCGACATTGTAGTTAAGTCAGTGTAAATAACTTCTGTTTGAAGTGTCTACTCCATTTACATGTATACAAGTGTTTATAAACATGTATGTGTAAATCAAACGTATGTGGGGTAGTTGCTGCTAGCGGCACTATATGTGCAAGAAGGGTTGCAGCTAGCAGCACATATATGTGCAGAATGTATGCTGGAACAGATGCAGCTAGCGGCAACTATGTGCAGGAAGTGTGCCGAAACAGATGCCGCTAGCCGCACATACGTGCCAGAGGAGTGCAGGAAAATGTGTGCAGCAAGACCTCATTTGCATGCCAAATCTCACCATAGTTGCAGCAAGCTTGCGGCAACTAGTGCTGCAAACTTGCAGCAACTATGTGCAGGAAGGCCAATTTTTTCATAAGGGCCCCTCTTTATTATGGTCCATATAGAAAGTCAATGACGTAAGGTTCCCCTCTGTATTATGATACATAGAGTAAGTAAATGGCGTAAGGTCCCCGCTATATTATGGTCCATATAGAAAGTCAATGGCGTAAGGTCCCCTCATTATTATGGTTGATGTAGAAAGTCAATGGCGTAAGGTCACCTCCTCTCTTCCTACCACCTCCCACCCTTTTCTCCCTTCTCCGCCCCTTTCCTTCCCCTCCCTCATCCCCTTCTGATATCATTCGCCCAGTTCTCTCGCCCCCTCCTCCAATTATGAAAAGTGAAAAGCGTAAGGATCCCTTTTTATTAAATTCAATGTCGTAAGGTTCCCTCTTTACTATGGTTAACACGAAAGTCAATGGCGTAAGGTCCCCTCAGTATTGTATTATAACCGATAAATCTATTTTTTTGCATAGGGGACCTTACGCCATTGTATTTAGCAAAATCGCTTTGACCTCGATCTGTCTGAATACATTCCGAATACAACTTTCGGTTTGATCAGCTGATAAAAATGTATCGGAGCACCTCTTGCTCTGTCGACAATTAAGGTATAAAATCTATGCATGTGCGGATCCAGAGAGTGGGAGGGGGTGGGAGGGGAGTATTGAGGGGAGTTATACTTTTTGTTGTTCGATTTTATTATGCCATACCCCGGTCAATCTCCCTTCTGAAAGGAATAATATGGCTTTGGCAAGTAACCGATCGCTGGAACTCGCTGGCTCAGTGATATTTTTTCAAGTTCATGGTTTTCCTGTTCAGAGGGTTTCAAAGCTCTCATAATAAAATCGAACAAAAAGTTTAACTCCCCTCCCACCCCTTCCCTTTCAGCGTGTCCAGATTATATCTTATCGCTTCCATATTTAGTATGATGTTGCTTAGATCCTGCCTACTTAAGGACCGAAAGTCGACCCTATTCCCTATGACAACTAAAACTTCTTTTCCTCTTAGCCAGAAATTCCAAATCAGTGACATTTTAAACCATGAATTTTACACAATTTGTGTGATTTAAAAAAAATGTCGCAGGATTTGAAAGAAAAGCCAGGGACGTATATAAAATAAATCTAAATTAAAAATACATACATATAAAACACTTTCACATATAACACGAACAAAGTTACAAATTCTGTATCCCACTGTTTGCTAAAGTGGAGTAAAATTCGACAAAATTCCCATTGAGCTATATTGATTATAACAGATGTATATAAAAAGTGCTGTACAATATATGTTCCGAGACATCTTCCTCTCCTCGAGCTAAGTAAGCATTAATCCATATTTGGTTTAGATAGTTGAAAGGGTTATTGAGTAATAATCTGGAACTAATATTTGAAAGGCGGGAGGGGATCTCCAACAAGACCTGGCTGCAGCACCCACAGTAAAACATCAAAACACCCAAAGTGAAAACACAGAGAAGACACACACAGCAATCTTGAGGCGCAACAGGGGTAGGTATTTTGTATAGATTATTCACCGTAACATTACAAAAATACGCACCACGAAATGTTGGTCGATAAAATCCAAAGAAGATTTTTCTATGAATTCATAGTCAACATCACGTGACGTTACAGTAAGTGTTTTGAATTTTTTTTCCCTGACATAGTCGCCATGGCACTTACCTCAGATAGTGCATATATTCTATATATTGTAATCATTTTCGTGCATGAACATCGATGGCGGGTGCGGCTAGCCAACGGGGATGCTTACTCCTCCCAGGCACCTGATCCCACTTCTAGCTTGCTAGGGTTCGTCGGTGCTCAATTTTGTGCTCTATTGTGAGTGCTGTTGATTTTATCGTCAGGATTTTCTTTAACTCATTTGTGTCACACGTATGCCCTTTGTCATGTGGACCTCGTAAAAAAGTTCCCCGCGCAGGGTCTAACAGTAAGTGTTTTGAATATTTTCCCCTGGCATGTAATGGTCGCCATGACACTTTCTATATCGACATAACCTCAGACAGTGCATGTATTTTATATATTGTTTTCATTTTCGTGCTTAAACATCGACAACGGGTGCGGCTAGCCAACAGGGGATGCTTACTCCCCCCGGGTACCTTGTCCCACCTCCACTGAGCTTGCTAGGGGTCCGTCAATGCTCAATTTTGGGCTCTATTGTGAGTGCTGTTGAGATTATCGTCAGGATCTTCTTTATCTCATTCAACAAAATATTGAAAACAAATCGCAAAACGTTCCATATGCCTAAAAATATTTTAAAGATATATTAACAAAAAGAACCAGAAAATAACAGTACAAAACAGCAACCGAGAGAAAAAGTAATTTGCTGCACGAAATGTATTGTAGGTGGCGCTACAATTTGTTATCTGGCACTGAGATAAATGTGCGTTTTCTCTTGTACCTTGTATAACTTTCGATGTTGGAAATTTGTTTTTCACCGTATTATTTATTATTAAGATATATAATTGTACAAAGGCACGAACTAATTTTTTTATTTAATGATAAATACAGATGTGCTTTTCTTCAAACCCTTTACCCAAAAATCAACCGAATTTATTCTCGCCTAATAAAGTAAGATATATCCAAATTTGGTATGTGAGTGAAAGGGTTCTTGAGTTATCATCTGGGAACTTTAAGTGTGATGGAAAACAGAATGATAGACAAAGCAAACTCTCGATACACGCGCAGAATATTGGGACTCGGGACTTTCTTGAAATACAACGTGCAAGTTGCAAGTCATAGACATAGACAAAAAACCAACTTATTTTTATGTGTATTTTATTCCGTGGGTTAGACATGAAGACGCGGTAAAAGTACATGTACTCTCTCTCTCTCTCTCTCTCTCTCTCTCTCTCTCTCTCTCTCTCTCTCTCTCTCTCTAAATCTCTCTATTTCTCGTCCGTACGTGTATATGAATTCTCTCATACATAAATAGCATTCATACATAAAGAAAAGACACACTTACACTGGGGGACATTTGCACAGAGCAGAAATGACAATGACTTGTGTACCTATAAACATAGAATGAATTTATAGTTCGGGTTGATCTCCTCCTCATGAGTCGATAATATTGGAAATTCTTGAACATATATGAATTAAATTCATTTATCATTGTGATGGTATTGAGATGTTTTGATGTGTACATGTATCATCATGAAGGTCTCTAGCTGTTTGTGCTTAGCTGGACTTAGCAGGTGCCCCCGGTGCTGGGGGTTGCTGAAATTGTTGTACATTTGGTTGCCCCTGCTGTCCAGGTTGCGTGTTGCCCTGTTGTGCCTGTTGCTGTTGCCATTGCTGATATTGTTGCCACTGTTGGAATTGTTGCTGTTGTGCTTGCATTGCCACTTGTTGTTGCTGCTGGTATTGCGCCATCTGTTGTTGATAAGCAGCATAGTCACGCCGTCTGGCGGCCATAAATTCTGGATATGAAACATACCCGTCTCTGTTCATGTCATCGGTTATCAAAACTTTGTCGATTATATCTGGAATACAAAATACAGTTGCAAAGACTTGATGAACATGTTTCCTTGCAGTTAATATGGGACACAATCGACTTTATTTTTGTACATTAATTTTTTTCTAAATATTAAAACTACTATTGGGGAGAACTGTATTGATAAGGCCCCGATCCCTTGATATATCTCAGAGTTGGTCAGATCATACTTCCCTTCCGAAATAATAAAGAGTCAATTTCAAGAAAACCATAGAAGAGGATAAGTCGAGTACATATTTGAAATTCAATGCTGAACATAAATGAAATGGTATAGAGCTATTTACAAGTCAACGTACCAGTGAAGTAACGGAGAGCTCCTTCCGACCTCTGTTTTTCTAACAATTGAATTTGAGACTCTGTTTTACCAATTTTCTCGTGAGGCTGAATTTTAAACATGTGCTGCATATGGTTCAAAGCGGCGAGAAGTTCTATTCCATCTAACTTGGTGTCGTTGTTAGCATCGTGTAACCTAGAAAAGTAGGACAGTTAGGCTAATGTTCATGTAATATTCACAAAAATTGTAAAACAGCAAAGAAATCAATTGAAAATTAATACGAACATCTAGATCAGAAACGAAGCAAAATTAATGAAAGTTATAAGGAGAGTATCATAAAAATACCTCTCCCCGAAAAAAAAAATGTAGATAAAACATATTAAAACAAAAATTTCAAATTCTAGATATACAAGTTTTTCATATCAAGATGTTCCTATTGATTTAAAAACCATACGTCCGAAATATTAAGGGCATATAAAGAACAGGTGCCCTACCGTCAACTTAAGTATAGCTGAATTACCTGAAATAATGAAATTCCATTTCCTCTGGACTCATTTGTCTGTTGGTGTTAATTTGGTCCTTTAAATGTTCTTTGATATGTCTGAAAAAGATGATATTTCAAGTATTTTAAACAGAACAAGTGCGCGATGATGAAAGTGTCTTGAAATTATAAATTGGTGAACTCATATATATACATCTTATTTGAACAGCACGTCGAATACTCACTCTTCATCTTGTGTGATTTTAGGATCGTGGAAGTTGAATTGATCTGCGGGTACATGTTCCTGTGGTGGCCCAGAATTGTGACCATGGTCACCGTGTCCATGGCAACACGAAATACACATCGCTATCAACAGAACAACTAATGCCCTCATTGCTGAAAAATAATTTCGATTACATGACTTTCAGGTAAATCCGAATTGTTCAGTTTTTGTTGTAGTTTTTTGTTTTTTTTTTTCGACAAACGCTGGATTTTCTTTTTTTAAAAATCATCAAGCTTGAAATCAGCAACTTTTCCAGATATCATCACGATGATTTCTGCATTTATATCAATTATAAAAAAAAATATTGCAAAACTTAGACAGTCTGACATGAAGTTTTAAAACTTTAGTTGAGGCATTAAAAATCATGGGATTTTCAGATAGCTTGAACTTCAGAAAGTTGTGAAAATAAACTTTTTCCTCGATCTAATTAAAATTCAGCTTCATATGCAGTGAACGAAATAAAGAGAGATAAATTTTAATTATAGATTGCCATTTCACAAAGCTAACAAAGAACATAAAGTATATTACAGCATAGACAAGAGTATATATTTAATCACACATTTTCAACGTTTTCTGATAGAGGACCCCGACCTCTTTCATATTCTTTGAGGTAAATGGAAAGTGTGGTGAAATAATTGAAAAGCAAAGGAATATTCATGGAACATTGTTTACCAAGTTAGATAAAATTACGTCAAAGTTATATCGAATGTTATGATATTACTAAAAATTCTTTAAAAAAAAAAGAAAGAAAAGAATTGGTGATATTTCAACGACGAAACAGAAATACCATTGTTGTATGATCATGAATGACGGTCCATATTGAACGGATGGACACAGCTATGGACGTAATATTGGACGTTAGCAAAATATTGGAAGATAAAACCTATGGATTCCCCATCTCATAGCTTAGATACCAGTTAATTTTTCAGAACAAATGGAATTTTGCATCATGAAATCATTGAAATACTTACCGGTAGAGCGGCGCATGTGTTAGCGTCGGCGACTTCCCCTAAAAAAGTACACGTTGCTTTACAGCGACGTTAACGTAAAGTGTATCCTCAGGTAAGAGTTGAATGATGACACTTTGTTATATAGACCTTCACATGTAAGTGACCGCCTCCAGGTACGATGTGTACTTCAAATCATCTGATCAGAATTAATCTTTTGTGCTATCATAGATTTTGTGCTATTAACGTTATTGATATGGCAAAAAATGCAATTAAAGAAAATAAACAAGTAGATGTAAGGAATATCAGTGCGGATTTAGACTGGGTCGACATTTCAGTGTGAGCACCCCCCCCCCCCCCCCCCGGAATTATCATTTTCTGACGGACCCCCTCCCCTTTTCCCTGTAAAAAAAAACTGCCCATGAATGACTATCCGGGCCGTTAGTATAGTCAACTCAGCTGTGTCTCGTGACTTTTGATTGAATCAGGTAGTTTTATACGTCCACGGTAGAACCCGACCGTTATGATAACTACATTCCAGTTCTCATATGAACTACATAGAAATGGTTAGGACTATCAACTCTCCAGTACCGACGTCTTAGAGCTGACATGGTCGAAACTTTTAGAATTATTCATGACATTGACAATATAAATAGCAGGGAGAATATATTCCCAATTTCTTAATTTTAAACAAGAGGGCATGAATTCAAACTGAAAAAGAATTATTGTCGCACAAAGAATTGTCGATAGATGGAATAAGTTACTTACTTCAGTAGTCACATGCAAAACTGTTTAAAAATAGTTTTAAAAACCAATTGAATATTCATTCGAAATTTTTTAACTTGAAATTTAATTAAACCCGACTGTTATGGTCCGGAGGCGGAGCATAAAAGTAATATACTATAGAAGAGGATCAGAGATGCATCGTGAACAGATCTCAAGTCCACTAAAATCCAATAAGATGGTAGCCTTGTGTCCATCGTGATTATATTCACCTAGGTGTACATATCTTTTATTCACCTAGGTGTACATATATAATAATAATAATGATTATGTATGAGTTATCCCTTTTCCGTATTTAGGTCTATAACTTACTCTAGTCTACGCATTCACTCCAGTGCTCCCACGCGTAGGAAGGAATACACTCGCAGACCAATATGGCCGCGCCCATGTAACGTGTGACTGAATCATAACCTGTGTCTGTGTGTTTGAATGATTTCTTAAGGATGGAAGACAAACTACAAGACATTTTTAATGTTGAAAAAGAAATAATTTCTAAAAGTATAACCCGCTTACCAGAAAATAGTGGTACGGTAGATTTACTTGAGTATCTATTTCGAAATTCCTCTGTCAGGTCCAGGATTTTTCCAGAATGGCTATAATAATATCTAAATATGGCTATAGCAGCTAATAATATCTAAATATGGCTATAACAGCTAATAAATAATATGAATCAAGGCAAAGCCTTTTTGTGCGAGCGGAGAGAAAATAGATATGATTATAATATATAAAATAAAAGAAGATCTTTCTTTTTTATTTTGACTATGATGGTTTATCTTATCTTACAAAACTTTCTATTTATGATTGCCAAAAAAGGTAGTATAAGGCGAGTGGAAACACGGAAGCATTTGTAAACTTGATCTAGACCAGCAGATGAACATTTTAAGGGGGGGGGGGGGGGCTTAAAAATATAGTTCTTTAAAAATATAGTTCTTTAGAATTCATTTTTATTTTGTAAGAATAATGTTTAGGCTAGCTGAAAATAAATTACTTAAGAACAAAAGAAAAAACAAACATATTCCGACTTCTGACAGTACGAAACCACCCGAGACGAGAAAAGCAATTAGAATTTAGAGCGAAACGTCTCGTTTAAAACCGGAAATGTCGGATTTCCCGTGGTTACGCCGTCTTGTTGATGCTTTATCGTTACCTGATTTACGAAAAATATTTTCAATAAATTTAACTTATAAACAAAAATTGAGTATAACATATACGTCTACTTGGAGTCGAAAAAAAAATTAAATGGCAATATCCAGCATCTCCGCAGCAACTCTGTCTGCGAGGGGACGAAAGTTTTTGAAAGCATAGTAGTACATTCTCATTCTTTGATTCAGCATATTTTCTCAATAAGATATGTGTATTCACGTTACCATAAGGGCGTGCTTCGCTGGCAAAGGCCCTTTGGGCCTTTGCAGCGAGCTCTGCTCGCTATTAATTATGGCAAAGCCATAGCAAGGATGCAGGGTGACATGAAAAAATATTACTATGAAATGAAAAAAATTCAGGCTAAGGACTACAGATTCTTTTAGAATAAACAATTCTTGAGGGCGCTGAAAACAAATATTCCTTTATTTTTCAATTTCGATAAAGTTGAGCCTTGAGGATTTCATGGAATTTCAAGAAAGGCCCCTAGAAATGTGAGAAAAACATCAACCATATGTTTGTCATGTGGGATGAAAAAATCCCACCCTTGGGGTCTGGTTTCTGGTCAGGGAACTCAACAAGCCTCTATCAACCATATGTTGTCATATGGGATGAGAAAATCCCATCTGAGGGGTCTGGTTTCTTGTCAGGGAACTCGACAAGCCTCATTCCCTGACAAGAACCATATAACCCCTCGGATGGGCTTTTCTTATCCAACAATATGACAACATATGATTGATAGTTACATGTATGTTCTCAACCTGCGTGTACAAAATTGTACAAGTCCATGATGACAATGACATCATAGGATGAGAGCGATAATGTCAGAGGGAGATCTGGTGACAGCTGTGTCACATATCACATGACACTATTGGTTTGTTTACATTTATCTGGTGCGCCATGATTTCAGCCCGCAAAACAAACTAAAGGAAATGTAGCATACATATACTTTATATATGTATTTTTCATCTCTTCTCTAGTAATCACTTTTGTGATTCTGGCATGGGCCATTTTATTATGTTGCCAATGACTGATTCTGGTAAGGGCAATTAGTCAACAGCAGTATAATAAAACAGTCCATAGAATCACAAATTTCTGTTAGTTTTGACTTTGGCCCATACATGTAATGAGAGAAAAATACTCTTTCATCATGTTGAATGATATATTGTTTCCACCCATGGGGTCTCAAAATTTGGCAAAACCTTTGTCAAGCCTTTGGTTTCACATGATTTTAGACCCCCAGTTGGAACTGATGTATCTTCCATAGAAGACCCAATTGAAATTGTCTTAAAGTATTTGAATGAGTTGCAATTTTGCAGTCATAAATTGCATGATTTTATTGTCGCATATTTAGTTCACAGCTTTTTAGAAACGCATATTTAGTCAGCATTGCTAAGGATGTTACTTTGAAGGCATAAATGTAATGATTGAACATCATCACCAAAAGAAATTTTAAGTTTATATACTGTTCATTTACAATTACAATTAATTTTTTTGCTAGACTACATGTACATGTATGAGCAGATGAGATGATTGCAGTTAAAATGCCATGAGGTTGACTCATCTAGCTAGTCCTCATAAGAAATAAATATTTAAAGCTATTCTCATACAATCCTTCTTTGATTATGATATTTGTATGTCCTTTATATTTTCAGGCCTGTTACAGAAGTCTGTAGTGCTGACAAATTCTGTTAATGGAGACTGGGAAGCAGTGTTGAAGACACCTGAAGCTAATGATATTTTAGGACAGAATCCCAATGTAGGGACTGATTTAGGTTTAATCATACAGGAAAATGTCCAACGAGCGATAGATCAGAGTGATGACATAGAATTAAGGTACATAAAAACAAGGTATTTTGTGAAAAAGTAATAACTGTTCTGAAATGTTGTTTCTGGTATCTCTTTTTCAAGTTTGATAATTATGATTTTAGTATAAACAGTAATGTATTTACATGTCAAGTTTACTAGGTCATGTCATTATGGAAGAATTTCCCTGTTTAGTTAAGGCTAATACACTGTAGAATGTGAGCTTCTGATATAAAGGCAACAAAATAGAATATCATATAAATTATTATGTGATTTGGGTTTTAGAACATGAATCCTTTCCTCATGCATAATCACATAGATTTGATACACTTTGTATCACGATTCATATTTACATATAAGCACCTTTCATGTCACCGTTGAAGCAAAATCAATACATAGCATAGGGATTACTTTGTCCAGGTTCCATCTGTCTGAAAATCATGATTTCGCACAAATGGCTATAAATAATAGCTGTATTTGATACTACAAAATGTATTTTCTGAGACACAGGGGATAGTCAAGTATGAGTTAAGTTAAGGATCAAAGTAATTTTCTTTGTCAAAGTCACATACCAGTACATGTACAATATAATTATTGTGCTTATGTTAAACATACCACATTCTTGTAATCTCTGCATTAAAGTAAATTTCAGTTCAGATTTATATTATCAGTCTTTGTGAAAACTCATCAGCCCGACCGCTCTGGCTACCATATATTTTCTTGGGCTACCAAAATTTGCTGCTGAGCTAGCCAGACTGGCTAGTGACTTTTACTGAAATGCAGGGTTCTCATTAAGAGCCGTCAGCCAGTGAAAATTTTAGGTGGCTAGTAGATTTCTGCACTCAACTAGCCAAGCTGGTTATAGTGGTCAAAAAAGTTTCCATGAAGACTGTATTATAATGTAATGATCATGTATTTAGACAGCTAGAGGTGTTAGCAGTTGGAGCAGCATGTTTACAGATGTTTGTACAGAACAACTGGCTGGGACCACTAAGTCACGGAGAGGCCAAGGATCTCCTACCGCAGGGATTCTCTGACCCAGAAAAGGTGAGGCTATTCTATTGCTATACAGTGAAACCTGTCTAAACCGATACCTGTCTTATCCGATAACCTGTCTATTCCGATAGAATTTTTGGTCCCAAAGAATTTTCTATCTTTTCCTATATAAAATAACCTGTGTAAACCGAACACTGCCTACTCCGAATACCGATATAGATTTTTGGTCCCAGTGACATTTTATTCATGTATTTTACACTGTCTAAACCGATATGTTAAAACAACACCTACTTTGACCAACCCATGTTTGGATTAATTACATGTATCACCCCAAGCTGATCAATTAAAACTACAGGCGAATGGACTCTTTTTCTCTTATTTAAAATGAGTAACCTGCCCAAGCCATGGCCAGTGTCTTAATTGATTGCATTATAACATGTATAATGAGTTTGAGTTGTGTGTATACATATCACCAAGTACAAATATGAAAATTCATGACTTGAAATCTTGTTCATGGTGTATATATTCAATTTAACTTACAATTACAGAGAGGATAATTTTCATGAGAAATAAGAGTTTAAACAGTTCACAGTAAACATGAAAGCATTACTGTTTCAGTTTTATGATGAATTTTTTCACTAGGAATATAAAGATAATTTGCAGAAATTATCAGGATGCCTTAATTCTATTAAACCTGTGTAATCCGATAACCTGTCTATACCGATATTTTTTCTTGGTCCGAGTCGATATCGGTTTAGACAGGTTTCACTGTAATTGTAACCAATTATTTTGTTATGATTACTATATCTTTATCTGCCTTATATATTTTCCTCTTTCTTTGACTGAAGTATTTGTAGCGAGTCGAAAAAGTATATCTTATCTTATATATGTATATGTCATATTTATTTCATGGTATCATAAAAATGTACATTATACATGTAGTAAGAGAAAAGAAGTACTCATAGCAGAAACAAATAAAGAACCTCTTCTTGCAGAAAAGTAGTATAACTACCAAGCTATGTGAGCCAATACAGTTTCATTACCCCACCTACCTCTAGCCTGTTTTTACACATGTATGTTTATACAGCAGTATCTTATTTTCCAATTTTAGTACAAGGCCTTGATCAGCCACATACAGACAGAACTGAGCTGTGACGGTGAATCCGTTTATGAACTCTGTATAGGAATAGAGTATCTCTACATGGCTAGATGTATACTGCTCAACTGTCATCAGCATCTGACAGGATTACAGGTATGGACAAAGTTGCTTCATTATTTCAAAATTCCTTTATGGTGATACTTCTATCAGTCGATGTATTCTGTTTATCTGTCCATTCATATTTTTGGTTTCCATGAAAATGTTTACAGTAAATCATAAATAATTTGTTAGATATTTATTACACACCCAAAAATATATGTTCAGGTCATAGTTCCGTCTTGTCCTTTGTTTTTGTGTTGAATAGTGTTCATCATTTGGCTGAAAAACTGAGCATTTTCAAATCATACAAAGGCCGACCTATTTTTGAAAGAAATTCTTTGGAGGCATTTCACTGTCATATCATTCTCCCATAAAATTACCTTTGAATGTCCTGAAAAATGTTTTCAAATCTATTCCATACCTTATCCAATCAAGAACAATTTCTGTATCTTCTATTGGATAATTTGAAAGGAGGTTCTCTCAATAAGACAATGATTCATGGATAAGACCAGATACACAATTTTTGAGGTCCCGTACCATAATATGATCAAAATAATTGAGGAAAACTGTTCAGTAAATCATTTTACTGCCCATGTCATCTCAGCTCATCCTACTTTTTGTGTGAATTTATTTTCATTTTCCAGCAGGAAAGTTCTCTCAGATGTACAGATTAAGTTGCTCTTTTATCAGTATGAAAAGTTATTATTCAGGCGATAAGTGTGGTGGACAGCTGACCTATCATCTTGGAATTATATACATGTATCACAATCTCAATGTAATCATTCTAATGTGATATTTTTACATTAACATATAAATAATTTCTTTTCTCACTCTATTATTAAGCTCCGTATTGATGTAGTCAAGTGAATTATATTTATAAATGATTCCGTTTTCTTTCAGACCAGTGAATGGTGGTTGATTCATTATATAAACGTTCATCAGCAGATTCTAGATGATAGATCTCCTACACTTAAAGAGAAAACCATGGAACTTATAGACAGTGGTATGTAAAGGAAATAGGTCAAACCAAAACAATTGTATTCAAATGAAAATATGCTTGAAGTATTATTAAAATGACTTGAAGTCATACATGTTCATTATAAGAAGTTTGAACACCTTGTGATGTGGTATTGTAGTAGAATTACGCGGGATCGGGGTCTTATATTTTACCTGTATACATCACAACAAGGTGATTTCAAATTCAGTTGTGACATCTACCTTGGAACTATATGGATGTGTATTTCGTAGCTCCTAGACACAGCTCATTACCCGGCTAAGTATTATTTGCTGGTTATACTTGGCCATTATCTTATATTTATAACCTGCACTTCACAACAGTATGATAGTGAGGATAACAGAGACCATTACGAACATATAGATAAATGAAGTGCAGCAGTGCTTAATCCATAATCTTAACATTTTGACAGAGTTCCTGAAAAGTATCAATTTTATCGTATTTGCAGATAAATATTTGCTTGGTCTGATGAAAGCTCACACTATAGCTATTATTTGGACTGATGAAAATCCTAAAATGTCTGATATTTCATGTAAGTTTTTAAGCAATTATAAAAAGCATGAACCAGAATTAAGAGATTATTACACATACTTTTTTAAATCAACATTTCAGTTGCAAAGAAAGAAGCACTTACAACAGATGATAAGAACAGGTAAGCAATGCCAATGAACAATCTGGTAGGAACTCAAACACATGTAGTGAAAAATTACTCATTATTTCACTTGAAATTTTATAACATACACATGTATTTTGAATGAATGAAGGGAAAATGATGTCAGAAGATGAAGATTTTAAAAGATGTGTTTCTTTAAAACTTATGAATGCCTTGGTCTCAACCCACCATGCATGATTTCATTTCGTGAATATTGTGAAGACTATAATCACTAAGTTTTTCTGAGAACTTTTAAAAGAAATGAAGTGGCAAAAGCAAGGAAGGGCTACGTCAATACGATTATAGGGGGTTTCATTCATTATACGTTGCCCATATGGTAATTGAAAATTGAACATGCTTACATGATATACAACATAAAATCTTCATACAATTCCAGATGATCTCACAGTTGTGGTTCTTTCATGCTAGGTCACAACTTTTCACAGTGATACAAGTAGACATCACGGTGAAGGTTTAGGTACCAGAATAGATTTAAAACAAGATACATTTACAAATACATGTATTAATTAATTAGTCTTTTCCTGACTACATGTGTATCTATTTTTTAGGGACCTTTCCATTCAATTTCATTTAGAGGCAGGTTATATGTGTTATACATACTATGAATACAAGAAAGCTGATGAGCATTTCAACACGGCACTGGGACTGGCTAAATTACAGATAGAACTTACAGGTACATTTCTTTATCTTAAGCACTGTTTCACAGCTTTATATTTCTTTATTGTCAAAACTTGTGTGTATTAAGGGGTTTCGAGTATCGTTATTAGCTCACCTCGACGAAGTTGAGTGAGCTTATGCTATAACCCCACGCGTCCGCGTCCGTGTCCGTGTCCGCGTCCGTGTCCGCGTCCGTGTCCGTGTCCGCGTCCGCGTCCGGTTAAGAAGTTTGGGGTAGCTCAGTATCTGACAAAGTACTAATGCTACAGTAACCAAACTTGCACAAGTGATTCATCTTTGGATGCTGAGGTGAACCCATGCATCATATGCAGCATCTGACCTACATTTTCTGCTTGAGTGACTTGGTTAAGAAGTTTGGGGTAGCTCAGTATCTGACAAAGTACTGATGCTACATTAACCAAACTTGCACAAGTGATTCATCTTTGGATGCTGAGGTGAACCCATGCATCGGATGCAGCATCTGACCTACATTTTCCGCTTGAGTGACTTGGTTAAGAAGTTTGGGGTAGCTCAGTATCTGACAAAGTACTAATGCTACAGTAACCAAACTTGCACAAGTGATTCATCTTTGGATGCTGAGGTGAACCCATGCATGGGATGCAGCATCTGACCTACATTTTCCGCTTGAGTGATTTGGATAAGAAGTTTGGGGTAGCTCAGTATCTGACAAAGTACTGATGCTACATTAACCAAACTTGCACAAGTGATTCATCTATGGATGCCGAGATGGACCCATGCATCGGATGCAGCATCTGACCTTCTTTTTCCACTTGAGTGATTTTGCTTTTAAAAGCCAATATTGAGCAAAGTATAAGTGCTAGATGTTCCAAACTTGCATATTGGATGTATCTTTGATTAAACTTTCATAAAATGACCTTGACCTACTTTTTTCCGCTTGAGTGATTTTGCCTTTAAAAGCCAATATTGAGCAAAGTATAAGTGCTAGATGTTCCAAACTTGCATATTAGATGTATTTTTGATCAAACTTTCATAAAATGACCTCGACCTACTTTTTCCGCTTGAGTGATTTTGCCTTTAAAAGCCAATATTGAGCAAAGTATAAGTGATACATGTACCAAACTTGCATATTGGATGTATCTCTGATCAATCTTTCATAAAATGACCTTGACCTACTTTTTCTGCTTGAGTGATTTTGCTCTATAAAGCCAATATTGAGCAAAGTATAACTGCTACATGTACCAAACTTGCATATTGGATGTATCTTTGATCAAACTTTCATAAAATGACCTTGCCCTACTTTTTCTGCTTGAGTGATTTTGCCTTTAAAAGCCAATATACATGTACTAAGAAATATGTTTGAATTGAATTTTGCTGTCACGAGGTGAGCTTCGTAATCTGTGATTACCTATGTTTTTGACACTGTTTGGATGGTCAAACTAACTTTATTTTTTCTCTAAACTAAAAATCTATCATCAGATATTCTAAAATGTATAAAATATATGCATCCTGCAGGACATCTTTAGGGTCTAATACTTGAACAAAGTCGGGCACTCATAGTGGAAAATCATATTTTGCCAAAATTTTGAGTATATCCAAGGAAAACTGAATAAAAATGAATATAAGGTATCTAAAGTCAAATTTTCTGATGGAAAAGACTTGTTTAAGAACTGCAGGTACTTATTATTAGCAGTAAAAGCTGAGACAATTGTAATATTTTGAGAAAAAGCGATGAAATGGTAAAAATGTCACAATTTGCGGGCTAATATTTGATGTCAAAATATGCCAGAGACTATATTCATATGCCCTTTAATTAAAGGAAACCCCTTGCAAGGTACCTTTTTCGTCATTTACATGTTTTAAGGGTGAAACAATTTATAAGTATAATGAATAATTTTGGATAAAATTTTGGTTTATACACAACTTATTATTTGCACTTCGTATAACTATGTACTGACGATTTTCCCTTAATTTCCTTCTATATGTTTTGTTTGAGAGGCCTTGTATGAATATTTATGAGATGTCTGTATGACGACATGTCTGGTATGAATATTGATGAGATTGTGAGCCAATCAGTGATTGCCTTACTTGGTAGATTATCACGTGATTATTGTTTTGTTTGATGCTTATGAGAGCAGATTGACATTGATTTGTGAAGTTTTAAGACGAAATTTTACCCACCCGCCATCCCCTTCAACACCTCTTAGTCTCTTATTAACTTACTATTGAATCTTGTATACATTTGTTTTTCTTGTTCAATGTAGCATACTATTACCTATTATTGGGGTTTCCACTTACAAGTATTTTTCTTTTTTCTCTAATCTTAGCTTGTCTTTTCTATCCCCCCAAAGGGTAAGATTCAAAGACATTTATGTGAAGGTAGGGTTAAGTTACATGAAGTTTTGTAGGGTTGCGTATGTTTTCATTTAGTTTTATAGCTGTTAAGGTGATTTCAGTGTAATTACCCAGTACTTCTTTATTATTCATATTAGGATGCCCACTGGGGGTCGACGTTGGCCTTATTCTGTTAGGCAAATTTAAAAGCCAATCTACCCGACGGCTTTCAAATAAGCTTTACTTACCCGATGGTGTCAATCAAATTTTAATCTTTATTATCCCATCTCAACAACATTTAAATCTTTCTTTCATACATCCCGACGGTGTCAACCCGGGCCATATATCTATACCTGATGGTGTCAACCCAGGTACTTCAAATCTTTCGGAAATGTTTTCAGTATGTAAATAGATTTTATATTTTCTAAGGTTAGGTGAGTGGAGACCCCCTAGAATGCCACAAAAGATATTTGTATGTTTTGTGTAGTTAGACTCTTGTGTTTTTATTTTTGATTTATAATTTACATGTATATATTTTATAACTGAGTTGTTCGAATAGTTAGGATTGTTTTAGTTTATAAATAATCAAACTTTAATCTGATCTTGGGTTGTGTATAAACCAAATTTTAAGGAGTTTCGACCATTACTTTTAAAGATATTGTAAATTTAAATACAAAAATGCTATATTTTAAGTCAAAAATGCGTAAAAACCCTGTATGACAAACAAAAAAGTTCTAAAAATTGAAGGATTTATTCTTCAAACATGATTAAATGTTTGTTAAACTATTTTAAACATCTGCAATTTATTAAGTTAATACAATGTTATTCTTATATATTTTAGAAATTAGTGATGACGTCACACGATACCCGAACCACCTTAAGTTAGATGATTCAAATCTGAATAAATCTTAAAACTGGTTGGAGAAATCCCCCCTCCCCCCAAATCTTGTCATTGTAACAATGTCTACATATACCCTCTGGTGGGACCTTTTAGTCCAGTTATCTCTCAGCCCTATGCAGAGCTAATACCTACATATAATCATTCATTCTACCTGACACATCTACCAGAAACATAGTTTGGTTTTGGGAATGCAGTGAAGAGGTACATAGGCAATTTGGCACATATGATTCTCATATGATAGTATTTACATATGAGTGGCATATGTGATGATTCTTATATGATATAATTTACATATGATAATCATATGTAGATAGAATGAAATTCAATTCATATGATAATCATGTGAGATATTGTATGGGAATCATGTAATAGGTATCATGATATTCATGTGAAACAAATATGTGTGTCCAGTTGTATTTACATATGATAATCATATGTAAGGGATATCATACGAGAATCATATGACACATACATGTGTGTTCAGTTATTTTTACATACACATGTTTTTATCATATGATTCTCATATGATATCCCTTACATATGATTCTCATATAAAAAATTATATATGATTCTCATATGATATTTTTCACATTTGATTAAGGCATGTCATTTCTGAATGAAGGAATTTCAACGATTTGGATATGGAAATATAGTATTCATATCACTTCATCATTTTATGAAGGAAAATTAATAGGTCCGTGATGAAAATCAAGATATATGCTTATTGGAAAACTGGGTATGAAATGCCGGAAATTTGTTGCTAAAAATAGCATATTTGTAAAGAAAATACAAAAAGTGTTGAAATGCACTCATTTGATTTTTATTTTACTTTTCTTTGTTATTATACAATAAAACAGGTAAGAAGCTTTGTATAAAAGTAGAATTTGATAAACTGCTACCTTAAGTACCAACTTCACCGATGATTTAAAATTTTCTAGATTTTACACAAAAATAACGAAAATCATCCAAGTTAAGGTCAAAATTTCGGAGATGCCGAATTTCTATGATTTTTCCAAACACACAGTAACACGTGCTTCTAGGGAAGACTTTTCAAAATAATGAAGAAAAAGTATATGTCCGTGTTCAAATAAGAGAGAACAGACGCTCACAAATAGTGTCATGTTGTGGTTTTCTTGAAAAAGTGTCAGAGCTGAAAATTTGCCTTATTTTGGGTGGAAATTAAACAATTTATAATTTTTCGGTATTCATCAACCATACCTTATAAAAAAGCTTAAATCAATAATATTCCATACTTAAAACAAAATTCATGGGTAATACTAACGTAAAAGAAATCCGAACAGTTAAAAAAAGTACCTTCACGTCAATTTACAGAAAATACAGCGAAGCATTTTCTTACGCATACTTCATTCATTTTAGATCAAATTTTCAAACTTGGCCGCTTTAATGTGTCTAATGCATTAAAGTCTTAAAAAGAGTAAGAAATGATACATTGGCCATAATAAATTGAAATATCTATAAAAGTCAAGCTCAATGAGTGCTAGAACAGGAGATGCGCAAGAATAGTCCAAAATCGTGACCAATGACGCACCTTAACATGGTTCTTGTTTAAGATTCATATAAAACCTTTCTTATGAGAATCATGTGTTCCCTTTTTTGCTGAATATCATATGTGAGTTCACATGTGAGAATCATATGATTCTCATATGTGGATCATATGTGCTGAACTTGCATATGTGTAGGCAACTTAATCTTTTTCATAATTAGAAATAGTAATGATAAGATTTAAATTAGAGATATATCAGTGTGTAATTAAACAAGATACATATCCTCTGTGTCAGTGCTGCACATATTGATATACATGTAATGAATGATGGAGTTTTTATATTCCAGTACCTGCTGATATGAGTAAAAACTCTGTTTTTAGGTGTCATGGGGAAAAGAACTCGATTTCAAGAAGAAGACAAAGCTCAGCTGGTACTGAGTGTAAAGAGAGAGGCACCAATGTCTGTCAGCAGTGAGGAAAACATCAAAACTGAACTACCAAAGGTCATTATCTGAATGTTGGGTTGTTTGAAAAATCCAGTCCTATTTTTTTATAAGAATTATTTGAGGTAGTATTATCTTGAAATTGCCGTATGGAAGTCATAGGGGAGTTACAGCAATCCACACAGGAGTTGTAGCAGCCTGTAGGGTATCTGTTTCAATCTGGGATTATTTTATGATAAAAATAGCTTTACATATTACTACGAGTTCCAATTGCCACAGATTAGAAAAGGAAAGGCTAAAGGTATATGTAGCTACAGATTAAGTCTTTATATTAATTTCAAATCTCTCAGTATTCTTTGCATTTTTCAGACAATAGTTAATTCGTCAACAATTCATTATCATATAAAAGATGTGTATTAAAGCAGATACTGTTACAAAACAACTGAGGCAGTCCATAGGTCTTCTGTAACAGGGATGGGGTAATTAAAAATGTAATTGTAATTAATTACAATTAATTACATTTTTACAAGTAATTGAATGTAATGTGTAATTGAAGATTTTTTCAATTACATGTAATTGTAATTTAATTAATTACAGAGCAAAAATTGCATGTAATGCCAATTACATTTCAATTACTTTTCAATTACATTTGCAACTAAAAATATTTGGAATACACAGAGTGATCTGTGAAAAAATTAACTTATTTTGTAATCAATTTTCATGATTTATTGAGGATAGGCCACAGATAATGGTTGAATAAACAGTTTTACCTGAATGACCACAATGCCTTATATGACTTATAGTTATCAAAACAAAGCTTGGTTATGTGTTCTTTGTTCTAATTAGCTTGTTTGTAATTTCTGCAAGGACCTTGTGTATATAAGTCTTAGAGATGATATTTTCACCAGGTTGTTGGCAATAGAAAGAATGCATGAATAAAATTGTTACAGGTCACTGTTTGCAAATGTGATTTGATTCTAATGTGACAAAATTCAGTTGGGATAACTTACATGTACTTATCAAAGACAAGTTAAAAATTAATGGCATATTTTTAATTGCCAAAATTCCTGGGGAACATTTCTATGCAAAATTTTAACAATGCCGTATAGTCATTGTTAAAAAAATGATGTGCTAAAAATAAATTCATTAAATGAAATGTAATGTGTAATTTAATTAATTACATTTGCTATGTAATTGTAATTTAATTAATTACATTGCAAAAAATTGCAAAGTAATGGGTAATTTAATTAATTACATAGCAAAAAAATAGGATGTAATGTGTAATTTAATTAATTACATTGAAATGTAATTGACCCCATCTCTGTTCTGTAACAATCCATTATTGTTGCATGTAGTAGCAATCCGTAGCAAAGTCAGGACGATATCCATAGCAACCCATAGTTATCCATGCTAGACTCGTATTGACCCATACCAATCCATAGCAATCTCCATCAGAGTCATAGCTTCATAGTTTACCAAACATTTTGTGTTCTAACTCGCCATGGATAGATCTACCCTATAAGTAGAATCATTTGCTGGTATTTTCTTTTGCGGTCTATAGAAGTTAACCTTTTTGCTTGGACAATGATTTGTGGATCCACCACTGATCTCATTGAGTTATGCCTTGGTATTGATTCACTGAGACAAACTTTCCTGATGGGAGGTTGAGATTGGAAATTACGAAGGTTATTAAATAGCAAATGAATCTAAATATACATTATTTTGAAGTCATAGCGAGGTCATGGCTTAGCCTGTGAGAGTGTGAAGGGGGCTATACTATTGTGTAATATCCATAGCACATTCATATCATTCTCTTCTTAAATAAAGAGTCTGTGAGTTGACTCTAATGTATTTGAATCTCATTCTTTTCTTCAATCATGACAATGGAAGTGGGGTAAAGGAGGCAAATTTTCAGGTACTTTCAAAATAACATACATGTATACACAGATTTTGATTGCCTCATGTTGGTGGAAGTTAATAATATTTGTTTGTTTTCTATGTTTGTTTAGATAGTAAAACTGGATGATGATACAATTCTGGATGAGATTGAGCTATCAGAGAAATCCCAGGACCTCTGTCCAGATTTATCTGCCCTTGAACAAGCTGTAATAATTGGTGCAATGTACGAAACATTACTTTTTTATCAATTTTATTTTTTTTTCTCAGTTTTGAAAATAATGTCTTGTAAATGTATTCCATGTAAACCAAACTCTTCAAAATTTACATTTGATGTTTAGTATTTTTTCAATTCCAATTTTATAATGCATGCAATGCAAGGGAAACATTACTCTGTCTGATGTCTGTTTGTCTGGAATGCAGTAACAATTTCACTGATGTGGCTAAAACCTACTTGATATACATAATTGATACATGTACTTTGATCAAATTTACTGGGATTGTCATGCATGAAGAGACACAACATTTAATGAGGACCAAGGTTACATTCATGGTCAAGGTCATGTACTGCAAATGTGATTATCTTTGCGGGGGAAAAATTTTGTGATTATAACATTGAAATATATATGCACAACCAATGCAATTCCCTGAGATGTTACTATTGAAAGATACGTGCTGCAATTCGTGTATAAAACACTCGTGACGTCACAATGCATAAGATCTAAAGAAACATGCCGCGACGGCTGTTCTAACATGCAAACTGAGCCCGCGGTGACCTGAATTTTAACGTCACCCTTTTACCTAGAAAACGCGATTTCAGAAAACAAGAATGAAATAGACAACTATGGTGCATATATATAGAATAAATGTCATAATTTGTGTTTTGTTATGGGTATACAACACACAGCAAGTGCATTTATCGCATGAAATGCGCTAACGCGCATTACATGTACGATAAATGCACTTGCTGTGTGTTGTATACCCGTAACAAAACACAAATTAAGACACTTATTCTCTATGTAACGTTAGGGGGAAATGTTTGTGATGTAATTGTCTCTGCCTTTGTAAGGATACAGCCGGGTTATTTTTGCATGAAGAATTTTTCACAAAGACTCTTGATTCATGAAATAAGCAAAAATTACCACCACATGAACATTTCCACGTTTTCTATATCTAGAATCAAACATTTAATAAACAACACTTACATGTATTCTGCAGTTATGTGATCCTAATTTAAAATAGAATAAGCAGATATTAATCTTAACTGCATACTGAATAATATTACATACTTGATTGAGACAAGATAATATTTAAAGTGCAAATTTATGAATAACGTTAAATACAAGTTCTTCTGTGTTAAGCCTTATTATACATGTACATACGTGTCTTATTTAGGGAGAATAAAATCAGAAGCCAGGCAAGTCAAGATAAGCTTACAGAAGAGGAGGCTATGGCGTATATTGATGTAAGGCTTTTGATAACAGTAATTCTGTCTTTTTGATTTTACAGGCTCATGTTACATTTGTGACATTATATGACATAATTAAATTTTTATAGAAACATAATATTTGTAGCACAGATTTTTACACTGATTTTTATAGAATTTGATGACATCACAATCAGTTTACATCAGATATCTGCTCAAATGGAAAATAATTCTGTATTTCAAAAAGACTAAATAATGAAATTATCAGAGTGTTTGTACTTAGGTCATCAGAGAATTTGTACGGAGATCTTCAATGTATTTGTACTGAGAATTAAAATCTGTTTAGTATTTCTACTGAGATCTTCAGAGGATTTTTACTGAGACCATCATATCTAGAATTCTTGATGGATGATAGCTTATATATACAGTGATTTTGTGAATATGGTTAATGATAAGCATGATAAGCATATTCCTTATCCAGTGTATGCTGTCACAAGCTAAGTGCTGGTCAGTTGTTGTTGCTGCAGTACTCAAGAGGTCAGTTTTACAGAAAACAAGAAGACGGACTGTAGAGAGGTCAATGATGCAGTTAGAGGTACGCTTGAATTTGTTTATGTTGGCATAAATAAGATTTTCATACCATAAGCTACATAGAGAATACATGTATGTTAAAAGAAGCATCAAGGTACCTAATTTTATGAGTATGACTTAATTACATAAATCATTGCATAAGGTAAATTATTACGCTTGGATTTTGTATGAAAGTCAGAATGAGAACCCTCTTGCCTTTAGGGGGAATTTGAAATTCTGCGCAATATCTTTTATTAGCTTGATATCAAAGCACAAGTATTAAATCTATCTGAATATAACATTAAGTACTACATTCTTCCTTGTCCTTTATTTATTCCTTGACCTTTGATCTTACAGGAGCTGATTAACCAGATACCTAACGCTAACATACCGTTCACACAGAGATCATATTTATTTTACACTGTTAGAATGAAGCCTGTATGGAATATTCAGGTAACCTTATAAGATAACATGTAATTTTACTACCAGTTTGACAATTCAAATTTGCAGGGGAATGTGAGGGGGGGGGGGGGGCAGAGAGTATGGATGATGCATGCTATGTACATGTGATTATGATATTTGTTATTAAGGGCTTTTCTGGTCACCAGTTATTGTTATTGTATATTTTTGTATACTTCAAAGGTGTTTTTTTGCACATATCCCATTGGAAATGTTTCAGTGGACTTGAAGTTTTTTTTTGTACAGTTCTAATGATAATCTTTTTTTTTTTATTTCCTTCAGTTTGAAGTGTGAAATTAGCTTGTATAACCCAAGAATTATATTTTTAACATATTTCTTTCCCCAGTAATAACAGTTAATTTAGAACTCTTCCATAGTTTTGGCATTTATAAGAAGGTTATTTAATGAGCTACCCATGCTCTCTGAAGTGTTTTTGATATAGAAGCTTACATGACATTATTCAAGATAACTATGACACATACTTGTACTACTGCACTAACTATAATCCCTAAAAGCAATTGGTTTTTTCATTTATTTCTTATCTAAGGTGCTCATTTCATCAGTGAAGTACATAATATTTTCGATATAAAGATATTTCCATGTTTTTTATCATTTTGTTTTGCAGAAACAGTTGGCGGAGCTGTTTTTGAGTATTGGGGTTGTAGCCAGTGCATTGGAAGTGTTTGAGAGACTAGAACTCTGGGAAGATGCCATCCAATGTTATAAAACAATGGGTAAAATGGAAAAGGTAAAGCTTTACACTCTTTCATCAGAATTGTTCTGCTGGATTTTTCTTAGAATTTGAAGGAAGATCAGTCTGAATTAAAGTCACAATGCTTTTAGATTTTATTCATACACACAGGAAAACTTTCGTTGTTTGATATCTTGTAAAATGTAAAAACCAAAAAACCGGAAAATTTCAAGGACGAAAATCATATCAATTCAGGCAGAAACCGTCATAAGGGAACAATTGGTCATCAAAGAGACTCCTAATCTTTGGTGCTTCCTAGGAGATGTTACAAGTGAAATATCACACTACCAGAAAGCATGGGAGATGTCTAATCATCGCAGTGCCAGGGCACAGAGATGTATGGGTTATGTGTACTTCGGTCAATTGGACGTAAGATTTTAATGATTTTTAACAACATTTTGATTTTCTGAGTTGAATGAACAATTTTGCAGCATGTTTTATATTTGTAATACAATGTAATCTCGTTGTGTTGTTACTCAAAGGGACAATTATTGACATGAAGATTTCCTGAATTACCTCTAAATTTTCTCCATTTTTTTATGATTTATACATTACTATGATATCATTATTCTTGACAATTGTCCTACCACAAACGATTTACTAAACATGTTATTTTGTTTGGTAATTTAGCATGCAATGAACATTTGGAAAGCATCCTGTATGTGTGATAATTATGTTTTTTTGCTATTTTTCAGTATAAGAGGAGTATGGAATGTTTTGAGCTGTCATTGAAAGTGAATTCCCTGCAGGTATGTTTAAAGTATTAAATGTAGTGATAGAGAAATTAATACAAATCATTATTTTTTCCCTTATCAAACACAAACATATATTATAAGATATTTTGCAGAGAACTCATGATTTATGTAAATTGATGGTTTATTATATTCCCGTTATTTGAACAGAAGTATCACATATAGAGAATAAGTGTCTTAATTTGTGTTTTGTTACGGGTATACAACACACAGCAAGTGCATTTATCGTACATGTAAAGCATGTTAGCGCATTTCATGCGATAAATGCACTTGCTGTGTGTTGTATACCCGTAACAAAGCACAAATTATGACATTTATTCTATATATATGCACCATAGTTGTCTATTTCATTCTTGTTTTCTGAAATCGCGTTTTCTAGGTAAAAGGGTGACGTTAAAATTCAGGTCACCGCGGGCTCAGTTTGCAGGTTAGAACAGCTGTCGCGGCATGCTTCTTTAGATCTTATGCATTGTGACGTCGGGAGTGTTAATACACGAACTGCAGCACGTTTCTTTCAATAGTAACATCTCGGGGAATTACATTGGTTGTGCATATATATGTATGTCATTTCAATGTCTGTCTTTTATCTGTCTGTAACACTTTTGTCGTAGGCAATATACACAGTATAATTTCTACATGTACGTGTATACATGTATGTATATACCTAACCTACATGTCACTAGGTTTATGCAGTATTCTTTACAGGATTCAATTTTTTATGACCTTGAGTCAGAGTCTATGTCTAGGGTCACAGTCTGCAGACTAAAGAGGGCTAGTTGGCCATTACATACTATCAATACAATTTTTACAACTTTTAATCTTTTTCCTCTCACTTTACTTATAATGCACACTTATAAATCCTTTACCATGAGAGGTAGGACTCTCATATTTTACACGTGTGTTCCTTGTGGCAGGAGTTTTTGAGTTGGCAAAGCCAACTCTCATTGCTATGGCTTTCAACTTTGCACTTGATAACCCTGCATGGACCAAACAACGCACAATATTACTGGCGCAGTAAGAAATAGGACCACTACGATTTGACAAAAGAACATGTAAGACGACAGACGTTTAAGTTCAAGTTGTAAATAATGGGTTAAATGCATTATAAGAATGCAAAAAAATGCTACAAGGAACGATGCTACGGGAATAGCGATCACTTGTTGATGTCAGTGCATTAAAATATGGCGCATCTTTTTTTTGTACTTCCCTCCTCTGTATAAGGAGCACCCAATTTTTAGATAGAAAGGTAAAAGTATTGTATTTAGGATAAAAAAGACCTTAGATTTTTAAAAAAAAATTGTGGATGTGTAAAAGACTAAAGACAAGTAAATCAATCAATCAATCAATAATATTTATTTAAAGTCAGACATAATTTATAACAATCAACATTAGCTCTGATGAGCTATTTACCGACTAGGAAAAAAGGTTTTTCAGTTTGATACTTAATAAACCTAAAATGTTGGTTTTAAGTTGGTCAAATAGTTTCAAAAGCAAATATCTCCTAAAGTAAAAGTGATAGGACATTATACCTCATACATACACCCATAACAATTGCAACAAATTTTACATGATCATATTGACCTTGAACTCTGACCTCAAAAGCAGTTATTTGGTTAAGAAGTTCTATCATATTATATATTTATATATATTTCAAGACTTTTTTTTTTAGATTTGAGACAACTCTTGAATTGTGAGAATCACTCATTCAAGCATTTGAGGCATAGATTTGGAGTTTGATTTGTGCCAGTTTTATACTTATCTTCTGTATGTTCGTCTCAATGTTACTTTTTGCCAACTCGCAGGACTTTCAGTCCTTTGATTTTTTTATTGGTACCAACATTTTAGTCATGCGATCTTTGATCATGATAATTTGAAGTGCGGTACTTTAAAATTGAAAGTCGACACAAAATTCCAAATCAGAATCTTAAAATCATCGTCAATGAGCTTAAAAAAAACACTGTGAAAATTACAAATAGAGGTACATGTATAACTCTCATTAAACGTATCCAGTGTACAAATTGAAATCTCGCAGAAGTCAGTTCATTTTAACAGTGTAAAAATCATCTCGGTAATCTTTGGTAGTGTCTCAATAGTTTCTGTGGCTAAGATATTGGTTGGCATTTTGACTTTTAATGTTGGAAACTTTTATGTTACATTGTAGTATATTAAGGTAAAAGATATGCCGTTATTCTTACTATATAATACACTTGATATTTATTTGTACAACGGATGCCTTAAGAAGTGATTGTTTCTCAAAAGATCTTGATACCAGGATTTTAACCATATGTGACCTTAACCATAATCTTCAATTTTTGTGTAAAAAAATTTAACAAAATAGTCTTTTACTAAATGAGCCACCATCTTTAAATAAAGAAAGTTTATTATCATCATCATTATTTATACACATACTGATAATATGAAAAAGCTAGAAAATATTATCTTACAATATTATTCTGACTGTGAACCATATTAATCTAAACTTCATAAAGGTGTATAAAGATGACATGCAGGGCCCTTTCTGACACTATATGTTTTGTAGTTTGATGGTGTAATAGATCATTACATATTCCTGTGTGGTATATTTGATGATTTTACATGTACATGTTTTTGATTCCGTTTTTCATTACAGATACCTGTGTGGTATGTGTATGGTTGTGTTGCTTTAGCCGCGGAGGATTTTACCACAGCTATGAAGGCGTTTAAAAGATGTGTCAATTTAGAAACTGATGTACGTTACATATACACATAGATTGTTAAAAAATATTACCAATTTTTGAAATATAAATCTAGCTTTAAAGTTTGCATCAGCTTTTCAGATGCTTATTCTAATCAGATTAATTAAATGATAAAATTTTGATTGAAATAATATGGCACATTACCAGAGATCAGGCCATTGCTGTTAACTTCATTTTCAAACTCTCTTTGTTTTACAAGAATTCATCATGGAAAAATTTATTCTTGGCGTCTGTCTCACTTGAAATATTAACTTCAACCCTTTTTTTATACAGAATTTTGAGGCTTGGAATAATTTATCTATTGCCTACATAAAGCTGAAGGATAAGTAAGTAAAAAAGGCATTATTTTTTAAATTTTGATAGTCATCGGTTCAAATTATTGCACAGTGACTACTACTTTAATTTTACATCTACAAATAAAAGGAAAAGTACATGTATTGAATAAGTAAGGTTTCCTCTCAGTTTCCTGGCATTAGAAGATTGTATAAATGTATTAAGAATTGAATTCATCTTTGTATCAGGCCCAAGGCATATGTAACACTTAAAGAAGCCATTAAGTGTAACTATGGAAACTGGAGACTTTGGGAGAATTTATTAATTGTAAGTATGCCATGATTTTTGAGACTATATTTTATAAGTCTACTAATCTTTAACCTTTCAACAAATGTGCACATTCTCCATCTTTATATAATATGTGTGAATACTGTCCACTAGTCTATTGAATATTTATGATATATGTATTGTATAAGGAAGAGGACTCATTCTGTTTGTTACTCTTGTTACTAGGTACCTCATTCGAGAAAAGATCATCTATGTTTTTACATGTACATGTATGTCACCCTCAAGGTCAAATAGTGCCAGATATTATGACCAATTACTATAACTCTAATACATCATTCATTAACCAAACCCACCAGGAATATCTACTACATTGAAATCAATATCTAAAGAGGGTGAAGGTCAACTTTTAGGTCAAGATTTCTCAGTCACTCATGTAGGGTCAATTATAACTGTATGTAACGTCTGAAACACTTAAGTAAGTCGGTACAAGGATTTCTTAGGTTAACGGATGCTTCTCTTTTCATCACAGATAGCCACAGATGTTGGTGAATTTCAGGATTCCATTCTGTCGTACAACAGATTGATGGATCTGAAAGAAAAATGGACAGATGAAAAAGTAAGTTTATGAAAGGGATGGAAACAGAATATTATGTATAAATATCCCATTTAATTCATATTCTAAAAACTAAAAAGCATATATAATTTATGAAGAATTAAACAAAGCCTCCTTATTAAACAAACCAAAATACATGTACATTGATTCATGAGTTTTTAGTGACATAAATTAATATCTGCAATGACAGGCACTAGAAATACTGGTAGCGGCTGTGACGGGAGGATACGATGATTCTAAGGGACATCCAGCATCTAGGTATAGCAACAAACTACTAGAACTGTTTGGCAGGATTACAGCAAAGGTAAAACTGCATTTGGATTCCTTTGTTAACAAGTATACTAATTGCTTCGTTTATAAATTGGTTTCAGTAGCATATCAAATACATTTGTATCATGATTAATTGATGGTACAAGCAAATATTATTTAATTCCATAAAGATGGTCTAACCTAACATATTTCTTATACAGATTTCAAGTTTTATAATACTTGTAGGTGACAGGTAGTGGAAAGATTTGGAATCTGTACGCCAAGTTAACAACTGCTGTCAAAAAGCCATCACCTGAAGTCTCTCAAATGGTACGTTTTATATATCTTTATATCTTAAACATTGAAATTTTCGTGTGGGAGTATTTTTTATGCTTTTCGTGAATAAATGATTATTCAATTTATTGTGAAAACAACCTCCACATGAAAATTATAGCCAGTATAAAAGACTTGAGGGAATAATCCCGATTTTGCCAAAATGACCCCCATGTTTACTGTCGAATGGCAAATTTCGCGAAAATAACTCGCAGTGAAAATAACCAAGCTTACTGTGTACATGTATGTATTGCATGAAATCTATGGACTGTTTTCTGAAGCATAATATTTAATTTATGTTATCATCTAAATTTTCTTCAATGTACATGTCATGATTTTGCCTTTTTATTTAAGGTTTTACAGTACCTACAGAAATCACATAGATGTGACACACAGGACACAAAGTGGCAAAAGGATGTGGATAAGTGTAAAAATGTTGGAGAGGAATCAATACGCTTAGCTGATAGTAAGTATATAATCTAAATATTGAGACTCATAGTTTCCTATCCCACTTCTCAATGTACCCATTAGTACGATTATGTATAACTCTTTATTGATTATAATTGTCTTTTAAAGAAACATTAAAGGAGATCCTTATCTATACATCTACAAACTAAACTCTCTGTCATGAAAATGTTATGGGCTGATAGAACTTTTGAATGTTATACTGTATACAAGGAAGTTTTCACCCCCATTATATTTTCACCCTTTGCACCCACTGCCATGAGGACAAATTTAAAACAGGGCAAACAATGTGTAATGTAAAGGATTTCTGAACAAAAAACATATATACATGTATAAGTGGGTATAATACTGGGCGAAATGGTCTCCAACCTGAATTGGGCGAAAATAAGACTGGGGCGATTTCAAAGCTGCATGCAGTATTTCATGCAAATAAAAATCTGATACCTGAGAAAAAACATTCTGAAATAAAGTTATGTGTTTGTATAACAGCATATATACAAAGCTGTGAGAAGGAATCGTCTAAAGATCAAGCCTTACAAATGATGTCCTCAGCCAAACTAATGATGAAAGGTGTCATTACAAAGATCAAGGTAAATATGACACTTCCTTTTTCTTCATCTTGAAACTTTAGAGTCAAATGAATTATGTATTTTTATGTTGCCTGCCATGTACAATTGACATATAGGGATAACTTTTTCTTTCCGTATGTCTGTCTGTTGGGTAGTCACACGTTTCGCACAAATGGTTATTAGTTATTAGGTTTATGACTGACCTGCTCTGGAAATACATACGCAAGGGGTAAATTGTGATAACAGATGGGCGATATAGATCCAAGCATCATGATGATCACAACTTAAGTCTTATCCCATATATTTCCATGGTAAGTCAGTCACAAACGTAGCAAAAAATTTTTTGCATCAACTTTTTCTGAAAACATTTCTGTGATAAATGGTGATCTTGTCATTTGGCTGGTGATTTTGTTTGCTCTGATGTCATTGCCACATCAGTGACATAAAAATAAGACTGTGGAAATGTAACATATTAGTAATCACGTTCAGGCTTTGCAAGTTGGCAAAGGCAAAGGAAAAGCTTTTCGATGAGAAATGTAGCATTGATCGTGTTAGTTTGAAATAAGAAAATAAGATATCATTCTAAAATTGTAAGAGTATATAAATGAGCAACTTCTTACTTGTATTCATGGCCTATACAATCTGATCTATCATCTACTTTGTGTAAAAGGTAGCCATCTTGTTTTCCTCACATCAAATCAGCCTACCATTGCCTCTTATCAGAATAAGGAGGTAGGCTATGACCTCAAAGGAGGCAATCAAATGACCAGGGAGGAAACTAGCTCGAGGTGCGAAAAAAGCTCAATTTTTATGCTTTATACAGTACTTACATCAAAGTTGTAGAGATGGTTGAGCATGATGAGACTCAATGCCCACTGAGGGTCAAGGTCACTTACAAGGTCAAGGTATCATATTTGGGGTCAAACATGAAAAATGCAACATATCTGATCTTAAACTATTCTATGTTTTATGTGTGTTTGATAAATAAATGATATATATATTAAATGTTTGTAATAAATCCATGCTTGTTGAAATTGCTTCTCAAGATTCCTTTTGAACTTTCAATGACTAAATTTTTGCTTGTTTTGGTTATAATGAATTCAAAACACTCATATTCTTTAAATTTCAGCAAGAGCATACAGATGTTATAACAGAGAGTGTGAATGAAGCAGTTGTGCCTGTGCTAGAATCACTGAACAGTAAATTCCAAGAAATTATGGACAAAATTACAGAGCTTAAAGGAAGTTGATGAAAATAAAATCATTCACGATAAATAGTTGTCATGGTTTTTGATTTATTTCTGCAGTAAATTCCTCTGCGTGATTTTGCTCGTTACTAGGATTGAACTTCAGAAAAGTCTGTTTGTCTGTCTCTATCAACAACTTGGTTTAGCTGTTAATATTCAAACTTGGTATTGAGACAGAACTTAGAGAAGATCTGAATGCAAATATTGTCCTAGACCATGAGATTTGACTTTTTTTACCTTAAAAAAATGTACTGCGGCTCATGGCTCAGTGAAAGAATTCTCATAATCACAAGGTTGTAAGTTTGATCCTGGGCTGGGCCTTTGTTCCTTGTGCAAGAGACTTTTCCCTGAATGTTTCAGTCCACCCATACCAGTATTCCTTTCGAGTAAACCTGTAATACCTGTAGACCAGTGTCCTATCCATAATGAGGATTAACACTCTCTTTTCCCTTTGCGCTACTGAAACAGGATACATTAATAAGAACCGATCCTATGAGCCTCTAGGCTTGGGAAGGATTAAAAAAAAGAAGTAATTTATAATTAGTCAATATTGTACCAGTAAAAACTAAGCCAAAAATAAAACACCAATGAGTGGACCCGATTTCATTTATTTGACCTAAGCCTTGAGATCTGACCCTGAATCTAAAAAAAATGTAATTTAGTGTTACATTTTAAGAAATAATTTGATTCAGATGATTTTGAAGATTTACTGTATGAAATATTGTTATGTACAAATGTAATTGAATCTGTTGGAAACCTGTGTCTAAGTCAAGTGTAGAGAAGATTGTGGCCTTAAATATACATGTTTGAAAGACATCCTCATGAAGAGGTTGAAGAAAAAGGTGTGCTGAGTTATTACATAATGTTACACAAGGCTATTGACAACACCTTTTCTCTACCATGGCAGTTGTGCTAGGCCACATTTAAGATGAATCTTCAATAATGTCAGCTATCAATAAAGTCGGGTACCAGGATCTCATCAAGTTGTCTGTTAATCGATTTTAACTTAAATGTGGCATAGCAAAATTTATGGTGATCGATTACCTGTAGAATCTTTTGATGAATATGCATTGTCTCTGTGGCTGTAAGTTATATTTACCTATTAAATTTGTTAAGATCGTAGCATAAACATGCCAGAATTGTTGAATGGAAACAAGAAGAATTTGTTTTTAACTTAAATATCAAGTCAAACTCTAGTCAAATCAGTGAGTGAAAGTCCATAATTAATGAACATACTTAACTTTGGAAAAATACAAAATTAAAAAGAATAAAAACAGCTAAGACATCCTGCAAAGGTGCAAAGTGAATCTTAACTGAATATGAGATCAGATGCACGGATGCACAGATGCTAAGCATATCTTACTTGCTAGCAACATCTGCTATTTCAGCCCTGAAGAAGAGGTCAATACTGGTGAATGAGATGAATTCAGTGTTGTTGGATGATTTTTATCTTGAATATCTTACAACATCCTGGACAAGATATTTTGTTGTTTTATATTTTCATTATACATATGTATATTAAAAACTACACAAGTCTCCTTACAAATTTCGATACATTTCTAATTCTAGCAACTACTCAACTGCAATTTTGTATAGAAATCTGACGTCAGCACTCACAAAAATAAAATTATACGTAGCAAAATATTGTGAAGCTGTTTTAAACAGGAATGATGTAATTTTCTTTTGATCTATTAAAAATTTAGGGGATGTGATTGACAAAATGAAATCTAGAAATTTCCAAGCCAATAGAATTTCTTCATATGGCTTTTCTTATATGTACACCACACTTCCAAAATTAATGATCGATTGTCCAAACTCATTAAATGGTGTTTTGATCAAGAGGGGAAAACTTATATTTCTACATCTGAATCAAAGGGTTTCTTTTCCACTACAGAATACGAAAATGGACAGGGAGTGGCCTGTGTATTGCTTTGTCCTTCTTCATGGACAACATTTACGTAAGATTTAATGAGAATCTCTACAAGAAATTTGTAAGGATCCCTATGGGTACTAATTGTGCGCCTCTTGTTGCAGATTTATTTTTATACACGTATGAAAAAGAATTTATCCAAAATCCCCAAAAAGAAAGAAAACAAGATGATTTGAAATATTTCATTGGTACTTCTAAGTACCTGGATGTTATTCTTACTATTGACAATCCAGTTTTTGAAAAGTATAGAAATTTTATTTATCCACACGAATTGACTCTAAACAAGGCAAACGTTACAAACACAGAAACACTGTAAATTTTTCCTGGCTTGACGGTGATGTTCCTAGATCACTGTCATACAGTTCACAGCTCATCCGGTATGCAAGATCATGTACTATGTTTCGGATTTTCATAGAAGAAATTTACAAATTACGAAGAAATTTTTAGGTCAAGGCTTTCTCTTTACTTTTTGGAAATTTTACAAAAATTATCGTCATCTACTTTTGAGATTCGGACCCATGCAAGCAACAGAGTATATTACTTTAGGTATTCGTTGACTCTAACATTTCATAGCACGCTCCCCTTCCTTAGAAGTTCTAAAGTGATATATGTCACATGTTTTGTATAACGGATTTTCCCATGTTTTTTTTTGTGTGCATGTTTAAGTATATCAATTGATTATAAGTCAATTTCAGCGACTTCAATTTCAAACTTTCCCTTTCTGAGTAGCAACATCCCTTCATCGCCTGCTTATGGCGTGTTCATATCTCAGTTGATACACTATGCCAGAGCAAGTACCAAATATGCAGATTTTGCTCTGAGAGCTAGGCGTCTTTTAGATAAGCTTCTCTGTCAGGGATACATTTGTGACCGACTAACATCGTAAATGAGGAAGTTCTACTGTCGATATGGGGAACTCGTCATACACTATGATGTCCCACTCTCCAGAATGGTGGATGATATTCTGTCTTAGACCATTTGAACCATCCAACCACAGAATATGCTTGTGTCTTCCGAAATGGAAGGCCGGAGGTGACAATTCTCCCGAATTGAAGCGACGGATGTTGCATGCAAGCTGACTTCGTGGGCAACTGATCTTACTCCCATATTGGGGTTTCGCTTCATTTCATATGGTGGAGTATTTCTTTGTTTGCTTTGTTCCCTGTTTTACCTGATTTTGTATGCCTTCGGTTTATTATTTTCTTGACTTTTGTACTGTGTATTGGGATATGGTCATTATCCATATTTGTCATTAGCTTGAAAAAAAGTCGTAGAACAGTACTCTCGCATTTTTAATAAAATAATCATGTATTAACGTACTAAAATATAAAAATGACTGACTGTGACGACAATACTCCATGACGGGCACTGTCCAAACCTCTTTAGAGAAGACAAGACCATCAAGGTCCTCTCTGAATGTCAGTCGAACTCCTCGGGTGATCACATGCATGAGCTCGCTACAGCCGGCGGAGCACGGAATGTATTTCATATGCCGTCTGTTTTTAATTTCCTTTAAAATATCCATCTGTGTTTTTCTTGGGCCACAACAAGTTACTAGTTCGTCATGTTCGAGGCCGAAGAAGAGGGAATCCAAATTATATCAAACTATGAATAGCAAAAGTCTAAACTTGAACTAAAATTTCTGCCAACCAAAAAGGAAGAAACTGCAAAGAGCCTTTTGAGGTAATAATGGTAATGGATGGGTTATTGATGATGGTTCAATGGTTTATGAATTCATGATTTTCAAGATGATCAGTGATTGAAAGTCTAACACAAAAGCCGAAACCATCTTCCAAAAACCACAATCGAAATGCTTACGGATTTTGAAAAAAAAATACAAAACAGGATTTCCCCACGCGAAAAGAAAATAGGACAAACAGACGGAGACAACGACATTTGCCCCATAGAAACGCGAAGGACAACTTGAACCATCTCCGGTGCAACTGAGGAAGGCATCGCAGAATGCATTGTAGGTGGTGCTGTTAAAACGCGTTGGACTAATTATTTCCATACATTACATGAATAACTTTCACACACTTTGGTCATATTACATTGTTAAGATGGAGGATCACTATCCGAAATGTGCATGTCTGGTCCATGGAGGATCACTATCCGAAATGTGCATGTCTAGTCCATGGAGGATCACTATCCGAAATATGCATGTCTGGTCCATGGAGGATCACTATCCGAAATGTGCATGTCTGGTCCATGGAGGATCACTATCCGAAATGTGCATGTCTGGTCCATGGAGGATCACTATCCGAAATGTGCATGTCTGGTCCATGGAGGATCACTATCCGAAATGTGCATGTCTGGTCCATGGAGGATCACTATCCGAAATGTGCATTTCTGGTCCATGAAGGATCACTATCCGAAATGTGCATGTCTGGTCCATGGATGATTTCGATCCGAAATGTGCATGTCTGGTCCATGGAGGATCACTTTCCGAAATGTGCATGTCTGGTCCATGGAGGATCACTATCCGAAATGTGCATGTCTGGTTCATGGAGGATCACTATCCGAAATGTGCATGTCTGGTCCATGGAGGATCACTATCCGAAATGTGCATGTCTGGTCCATGGAGGATCACTATCCGAAATGTGCATGTCTGGTCCATGGAAGATCACTATCCGAAATGTGCATGTTTGGTCCATGGAGGGTCACTATCCGAAATGTGCATGTCTGGTCCATGGAGGATCACTATCCGAAATGTGCATGTCTGGTCCATGGAGGATCACTATCCGAAATGTGCATGTCTGGTCCATGGAAGATCACTATCCGAAATGTGCATGTTTGGTCCATGGAGGGTCACTATCCGAAATGTGCATGTCTGGTCCATGGAGGATCACTATCCGAAATGTGCATGTCTGGTCCATGAAGGATCACTATCCGAAATGTGCATGCCTGGTCCATGGAGGATCACTATCCGAAATGTACATGTCTTGTCCATGCTGCTTTATCTGTTCTTAAATGATGTTATTGAATTTGAAGCCGTTTAACACATGTTACATTTTGTAAACGTTACATTTTTTTAAATAAGAGTGTCATGGGACCTCTTGATAGAAACTTGAAACTGAATTGAGGGAATTTACTATATGAAAAAATCCTTACATGTAGCTGTTTAAGGAATGCAATTTTTAAGTCCTCATGAAACCAGCGAAACCTAGACTACCTATATATCGGGAAATAAGTCAACCAATTTAGTACCTCACTGTAAATACAGGACCGTATATGTTGATAAGAGATATGCATCACAGATATAGTAACAGTTGTTCATATGTACTAATTTGTACAATATGGTAACTAAATCCATTATCGTCTCAAATTGTCTGAAGTTCGGTAAGGTATAACTGTATTTGTCTAATCTGAATATTTTGCACATAAAGAAATTCATAGACTTGAATGATTTACTCATTTTAAAATTCGTCCAATATTTATATGTCTTATTTTCTCATAATCAGAGATAATTGAGTTAATCACTTATTATCAACTGGATCAGGGAAACTTTACGCGATCACAAATTTAAAAAATGAATTGTTGTCTTGTCAGTGATTGCAGTGTATCTCTCCTGTGAAGTAAGCGGACAGCTAGGATGTCCAAGTGGATGGGTCGTGTTCAAGACGTCCTGTTACGAGTTTGTCGATAAAGCTAAGGACACATGGAGAGAATCAGAGGTACTAGTATATGTATGAGAAAGAAGAAGGGAGGGGATCTCCAACAAGACCCTGTTGCAGCACCAACAGCAACACACCAAAACACCCGATGCACAAACACTAAAGACGAGCATACTATGAGACGGAAAAGAGACATATGACATATAAACATCAAACACAAAAGACTACACATAAACCGACGAGACCAATGGGCAACCGGTTCCGACTTTGGATGGCCATTTGCCACGCAAGTAGCAAATGGTGTGGTTATCCTGGATTACGTGCGCACAACCCTCTCAATTCTTCAATTACCCAGATGTCTCGAAGAACGTACAATTGTGCTGTAAAACAACCTCCTCACTGTAAGATGACCTCACACAATCAAGACCGCAAAACGAAGGGGCCCAGCAACACAGATGAATATGTAAATGGATATAAAAAGAGGGCTTGCGTAATACAGTCCGTGCTCTGCCGGCTGTAGCGAGCTCATGTATGTAATCACCCGAGGAGTCCGACTGACATTCAGAGAGGACAGGTGGTCGGAGCCCTGTCTTCTGTAAAGAGGTTTTGACAGGGCCCGTCCCGTCGTCACAGTCATTCTGAGTGCAAGTTTCAAGGATGCGCTAGTACAAGACTGTAGATTGGTCAAGTACCAAGCCTACTGTCCGTCTGTTGACATTAGGATCATACCTATACGTATAAAAGGCATTTGATGATTCTGACGCATTTTCGATGGTTATGCTGCCTACCTTTGATCCTTCTAATTGTGTTTATCATATCACCATAATAGACAGGTTGTGTAATTCCCAAAGTAATGTACTCTGTTGCGTGTATAGATCCGAATTTTAAAAGAAGTTGACTGTAAATTTTATAAAATTTCCAGAAAGTCTTAACTAGTTTACGAAAGCGGAAACCTTTACTTAAACGTTTTTTGGTAATTTGTAAATTTCTGCTGTGAAAATTTAAAACATCAGTACATGCTCTAGCGTACCGGATGAGCTGTGATATGTAAATGCCGTATGACGGTAATCTTGGAACATCACCGTCAAGCCAGGGGAAATTTACTATGTTGAAACCAAAATCATCCATTTTGTCATATACACCTGTATGAATATTTCCGTTTACAATTTTGATATTTAGGTCCAAAAATGATGTTTCTGTATTTGTAACGTGTTAATTCTTGTGTATAAATTTCATTCTGGGATTAGCTGTTCTTTCGCATTGTTTCAAATATAGTAAAAAATTCTTTCTATGCTGAATATTGTATCAAATTTGAATAAGTTCAAATGGAGATATCATACTATAATCTTGTCACAGAGGTCAGATTTCTGAAAAAAAAGCCAGAGGTGCACTTCCGAAAACAATGAACATAGTCCAACCAAAACTATTCAGGACAAAACACACAAAACAGTACAACTGTGTATTTTATCATGACGAATTCATAGCATCATGAAAGGACAGATAAATTTGCAGCATGGACTAGACATGTACGTTTCGGGTACTGAACCCTCGTCAGTGACCATTCGATCTAAACAATGAAATATGACCAAAGGCCGTGAAAATTATGTAACACAATACTGAAAAACGTAGCAGGATGGGTTGGAAATGATGCTACAGGACCAACATTCAATAAATTTCAAAACAAAATTGTAAACAGGTAAGCAACAAGTGGCTTTTTAGACTTATAGTTTTTTCATATGTACTTATTTGTACAGTATGGTTCCTAAATCCATTATCGGGAAAGAACAGATAGATTTGCAGCATGGACTAGATATGTACATTTCGGGTATTTAACCCTCTTCGTTGATTCTCAATCTAAACAATGAAATATGGCCAAAGACTGTGAAGGTTATAAAAATGAGTTAAAGAAGATCCTGACGACAATCTCAACAGCACTCACAACAGAGCACAAAGTTGAGCATCGAAGGACCCCTAGCAGGCCAGAGGTGGGACCAGGTGCCCGGGAGGAGTAAGCATCCCCTGTAGGCTAGCCGCATCCGCCGTCGATGTTCATGCACGAAAATAAAAACAATATATTAAATACATGCATTTCTGAAGCTATGTCTATATAGAAAGTGTTATGGCGATCATGTCAGGGAAAAATATTCAAAACACTTACTGTCAAACCCCTCGCGGGGAACTCGGCAAAGGGCATAAGTGTGACACAAATGAGTAAAAGAAGATCCTAACGACAATCTCAACAGCATAAAAAACATAAAAACTCCCAAAAAACCGAAGGTTGCTGATTATATGGGTGATCTGGTGTTATATAGATACACATTTGTTTCTTAACATATGCCCATTCATTTGTATAGAATTACACTTTGATTATAGGAGTATGATCGCGGTGGCTTGATTTGAACTATAACGTCATTAAAACTTGTCTTGATTGGAAACGTCATTTAGGCGTGAAATGCTGGAACGTAAATATATACATTAACTGTCTATTTGGAATGTGATTATACAGTGATAACCTACAATGGATCCAGGAATTATGTCGCTCATAATTCCTGGATCCATTGTAGGTTATCACAGTGTAATCACATTCCAAACGTCTGTTATTGTATAAAATGACCGCATAACACACCTACTTACCCGTTTACTCTTATATTACATGGCTTAACAAAACGTGTTTGAAGCAAATTATCAATGCATCAAAAAGGAATTAGTGAGATCAGTAATTATATTGATATCAAAACATGTGCATATAAAATATTTGGCGTGCTTTGCTGGTTAGAACGAGCTCATTTTACTTACGAGGGGTCAAGCCAAACTTTATAAGGTCATGGATAGTTGGAGAGATAAACCCGGAAATAATAATTTCGTCCTTTATGAAGTTTGATTGTTTCATTATACATGTACTAACTTTTTCAGTACCTATGTTCATTAATGGGCGCCAAGTTGGTTGAAATAGAGACACAGGAGGAAAATAACTTTATAGAATCAGAGACATACAGTTTAAGCAGTGGCAAGTAGATTATCACGCTTTTCTTATTTTTTACAACCAGTCATGCAAAGTATACCTTTATTTCTTGAAATTTCCAAAACGTGGGTCCTGTAGCATCATATCCCAACCATCCTGCTCCGCTACGTCTTTCGGTACATTTTTGGACATAAGAATTTTCATACTCTTTGACCACATTACATCGTTTAGATCGAGGATCACTGACGAAGGTTTAGTACCCGATACGTGCATGTCTGGTCCAGGCTGGAAATTTATCTGCTCTTAAATGATGCTATTGAATTTGAAGACGTTTAACATTACAATAGATAAGATAAGTTTATCCCCCCTAAAATACATCCGTTATTGAATATAACGTAAACATTTTGCTTATTGAGTTTATGTACGTCATAGAATAAGTCCATTTACATTGAACGAAACATATACTTTGATTCTTCTTTTTTATCCTTACCAGTAAATGAATTGAAAATACCAAAAATGTATTACATTTTTGGTTAAGCCTCTGGGTAAATAGAAATGTAATCATGATATCATTGCTAATGGTTAAACGATGGGCACTCAATTTGAATTTTTGTCCAGAGATTGTTCTCTGGAAGCGATGTCGACACTTGATTGTTTATGTTACTGATGAAATCGCAATGGGTGATGTTAAAGATATATTCTTTTTGACACACATTTATGGAACTTGAAAACGAGATTTGGATGAAGGGCTGGCGCACGTTATCGGAATAATTAAACCATTTGCTATGTTTTTGTGAAAAATGATCGTCTCAAGTCAACGCCAGATGCTTGTTGGTCTCGGTTCTATATGCATCAACTTGTCATTTGAGTAAGCTGATCTTTTCGAAAAACATACCATCTTTTGCTTCCTTTGTATCAAATATGAATAATCAATGTAATTTCCTGAAATGAAACTATTGAAAGGAACGTATTTTATTACGCATGAAGTCTTGGTATTGACCATGTTTTCATATTTAATTGCAGGTAGTTCTATCAGCTACTGGCTGGGAGGTGCGGACATAGCGTCGGAAGGAGAATTTCGCTGGGTTAAAAGTCAGGAGAAATTTAATTTCACGGACTGGCATCCTGGGAACCCTTCTGATTCTGGTCATAACGAGGACTGTGTACATCTATTGTAAATATTATTACATGCAGCATACTTATTGGTATAGAATTAACATCAAGAATATTCTAAAATACCTTTATTCTAGTATCAATTTTATGCCATAACACTCCGCTTTGTCATCTCGGACACATCCTTAATGCAGCCCAAGCCGCAACAAGACTAATGACCACTTAACAAAATACGTGAAATGAGACTTATAAACGATTTTCAACAACACTTTCGAAGGCGCATAATTGTATCATTTCCTCCTCGATAAAGCAGTCTGTAATTGCCCTAAAGATGTTTGAGTTAACCTGGCTTTAGAGTAGATTAACAATTACATGCAATATGTCTGAGCGAAAGTGATTAACTTTATGTCGTATTCATTGCAACTATTCTTTTTCATAGGTTCGATGCCCGAACCAGTATACTGGCGTGGAATGACGTTGCGTGTGAGAACAAATATAACTTTATCTGTGAAAAGGCGTAAGTGGTATCACAGAAAAACTGGTATTTATTATGAATCGTATATACAAGTATATGATATGCCAGCGAAGTAAGCGTTAAATTTAGAACGATCTTATACCTTGGTTTGAACTTTATCCTAATGTAAAGAAATTTAAAGCAAATAACCAATTTATTATTCCATCTGTAAAAAAGTGCTTTTGCCCATTGGTCTCGTTGGTTTACGTGTGGGTTTTGTGTCTCATGTTCTATGACGTGATTTGGTGTTTCTTGTCCCTTTCACGTCTCTTTCTCTGAGTGTCTGCTCTGTGTTTTTAAATTGGGTGTTTTGCCGTGGGTGCTTCAACCAAATGTTGTTGGAGATTCCCTCCTTTCTTTCATTTTTGTTTGCAGCTACAAATGGAGATAAATCAAAGGGTCGTAGAAATCCGTTAACCAATCTAGGATCTAGGAAAACTACTTTTCTTTTTCTTTGACACATTCAAAAATTAATATGTGCCTTAAGGTGCGTCATTGTTCACGATTTTGGACTATTCTTGCGCATCTCCTGGTTTAGAACTCATTGAGCTTGACTTTTATAGATATTTCAATTTATTATGGCCAATGTATCATTTCTTACTCTTTTAAAGACTTTAATTCATTAGCCACATTAAAGCGGCCAAGATTGATAATTTGATCTAAAATGAATGAAGATGCTTCGCGGTAATTTCTGTAAAAATTGACATGGAGGTACTTTTATTAACTGTTCGGATTTCTTTTACGTTAGTAATTACCGATGGATTTTGTTTTGTTTTACGTATGTAATATTATTGATTTAAGCTTTCTTATAAGGTATGGCTGATGAATACCGAAAAATTACAAATCGTTTAAATTCAACACAAAATAAGGCAAATTTTCAGCTCTGACACTTTTTCAAGAAAACCACAAAATGACACTATTTGTGAGCGTCTGTTCTCTCTTATTTGAACACGGACATAAACCTTTTCTTCAATATTTTGAAAGGTCTTCCTTAGGAGCATGTGTTACTGTGTGTTTGGAAAAATCGTTGAAATTTGGTATCGCTGAAATTTTGACCTTAACTTGGATGATTTTCGATATTTTTGTGTAAAATCTATAAAATTTTAAGTTATCGGTGAAGTTGGTACCTAAGGTAGCACTTAATCAAATTCTGCTTTTATACAAAGTTTCTAACCTGTTTTATTGTATAATAACAAAGAAAAGTAAAATAAAAATCGAATGAGTGCATTTCAACACTTTTTGTATTTTCTTTACAAATGTGCTATTTTTAGCAACAATTTTCCGGCATTTTTTACCCAGTTTTCAAATAAGCATAAATCTTGATTTTCATCACGGACCTATCAATTTTCCTACATAAAATGATTAAGTGACATGAATACTATATTTTCATATGGTTATCATAAAATCGTTGAAATTCCTTCATTCAGAAATGACATGCCTTAATGGGTCAGTACATTTGTTTTTTACAGTATGAGTGAAATTCCTGAAGCCATTATTGGGTGATATCAGTAAGATAACACAACACAAGGTACAATATTCAGTCATGTATTACATGACTATTGATTCAAAAAACAAAATAAAGCAAAAAAAACCAAACAAACAAACTCGGCTGCTACTCTTTTTGTTGACGCACTGAGAAAAAATTGCCAAAAAGACCAACAAACTAGATAGATAAAAGTCATATTGAGCCCCGAAACAGAAAGCACGTGGTAAATATAGATCGGAATGACCAATGTGCGTCCGGGGCCGCGACATACGACGGAAGAATTTTTTTACTAAATGGGTATCAAAATTTAGTATTTACAGATTTTGCTTATCTTCTTTAAAAGGCTCAAATAATACTCAGCCACACAAGATTGTACATTTATATATATATATTTAAAACAATGTTTGGCAAACTACAAATATACCAGCAAATCTCAGCCTGTTCTAAATTAAGAAAGTTCATGGTCCATTCTCTCGGGAGGCAGTAAAAGAGCTTTCATTTATGCTTACTTTTGGACAAGGTCCGTCATTACGACCCGTCGTATCAGTTACATGGGTAGTGAAACACCCGATGACATTCTTAGTTTTCTTTTCATGACATAAGATTCCTTATAATGAGATAAAATCGCCAAGTAGTAACAGGCTTCTAGGATGAAATGAAAATTTGATTTTCTCTACCTTTCCAATTTCTCTTTTATCGAATGTATATAATGACTTATAACGTTGTTTGATAAATGATATCGTTGAGTATCTTTACCAATGTTATAACATTTTCGTTCAAATAACATTTTATCTACTTATTTTCAGATCTGCATCAATACTAGTAATTCATTTGAATAAGGACGATTTATTTCTTTATCAATGGGGAGAAAAGAAACGCTTCTGTACAGATGAAAATATTCTTGTTGTTATTTCTCAGTTTTAATTTGTCCTTGAATTACGTCATAACCGATGGACTGTTTGAAGAGCTATTTGATTATGACTTCAGAAACATTTAGGTCAAGGTTTTCACTTTAACTAACTAGTAAAGACTTTCTGGAAATTTTACAAAAAATATCGTCAACTTCTTTTAAAATTCGGATTCAGACGAGCAACAGAGTATATTACTTTGTGTATTTCACAACCTGCATTTTCATGGTGACATATTCAACAAGTAAGAAAGATCAAAGGTTGACAGAATTACCATCGAAATTGTGTAGAATCATCAAACGCCTTTTTATACCGTGGATATGGTACTTCTGTCACCAGGCGGACATTCAAGGCTTGGTACTGGACCAATCTACAGCCTTGTACCAGCTCATTCTTATGAATTGCTTTCGGCTGACTTTGACGAGAGGACACCATGACCGGCCCTGTCGAAAATTTCTTTAGAGAAGAAAGGGCCCCGACCACCTGTCCTCTCTGAATGTCAGTCGGACTCCTCGGGTGATCTCATGCATGAGCTCGCTACAGCCTGTATGTATTTCATATGCCTTCTGTTTTATATCCATTTACATATCCATCTGTGAAACAAAATTTTCAGTCAATTTCTGTGAAAAAATGACGAAGTTTTCAAAGATGTTTAACATTTGAATGTCTATGAATGTAAATATAAGGAATGAGTGTCTTATATTTCGCGTTCATGGCTTTTACAATCTAGTTCGACAGGTGCAAATCTTTCGAGAACCGATTCGCGGTTCACGAGATTTGCGCCTGTCGAACCAGCGTGTAAAAGCAATGAGCGCAAAAAATAAGACACTCATTCCTTAAATAAATCTGCTGATGCAATGGACGACTTTTATTCATTATTTCAAAGTTAAGAATGAATTCTTCGTAAGAAGTCTCTAACATTTACATCAACCTTCGTACATCAAAACTTAAAAATTTTGCTTTTCACAAAGAAGACCTCGAAGTCATGGCATTCGTAAATATAATAGGCCTGAGATACATAGTTTCTCCTTCGATGGCTTGGTTCCTGTTTTGAATGAGCCTCTCGGCCTGCATTATATTCGTACAAAATTATACGGAAGTTACACGAAATCTACGAATATACGAAGGACCTCAAATTTACCGATACACGTTCCCCAGAATACAGATTCAAGGAGTCATCTTGGACATTTCTACTTTTCGTTTATTTCAAGCAGTTAGATCAGATAAATCAGAGGAGAAAACAAACCGTCCTTTCATTAAAGTAAGATTTGCAAACAAAGGTATTGATAAATTGAATCTTGGTCAAATTTTGAATCACTAAACTGTCACAGAAAAAATCCCACCATATTTCAAAAGAAAAGAAACTCCTTGTATTTCCTATAGCTACACACCAACAGTTGCATCTAAAATCTACAATTACAAACAATTCTTGCGGTGTATTGATTTAAGTAATCCCTCACTACATCCACTTCCTTGCGAATGTTCTTCATCGGATTTCAACTACTCTCATTGTGGACACGTTATTACTGATTGACCTTAGTGTATTCAAGAACGACAAGTTGAGAGAAATGTTAAAAAAAGGGTCCCAAATACAGAGAAAGTATGTCCTTTACATGGAACCAAAATGTCACAATTATCATGGACTCTTGTGAGGAATATGCAAGACGTTGGGCAAAGAAAGAGGATGTACAGCTCGACGGATAAAATCCATCAGAGGGTTACTTTTATCTAGAATTTACCGATTAAAATCAACTGTGAACACCAGATTCGAGTCTACCTTTAAAGACACTGATGTTATTATGCCCCCCTTCGAAGAAGAGGGGACATATAGGTTTGCCGCTGTCGGTCGGTCGGTCGGTCGGTCGGTCTGTCGGTCGGTCGGTCGGTCTGTCGGTATGTCGGTCGGTCCGCGACATCAGTTTCCGTTCAATATCTCTTGAATGGAGTTACATATTGAAATTAAATTTTGTATACAGACACATCAAACAAAAATCTAGGTCAAGTTCATATTTGGGTCAGATCAAATAAATTTTGATACAGTTATGCCCCTTGCATTTCAAAAAATACCAAAATTTCAGGGTTTCCGTTCAATATCTCTTGAATGGAGTTACATATTGAAATGAAATTTTGTATACAGACACATCAAACAAAAATCTAGGTCAAACTCATTTTTGGGTCCGATCAAAAAAAAATTGACAGAGTTATGCCCCTTGCATTTCGAAAAATACCAAAATTTCAGGGTTTCCGTTCAATATCTCTTGAATGGAGTTACATATTGAAATGAAATTTTGTATACAGACACATCAAACAAAAATCTAGGTCAAGTTCATATTTGGGTCCGATCAAAAAAAATTTGACAGAGTAATGCCCCTTGCATTTCGAAAAATACCAAAATTTCAGGGTTTCCGTTCAATATCTCTTGAATGGAGTTACATATTGAAATTAAATTTTGTATACAGACACATCAAACAAAAATCTAGGTCAAGTTCATATTTGGGTCCGATCAAAAATATTTTGACAGAGTTATGCCCCTTGCATTTCAAAAAATACCAAAATTTCAGGGTTTCCGTTCAATATCTCTTGAATGGAGTTACATATTGAAATGAAATTTTGTATACAGACACATCAAATGAAAATCCAGGTCAAGTTCGTATTAAGGTCCGATCGAAAAAAATTTTACAGAGTTATGCCCCCTGCACTTTGAAAAATACCAAAATTTCAGGGTTTCTGTTCAATATCTCTTGAGTGGAGTTACATATTGAAATGAAATTTTGTATACAGACACATCAAACAAAAATCTAGGTCAAGTTCATATTTGGGTCATATCAAAAAAATTTTGACAGAGTTATGCCCCTTGCATTTCAAAAAATACCAAAATTTCAGGGTTTCCGTTCAATATCTCTTGAGTGGAGTTACATATTGAAATGAAATTTTGTATACAGACACATCAAACAAAAATCTAGGTCAAGTTCATATTTGGGTCCGATCAAAAAAATTTTGACAGAGTTATGCCCCTTGCATTTCAAAAAATACCAAAATTTCAGGGTTTCCGTTCAATATCTCTTGAGTGGAGTTACATATTGAAATGAAATTTTGTATACAGACACATCAAACAAAAATCTAGGTCAAGTGTATATTTGGGTCCGATCAACAAAATTTTGACAGAGTTATGCCCCTTGCACTTCGAAAAAAACCCCAAAATTTCAGGGTTTCCGTTCAATATCTCTTGAGTGGAGTTACATATTGAAATGAAATTTTGTATACGGATACATCAAATGACAATCTAGGTCAAGTTCTTATTTGGGTCCAATCAACAAAATTTTGACAGAGTAATGCCCCTTGCACTTCGAAAAATACCAAAATTTCAGGGTTTCTGCTCAATATCTCTTGAGTGGAGTTACATATAGAAATGAAATTTTGTATACAGACACATCATATGAAAATCTAGGTCAAGTTCATATTTAGGTCCGATCAAAAAAATTTGGACAGAGTTATGACCCTTGCCATGTGAAAAATACAAAAACTTCAGGGTTTCTGTTCAATATCTCTTGAGTGGAGTTACATATTGAAATGAAATTTTGTATACAGACACATCAAATGAAAATCTACTAGGTCAAGTTCATATTTAGGTCCGATGAACAAAATTTTGACAGAGTTATGCCCCTTGCACTTCGAAAAATACCAAAATTTCAGGGTTTCTGTTCAATATCTCTTGAGTGGAGTTACATATTGAAATGAAATTTTGTTTTCAGACACATAAAATAAAAATCTAGGTTAAGTTCATATATTTGGGTTCAATCAAAAATTTTTATGCCCCCTTTGAAGAAGAGGGGACATATTGCTTTGCCGCTGTCTGACTTTCTGTCTATCGGTTGGTCGGTCGGTCCACGACATCAGTTTCCGTTCAATACCTCTGGAGTGGATTCACATATTGAAATGAAATTTTGTGTACAGACACATCAAATGAAAATCAAGTATAAAGTTGTGACGGACTTTAATCACAGAAGGGGTAGGGGCATTAATGTTTTACAAACATGACTTTTAACTTGTCTCAAGAGCTTGCCTACCTCTAAGAACATTGTGTCATCACACCAGCAGACAAAGCCTCAAATAATTACACATTTACTTGCAAAAAGTACTATTTCGAAAGTCTAGTTAAAGAGTTGGGTTTAAATTCGACACCTGGAAATCCCCCTCACACCCCAATAAACCTTTCTGCCACTGAAATTATAGATAACCACAAATCAGCTCTTGCTTCCTTTGGCTTCTGCGACACTAATAATTTAGATTTAGATTTACCATACTTATACTGCATACCTAAAATGCATAAGAATCCGTACAAACAACGTTTCATCGCTGGTTCCTCAAAATGTTCTACCAAATCTTTATTGATCTTACTCACCAAAGTTTTAGCTGAAATCAAATCTGCATGGGCTTCAAAAATATTGTTCGACAGTATATTCTCGCAGTGGTATCAACCAGATGTGGATTTTAAAGAATTCGAAAGAACTTTTAGAACATCTGAAATCCACTCATTTTAGTAGAGTCCATTCGATCAATGTCTTTGATTTTTCGACACTTTACACTACAATCCCACATTCTAAAGAAAGACTCGCAAAAATTATAAGCAATGCGTTAACAAGTAAGAACGGCAATCGCAAATACAAATTTATTGTTGTTAACTATGAGAAAACCTATTTTGTAAAAGATAAGTCCGATTCTGAAAATAAGTACACTGAAACAGATATTATTAAGATGTTAAACTTTCTGATCGACAACATTTTTGTGGTGTTTGGAGGAAAGGTCTTCCAGCAAATTGTCGGAATTCCAATGGTGACCAATTGTGCCCCACTCCTTGACGACATTTTCCTTTACTCATACGAAGCTGAATTCATTCAATCTTTGGACTCTGAATGGAAAAGATACTTAGCTTCTGACTTCAACTTCACGTACAGATACATAGACGATGTGTTGTCCATCAATAATCGAAAATTCGCGGATTACCTCAGCAGTATCTATCCTTCGGAGCTTGAAGTCAAAGAAACTACAGAGACAAATATTTCAGCATCCTATTTGGACATAATGTTGTCGACACTGATGGTCACATGAACACCTCACTCTATGACAAACGTGACGACTTCAATTTCAGCATTACAAACTTACCTTTTCTGAGTAGCAACATCCCTTCATCGCCTGCTTATGACGTGTTCATATCTCAGTTGATACGCTATGCCAAACCAATGAGTTAAAGAAGATTCTGACGATAATCTCAACAGCACTCACAATAGAGCAGCGTTTTGAGCATCGACGGACCCCTAGAAAGCCAGAGGTGGGATCAGGTGTCCGGGAGAGTAAGCATCCCCTGTTGGCTAGCCGCACCCGCCGTCAATATTCACGCACGAAAACAATATACAAAATACGTGCACTGTCTGAGGTTGCGTCTACGTAGAAAGTGCTATGGCGACAATGTCAGGGAAATATATTCAAAACACTTACTGTCAAACCCTTCGCGGAGAACTTTTTTACGAGCTCCACACGGCAAAGGGCATAAGTGTGACACAAATGAGTTAAAGAAGATCCTGACGATAATCTCAACAGCACTCACAATAGAGCACCGTTTTGAGCATCGACGGAACCCTAGAAAGCCAGAGGTGGGATCAGGTGTCCGGGAGGAGTAAGCATCCCTTGTTGGCTAGCCGCACCCGCCGTCAATGTTCACGCACGAAAACAATATACAAAATACGTGCACTGTCTGAGGTTGCGTCTACGTAGAAAGTGCTATGGCGACAATGTCAGAGAAATATATTCAAAACACTTACTGTCAAACCCTTCGCGGAGAACTTTTTTACGAGCTCCACACGGCAAAGGGCATAAGTGTGACACAAATGAGTTAAAGAAGATCCTGACGATAATCTCAACAGCATTCACAATAGAGCACCGTTTTGAGCATCGACGGACCCCTAGAAAGCCAGAGTCGGGATCAGGTGTCCGGGAAGAGTAAGCATCCCCTGTTGGCTAGCCGCACCCGCCGTCAATGTTCACGCACGAAAACAATATACAAAATACGTGCACTGTCTGAGGTTGCGTCTACGTAGAAAGTGCTATGGCGACAATGTCAGGGAAATATATTCAAAACACTTACTGTCAAACCCTTCGCGGGGAACTTTTTTACGAGCTCCACACGGCAAAGGGCATAAGTGTGACACAAATGAGTTAAAGAAGATCCTGACGATAATCTCAACAGCACTCACAATAGAGCACCGTTTTGAGCATCGACGGACCCCTAGAAAGCCAGAGGTGGGATCAGGTGTCCGGGAGGAGTAAGCATCCCCTGTTGGCTAGCCGCACCCGCCGTCAATGTTCACGCACGAAAACAATATACAAAATACGTGCACTGTCTGAGGTTGCGTCTACGTAGAAAGTGCTATGGCGACAATGTCAGGGAAATATATTCAAAACACTTACTGTCAAACCCTTCGCGGAGAACTTTTTTACGAGCTCCACACGGCAAAGGGCATAAGTGTGACACAAATGAGTTAAAGAAGATCCTGACGATAATCTCAACAGCACTCACAATAGAGCACCGTTTTGAGCATCGACGGACCCCTAGAAAGCCAGAGGTGGGATCAGGTGTCCGGGAGGAGTAAGCATCCCCTGTTGGCTAGCCGCACCCGCCGTCAATGTTCACGCACGAAAACAATATACAAAATACGTGCACTGTCTGAGGTTGCGTCTACGTAGAAAGTGCTATGGCGACAATGTCAGGGAAATATATTCAAAACACTTACTGTCAAACCCTTCGCGGGGAACTTTTTTACGAGCTCCACACGGCAAAGGGCATAAGTGTGACACAAATGAGTTAAAGAAGATCCTGACGATAATCTAATATACGGATTTTGTTCTGAAAGGCGTCTTCCAGATAAGCTTCTCAGTCAGGGATATGTTTTTGACCGACTAACATCGTCACTGAGGAAGTTCTACGGTCGATATGGGGAATGATGTCCCACTCTTCAGAATGTTGGATGATATTCTGTCATAGACCATTGGAACCATCCAACCAAAGATTGTACTCTTTGTCTTCCGAAATGGAAGTAACCGGATGTAACAGTTCTACCGAATTGAAGCGGTGGGTGTTGCATGCAACCAGGAGATGCTTACTCTTCCGGGGCACCTGGTCTCACTCCCATATCGGGAGTTCGCTTCTTTTCATATGGTGGAGGTTTTTGTTTGTTTCCTTTGGTTCCTGTTTTATCCTGATTTTGTATGCCTTCGGTTTCTGATTTTCTGAATTATCGATTTTGTGCTGTATACAGGATCAAAGTAAACATCGAAGAAGAGATGAGGTGTTTACATCTGATTATCCTTCAAATACTGATAAAACATGGATATGTTCAGAGTAATGTACGATCTTTTCATGTCTTTTTGAAAAAAAATTAAGCATGAATTGGCGACAGTCTCTGCACGAAAATAGTAAGAATTCATATGCATAATATGGTACATAATTTTTTTTCAAAAATGACTGAACAAAAATATTTAACTTCAATGAATCTTGATTATGTTCTTTTTACTTGTATTACCACTGTAAAACCATGTTATTGCTGGCACAGTCAACGTTTGTGTATTGCTCCTTCGTACGTTTGAACAACAAAAATCAAAAAAGGAATCGAATGTTAGAAATGATAGCACAGTTCAGTTGTATGTATGTTACAAGCCTCATATATTTGGACTCTACAGTTCCCTATTGGTACTAATTGTGCGCATATTGTTGTAGATTTATTTTTATACACGCATGAAAAAGAATTGATCCCAAATCTTCAAAAGCAGAGAAAACATGATGATTTGAAATGTTTCATTGGTACTTTTATGTACCTGGGTGATATTCTTACAATCGACAATCCTGTTTTTGAAAAGAATTGACTCTAAACGAGGCAAACGTTAAAAACACAGAAACACCATTTTTGGACCTAAATATCAAAATTGTTAATGGAGAGATGATTTCGGATTAAACACAGTAAATTTTCCCTTGATTGACGGTGATGTCCCTAGATTACCGTCATATGGTATCTAAATTTTGCAGCTAATCCGGTATACTAGAGCATGTAATGATGTTTTGGATTTTCGTAGTAGAAATTTACAAATTACAAAGAAACTTTAAGGCCAAGGTTTTCACTCTCATAAACTAGAAGACTTTCTAGAAATTTTACAAAAATTATTGTCAACTTCTTTTGAAATTCGGAGCAAGCAACAGAGTATATTACTTTAGGTATTTCGCAACCTGCATTTTATGGTGACATGATTAACAAAATAAGAAGGATCAAAAGTAGACAGAATTACCATCGAAATTGTGTTAGAATCATCAAACGCCTTTTATACCTCTGTCACCAGACGGACACTTGGCTTGGTACTGAACCAATCTACAGTCTTGTACCAGTGCATTTTTAAAAATTGCACTCCGGCTGACTGTGACGACGGGACTCCATGACGGTCCTGTCCAAACCTCTTTAAAGAAGACAGGGCCCCAACCACCTGTCCTTTCTGAATGTCAGTCGGACTCCTCGGTGAAAACATACATGAGCCCGCTACACCAGGCAGAGCACGGGCTGTATTACGTAAGCCCTCTTTTTATATCCATTTACATATTCATCTGTGTTGCTTGGGGCCTTGCGTTTTGCGGTCTCGTTTGTGTGTGGTCATCTAACAGTGAGGAGGTTGTTTTACACCACAATTGTACGTTCTTCGGGACCTCTGGGTAATCGGGAAAATGGGAGGGTTGTGCGCACGTAATCCAGGATAACCACACCGTCTGCTACTGACGTGGCATATGGCCGTCCTAATCGGCACCGAGTGCACATTGGTCTCGTTGGTTTATGTGTAGTCATTTGTGTTTTATGTTTCTCTTTGATTTTGCATTCCTTGCACCATTTGCGTCTCTTAATGTGCGTGTCTTCTTTGTGTTTTACAGTGGGTGTTTTGGGTCTCTGCTGTTTGTACTGCAACTAGGTGTTGTTGGAGATCCCCTCCTTTCTTCAAGAATGTAATCAACTTCAATATATGACATACGTGACGACTTTAACTTAAAAATTACAAATTTCCATTTACTGAGTAGTAGCATTCCATCATCAACTAAGTGTATCCCTATCGCATTTGATACGCTTTTCCAGAGCAATTCAAAATACAAAGACATTTTTTTCTGAAGGCAAAGCGAATATAAAGGTACAGTATATTTGTGAGTGACAGACTACGTCACTGTAACATTTTAACGACGATACAATGAAAATACAAAACACTATAACATCCTGTTGTCAATAATCTTTGAAAGATATTCTAGATTAGAGTCAACCACGTACTTTCACCTGTGTTGACCTCTTATGCACGACATAAGTGACAAGTGTTCCTAGCAAGAAGGGAATGCTTCCTCTTCCCATGTAGCTGTTATCTTCACATTGGATTCAATTTTGCTCCTTTTGCATAATTGTAAATTTATGTGTTCTGTTTGGCTTTGTATGCACTTTGATAATGGTTTTTGGAATCCGCGTTTTGACTTTTCACTTACTGATTCAAGCAATGCTAGCACAGATCAAGATCAAGAAAAATAATTGTTCGAAAGAGACTATTTCCACTTGTTATTAATTTTCAGACTTTTTCAACAATTTTAAATGCAAATATGTACAACGGTAGGAGAAGTAACCAGAAATCTCATTATCTTGTTATGTTGAGTTTTATTCATTTATCCAGATTTTATCTCCACAAACATTAGGGAACGTTATTTCAGAGGATTAAATTTAACAAATATGATATATAATCATTATAATATGTTGCATAAAGGAAAGTTCGATTTTTTTTAGAATAACATACTATACTCAATGAACCATCAAATAACTAACTGCTCTCAATGTCAATATGAGGCATGCACCAAAGATAAGACTGATAAAGTTATTCTTATAAATTCAACACGCTATTTCATGTGAACTGATATGTACAACATGGTGCCCAAATTCACAGCCATCTCAATTTTCCTCAATATTGGTAAGATTTTCGTATTCCTGTACTCTAATCTAAAACAGTTTTAAAAATGTTTACTCACACATACAAGGTGAATTATAGAAATGTTTATTTTACTTGTAACAATCCTGAATCCTGATTCCAGAGATGTTGTCATTGGTTTTAATACCTCAATTTGGCAACTTCTAAATTCAAAAAAAAGTAAAAGTAGAGGGCGCTACTAAAATACAGTTGGCTTTGTCTGAAAATCGCTTTGGCATTTATTAAGTACGATGGATGAGGATTTACTTTTCGAAACACGTGTATGGTGCATTAATTTTTTTTAAATTTTCTTTAAGAAGGTAAAGAATTGGAGGACTTCCATATAATTACGATAATTATCATAAAAGACACACACTCAAACCAAATGTATTATTCCCCGTACATAATGATGAATGGTTCTTCTTCTTTATGTTGTCAGTGATTGCAGTATACCTCTCCTCCTATGAAGTGAACGCACAAACAACAGACTGTCCTAGCGGTTGGGTCGTGTTCAGATCATCTTGTTACAAGTTTGTCAAAGACGCTAAAGACACTTGGAGAGAATCAGAGGTACTCGGCTCTAGCGCATCTCTGATCTTAAAATAATTTTGATTGAATGCGAATGATTTATTAATCTGAAAAAGAACAGCAGAGAATATGAGATTTGTCTTTTCTTTACCCTGTCTGAATAATATGTACATAGATGATGAAACCAACTAATAAGGAATTCATATATTATCCCTTTACTCGCATTGTATCATTGACTTATCAAAAGTCTTTTATCAGCAAAATGTAAAGAATCACACTTCGATCAAACCTATCAGTTTGATTCAGAAGGTCCTTTCATCAGAAGACACGTAGTCACGTCATTTCTGTATAGTTATTGTTCTTCAATAACATAGACCTCTTTCAAATCTGCATACAAATAATTCACAGCAAACTACATGTATTCTTTCGACAAAAGCAATACAAATCGATAATAGAGAACAACTCAAAGTCCAAAGTACACGGACAAACAAAAAAGCACAGAAAAGCGAAATACGAGCAGCATAAAAAAGGAGACCCGTGGACACCTGGAGCTGACGTTACTTTATAAGAGTATGTGCTTATCCGGATCGACAGCAAACAACTCCCCTACTTATTGGCAAACACAGAAGTGTCTGCAAACGTTCATTAAATGAGGAGGTGGACAGGGTGAGAGGGAGGTGGGAGAAAGAGAAGCGGAAGGAGGGAGGAAGGGGAAGGAGGGAGGAGGGAGAGAAGGGGGAAAGGGTAGGGTAGGGAGGAAGGGTGTGTGTGAGGAGGAGGTAAGAGGGAGGGGAAAGGTGTATCCCTGTCCCCCCCCTTTTTTTTTTTATTAAAATTCACATCTGATTAAGACCATGTCCTGGATATGTAAATGAAATAAGAAACACGAAAGTATAGAAGCGAAATACTCTTTCTCTGCCGACTGTAGCGATTTATCATCTTGTCAAACGAGAAGTCTGATCACTGTAACTGAACTTACAGATGGATTGAACCATGATGTCCTTGGATAAGGACCTGTTATGGAGTCCTGTTGGAGATTTGAAACACTTTTTATCATTACAGTACATATGCTCATTAATGGGCGCTAAATTGGTTGAAATAGAGACAAAGGAAGAGAATAACTTCATAGAATCACAGGCCTACTTTTTAAGCAGCCGTAAGTAAACCTGTTTTAATTTTTTTCAAAGTAAGCACATGCTGGGTTTACGTCCCTGAATATTACTGCGATAGCGTCAGTGCTCTAATCGGTTTGTGATTACCTGTTCGGAGTAAACAATGATCATATTTGGTTCAGATCGCACAGTGCTCGATTTGGTTTGCGATTTTTATTCCCTCTACGATTTGTGTTTAGCATTCGACAAGTTTTGTTTTTCATTTTTGGTTATAGGTAGTGATATCAGTTACTGGCTGGGAGGTGCAGACATAACATCGGAAGGAGAATTCCGCTGGGTTAAAAGTCAAGAGAAATTTAATTTCACCGACTGGCAACCTGGGAACCCGTCTGATTCATGGCACAACGAGGACTGTGTTCATCTTTTGTAAGTACTGTTCCATTATCTTCTATCATAAGTTCATTTTGATATCATGAAGTTCGATGCTCTCCATCAAGAGCTTTTATATGAAAAACTAGCTATATAGAGTAGGAATTATAAGCATCGGGTGGTTAGACAAATAGAACATGATAAGCCTTCATGGACAAACCAGAGAAAGTACTATACGCACTAAGATATTACAAACCATAGAATTCAAACAAAAAACGAGACCATAGAGAGAAAATAACTGCGACAAGAACAGCTAAGCAGAGCAGTCATGTGATCATAGAGACAGAAAGCACGAAAAGACCAATAAGCAACAGAACAGTCACAGCAAGACCAATGAACAGGAAGATATATATAGGATCTCAAATGAATTTTCATTTCATACGATGTATTATGAAACGAGTTGTGTGTTTTATATCCCCGAGCCTTGGCATTTCTTTTTATCACATGATTCTGCCAAAAAAATGTTTATTTCCAACGTGAAATCAACGATTCTGAGAACTAGAGGCGAATCACGCCATGACCTATTGAAGTCGCCTGCTACGCTTTGAGAAGTAGTTCCCATCGTAGATGTTCCGTGCGTAAAGAGAAAAATATTTCAACTTTGTTTAGAACTTTAATGCAATAATTATTTCATCAACAACAATTTCAATCATTGATATTGAATTTGCGTCTTAATCTAACAATTGACCGATATTTGAAAGGTCACACTTGTCACAGTGTAGGTGATGAGGCTCCAAACTTGACCAATCGCATTCGAGCAGAGCGATATGTAACGTGTTATCATAACATTTGATCATGAAACTGCATAACTGCTGTATCATGTGATAAACTACGATACACTGAACATATTGAAACATCATTCAAAAGAAAACAACAACGCTACTGAAAAACACACACATTGTACATTCAGCATTATCATTCGATAGGTTGTTACACCAGAGAGCAGAAATGACCCAAAGGGCCGACGTAAAGACAATCAAAGGGACAGTATGACACAAGTTATTGATAACCGTTATAATCCTTCATTTTTAGTTTAGCCCTCATCATTCAATATGCTTCATATATTGCTTAGGGAATAAATAGAGCTACAACTTAAATCTTTTCTTAGGTTCGATCGCCAGACCAGTCTGTTGGCGTGGAATGACGTTGCTTGTGAGAACAGATACAACTTTATATGTGAAAAGACGTAAGTTTTAACATCGGTGAATTAATCCAAACACAAAATCCGAAATCAAAATCACAATCTCTATCAAAAACCTTACAAATTCTTGAAAAAATACAAAACAGAGCTTCCTTACGAGAAGGGGCCACATCACTCACGCTCACAGTTGCAAACAAAAGAATGATAGTGGACAATCTGGTGAAGGCCCTTGAGTACTTGCTTCCTTTAAGGTTTCGTGAAATTATAAGCATCATTTTTGGAGATGTCGAAAATGCTTCAGCAAGTTAGAGCCCTCGATGGCCATATTTGTGAGACAATCGGCACGAAAAAACACAAACTTTGTAGAGGATCATGAGTACGTGTTTCCTGTAAGGTTTCGTGAAATTCTGTGCAGCGGTTGCAGAGGAGAAGTCGAAAATGCGTCAGTCAATCGGAGCCCTCGGTGGCCACATTTGTTGACCCATCGGCACGAAAAACACAGATTCGGTAGAGGATCCTAAGTATTTGCTTCCTGTAAGGTTTCGTGAAATTCTGTTCAGTGGTTGCAGAGGAAAAGTCGAAAATGTAAAAAGTTTACGCCTGACGACGGACGGCGCGCTATGACAATAGCTCACTTGAGCTTTGCTCAGGTGAGACAAAAAATATGACAAACAGACGGAGACAATAACACAGCTTCATAGACACACGAGGGACAACTACAGACCAGTGCAAGTACGGAATGTAAAAATTAGAGTGAAACTTTGAAAGAGAAGTACTATTTATTCTGTGTCAAAAGGAGAGTGAAAACAAAGGTATCTAAGGAAAATACAGTACAAAAAATATACAAACTTAATTGTCAAATACATCTTAAAACTGTCATACATGGAAACTCTTACACTTATTGTTACAGTATGAGTGAAAATCAAGAGGTCATTATCGGATGAAGAAACAAAACAGAATATGAGGCAATTTGTAAGTATCTTATCTATGAAAAAAAATTGAGGACAACTTCGATCATTGTCTCGAACATGTCCACGTTGTGAAGTCCACATTGTAAGGTCTACTAAACAGTAAACACAGCAACCCACAAAAAAAAATCATGTTCAAGATGTCATACAAACGCAGATACCACAGGGGACACCGGACACAGACACACCCTCTCACACACACAAACAACAAAGAGCAAGACAAACAATTATTTCATTATGTAACACGATGGATGAGCCGTAAAAACCAATGACATCTGGAACCGATTAAATATCGATTAATGTATTGTCATTCGAGTTTCATGTATTGGTTGTCTAGTTTGATTGTTTGTTTTCGTGTGCATCGTTGTCTCCCTTTGTTTGGTGCAGTTGTTTTTTCTGATGTTCGTTTTTTTTAATGCTGCGGATATGTTCCGCTGTGGTAAGTGCAGAATTGTTTTACTGGATATCCTTTCCACTTCCTTATAAACAACCCCCCCCCCCAAAAAAAAACCCCACCGACAACAGTTTGCTTCCTCTACAATAGATAATATTATCAGAATTTTGTGTATATTTGGATAAGGGTGTGTACGTACGAGTGTATCGGTCTTGTAAAAACGTGAGATTTGTCTAGATGTTCATTATACTTTGCATGTAGATTAAAGCTGTCCTTCGCGAGAGAAGACCACTAAATGTTTTTTTTTTTTCAAAATCAAGCCATTCCAACCTTTTTTCCTTTTTCTGCTTATAGTCCATATCAAAAACTCTAAAGGAACCCCAATTTTTGTGTCGCCTGCGAAGCATAGCGACACTTAGGGATCACTTTGTCCGTTGTCCGTCTGTCTGTCTGTCACACTTTGGGTGTCACAGCCCATAACTTTTGATTGGTAAATGATAGGGCTTTGATATTTCACATGTGTATTTCTTGTGACAAGACCTTTCTACACATGCCATAATCTTGACCTAGTGACCTTGACCTACATATTTGACCTACTTTTCAAAAAAATTAACAATGGATATATCTTTTGATTGGTAAGGGTTAGGACTTTGATATTTCACACATACAATTCTTGTGGCAAGACCTTTCTACACAAACCATAATTTTTGACCTTGTGACCTTGACCTAGATATTTGACCTACTTTTGAAAAAAAGATGAGATTCACTATATCTTTTGATTGGTAAGTGATAGGGCTTTGATATTTTACATGTGTATTCCTTGTAACAACGCCTTTCTACACATACCATAATTTTTGACCTATTGACCTTGACCTACATATTTGACCTACTTTTCAAAATATTAAGATTGTATATATCTTTTGATTGGTAAGTGATAGGGCTTTGATATTTCACATGTGTATTCCTTGTGACAAGACCTTTCTACACAGACCATAATATTTGACCTTGTGACCTTGACCTAGATATTTGACCTACTTTTCAAGAAAAGTCAAATTGGCTATATCTTTTGATTGGTAGGTGATAGGGCTTTGCTATTTCACATGTACTTTCCTTGTAACAATGCATTTCTACACATACCATAATTTTTTACCTTTTGATCTTGACCTAACTATTTGACCTTCTTTTCTAAGAAAGTAAGGTTGTATATATCTTTTAATTGGTAAGTGATAGGTCTTTGCTATTTCTTATGATGAGACCTTTTTGTTACAAATTTTTACATAGTGACCTTGGCCTAGATGATTGACACTGTTTTCTGAAAATTTGAGAATGACCATATCTTTTAATTTGTAATTAAGAGGTCTGATATTTCAAATGAATTTCATTTGACAAAACTATTCTACTGTTACCAATAATTTTGATCCACTTTCTAGAATAATAAACCGCTTCGCAGGCGACACCAGCATTCCTTGGATTGCTATTTTTTATGAGTAGTCATCGAATTGAGACAAAGAAATGTCTGACAACACATGTTCATCAACCAAAACAAACCCCACAAAAACACCAACAATCCCCCCCCCCAAAAAAAATCAGTAAAAAAAACAAGAGCCCCAGGGGGCACAACGCTCACCTGATACCCATGCACGCTCTAATTGACATACTGACATTGAATACTGATAGTGCCAGTACCAGGATTTTAGCCCACAACCTTTCTAAAAAGATTTTTGCCGGATGCAGAGAAGTTTTTTTTTCAGACAACCTTTGAAAGTACAAAAAAGAAAAAATAGCCACATTTCAAAACAATAACTTTTTTACTGATTTGAAAAGACGGATAAAGTGGTCCAACGTCATATGCCCAGCTAGTATAGTTCAATTATGCAACATCAAAAATAAAATCATATTGTACATTAATGTGCAGCAGAAAAAGAATAAAACAATGAAACGATTTCATAAATTAAGTTTATTTAAAATTGAACACAAAACCTTTCATTATTGATAGCTAGCATGCCAGAAATTATAAAGCCTGTGTTTGTGAAACGAGAATGCCCCCGGCGGCATCTTTGTTAGTATAAAGGCCATTTTCTGTTAAGTATGTGAGAGGTCAGGGTCAGCGCAATATTGGTATCAATGGAAAGATCTTGTCACAAGGAATACACATGTAAAAATTGAAACCTCTATCACTAACCATTCAAAAGTTATGCCCAATGTTAAAGTTTTTGAGAAGTACGTCAAAGGTCAAGGTTATGGTCACGAGGTCAAAAATTTTGGTATCAATGGAAAGGTATTGTCACAAGGAATACACATGTGAAATATGAAACCTCTATCACCAGCTTCCATTTAAAAGTTATGCCCAATGTTAAAGTTTTTCGGAAAACAGACAGACAAACAGACAGACGAACAGGCCAAAAACTATATGCTCCCGAATCTTATATTCCAGGGGCATAAAAAACAAAGATTTTTCGGTTTTGCCTTTATTCATATTAAAGTATACTGAAATCTATGAATGCTTTTGAATAGTATTGATTTCATCTCAAATACATGAAACGTACAGTTAAAATCGTTTTAATCCAATATTTATCAATTCAAGTGAGTTGTGCTGCTTGTGCAGAAATTGGACCAGTTTGTTTTCCAAAAAGCAGTGTATGTTGTGTCAAACCTCATGACCCAGTGAAGCCACTTGAACAAATAATTTTCAGTGAATATGCTGAAATGCGGCGCTTCTTGCCTATGCATATTTCAACAGGCGAGAAGGAGCGTCGCATTTCAGCATACGCTGTTCAACAACTCAAGTGATTTCTCTAGGTTTCGTAGTTTGAAACAAATTAAAAGGCCCATGAAATTGTTAAGGTTGTCCAACTAGCAGACCTACAACATCGTTATTTACTGTTAAAAAATTGTTTTACCTCATCAAAGGTCTGTTACACGGACAAGTTGTTAGCGGAGAGAGTTCATGAAATGTATCGGTTGCATAGGATTTGCCGACAAAAAGTTATTTGGTCCGATAAAAACTCATCATGTATCTATTATTTGAACAGATAAAAATTCCCAAATGTCTTATCACAGGAACCTGTCATTTTATGAGAGAAAATGTTTTATTATTCACAACCTCAGGCCTCTGTGTTCCTCTTAGAAATATTATACATACAAGATGTCGAACACAGTGGCTTATGGTTGTAAATAATAATTTATTTACTCTATTTAAACAACAGCTTTCTGTGGTCCAACATTTCATAGGAAGATTTCAGGAACTCTGAACTGAATTATTTATTTCAAGAATTTCAGATATTAAATGTCCTATGCATTCTCAAAATCCGGAGGAAGAGATTACTCATTAGACGTTTCTTCAAGAAATCAGTCCGTAAATTACTTCATCTAAGAGAGTCTAAGACAGAGGAAATTCGAGCAAACTTTATGCATGATAACAAGTTGCAAGTGTTCCAAGTACATGAATGATAACCATTATGAAAGTGTTCCAAGTATAATGCACATTTCATTAAATTAAAAATCTATTCCGTTTGCACTGTATCTCCTGAAATGTATCGCAGTATTTCTACATGGGGAATCCCCTTCAGGTGTAATCCAAGGAAATCGTTTTAGCGGGGAATCCCTTCCCTTTTGACTGGTGAACAGGGCAGAATAAAAGGTGTCAAAACTATTGAAAATTTAAAAATAGCACATGAAATCAATGTACCATTCCCTGTAGTCGGGATAAATTGAGTTTTGAACCTGTTTTTGTCTTTTATGCAATCTATTGATCGATTTAAAAATAGATGAAATTTGTAAAATTTTCGAAATGGATAGAGGGGTGATGTAAAAAAGTGGAATTTGTGAGAAAACGGTATGCATGACCCCCCTTTTTTCTATTATTTTTATGTGTGTCAAAGGTGTCCAAATCCAACGAGACCAAATTCATAATTATTGAATGAAGGATTGGAAGTCACTCAAATTGAGCTAAATGATTGATCATACAAAGAAGGTTTTTATTTCTTTGGATGACACCTTCAGGTACACGGCAAAACATGGCCGCTTTTGAAATCTTGTTCCCGACTTTAAAAATAAAAATTCTAAATAAGTATAAAGAATTTAAATAATTGAATCATATCACATAAAAGGTCAATCAATAAGACATTGAAGCATGTGTCACTTGTTGAATTATCAGCTGTAACTATGGATGAAAGGTCGATCAAAAAATGATTAATCATACAAAGAAGGTTTTTTTTCCTGTAGTTGCACCTGAAGCATTGGGCATGGAAAACATACATTATACCTATGTACAATCTTAAAAAATATTCCTTAAAAATCCAAAAGTGGATATCTTGACAAAATTCTTTCACTTGTAGGGTACCATGCATGAGTACCTCATACCTACAAATTGTCATGACAATCTGAAGAGTGGTTATAGAAAAGAAGCAGAAAATGTATGAAAATCACCCCCCTTCCTTTTTTACATAAGAAATAAATTCATAAAAAATCAAAAAAATAAAATTTAAGCATAAAATACATATCAAAGCATTAAGTAAGTTAAATATGATAAATATGTACTAAATGAGTGTGTAAAATCATACACTTATTGAGTTATTTAAAGAAATAGTGCAAAAATGTGCATTTCTGACTAAGTCCGAAAAGACGTCAAAAACGCGTCAAAAATTTGACTTTGAAGTGGAACCAAAAATAACAACACTTCTTAAGACATCTCTCTAGATCATCCTGATGCTTTCGGTTTGTCGATACATGCTTCGGTTCTGAAGAAGAAGTTTGTCAAAGGAGGGTACCCCCCGTGACCGACTTTTGGCTGTGGTGGCGCCACCTGTTGACAGATCCGGACGAAAAACAACAACACTTGTAGGGGACCATGAGTACTTCATACCAACCAAGTTTCATCAAAATCCCTTCAGCCGTTCTGGAGAAGAAGTTTAAAATGTGAAAAGTATACGACGACGGACGACGACGGACGACGACGGACGACGACGACGGACGACGGACGCAACACTATGACAATAGCTCACTTGAGCCTATGGCTCAGGTGAGCTAAACAAGAGGCCCAAGTGGGCCTATATCGCTCCCCTGAGAACCATGTCACTTTTGCTGAATGACTGAATACATGCACATTGTAATGGTGATTGTTAGTGTGGTCCATCCTTAAAGTCATGTAAAAAAAAAAATCCAAAAAAATATTTTGGCACAGAATCTATATGAAAGCATTATATTAATGGCATCAAGTGTGATTAATATAACAGCAAATTAGGTCTCAAAGACATGCTTTCAATGTGTTAGTTCAGGAAATAGTATGAAAATGTCCATTTCTGACAAAGTCCGAAAAGACATAAAAAATTTGACTTCAGAGTGGAACTAAAAACAGGAATACTTCTTAAGAGATCCCTCTAGATCATTCTGATGCCTTCGGTTTGTTGATATATGCTTGGACTCTGAAGAAGTAGTTTGTCAAAGAACCCTGTGACCTACTTTGCCCCGGGTGGCGACACTTGTTGACGGATCTTGATGAAAAACAACATTACTTGTAGGGAACCATTAGCATATCACACCTACCAAGTTTCTTTAAAATGCCCCAGCGGTTCTGAAGAAGAAGTTGAAAATACCCTCCCCCACCTCTTCCAATTCAATAAGAAAACAAGCAGATTCAGAGAATCGTGGTCCCCCGCTTGGGGTGTTTGACTCAGAAAAATCTGAGTCCTTTATGTAGCTCAAATATCTAGGTCATGGTCACGAGGTCAAAAATTTTTGTGTCAGTGTAAAGGTCTTGTCACAAGGAACTCACATGTGAAATATGAGAACTGTATCTCTTCTGGTTAAAAAGTTATAGCCAAGGTTAAAGATTTTGTGACACAGACAGACGGACGGACGGACGGACAGATGAATGAGATTTAATGTCCCCCGCTTTAGAGTACTGCAAACGGTACAAAATATGCCTGTCATGAAAAATTTGTGAAGGTTATTTTATCACATTACTTGACCAGAAAGAACAACTTGCATATTTGATCTGCAACTGAGGAAAACAAAGTGATGTACCAAATGAAATGACAAGATTAGAACTTGGTATGAAGTTTATAAAAATAAAGTTACAAAAAATAACAACACTTCTTAAGACAGCTCTCTAGATAATTCAGATGCTTTCGGTTTGTCGATACATGCTTCCGTTCTGAAGAAGAAGTTTGTCAAAGGAGGGTACCCTCTGGGACCTACTTTTGCCTCTGGTGGCGCCACCTATTGAGAGATCTGGACGAAAAACAACAACACTTGTAGGGGACCATTAGTACTTCATACCTTCCAAGTTTCATGAAAATCTGCCAAGCGGTACTGGAAAAGAAGCAGAAAATGTATCAAGATCAACCCCCCCCCCCCTCCCTTTTTACATAAGAAAATAATTTATAAAAATTCATAAAAATAAAATTTGAGCATAAAATACATATCAAAACATTAAGTAACTGAAAAAGATAAAGATGCATTAAATGAGTGCATAAAATCATACATTTATGGAGTAACTGAAAGAAATAGTGCAAAAATGAGCATTTCTGACGAAGTCCAAAAAGACATCAAAAACGCGTCAAAAATTTGACTTCGGAGTTGAACCAAACATAACAACACTTCTTAAGACATCTCTCTAGATCATTCAGATGCTTTCGGTTTGTCGATACATGCTTCTGTTCTGAAGAAGAAGTTTGTCAAAGGAGGGTACCCTCTGGGACCTACTTTTGCCTCTGGTGGCGCCACCTGTTGAGGGATCAGGACGAAAAACAACAACACTTGTAGGGGACCATTAGTACTTCATAACTACCAAGTTTCATCAAAATCTGTTCAGCCGTTCTGGAGAAGAAGTCGAAAATGTGAAAAAGTTTACGACGACGACGGACGACGGACGCCAGACGCCGGGCGGATGGACGCCGGACGGTGCGCTATGACAATAGCTCATTTGAGCTTCGCTCAGGTGAGCTAAAAAGGGGAAAAAAATTTTTGGGGTTCCGCCGGGGTTTGAAGCCACTCGCCATGGGTCCATTGGGCGTGGAAAACATACATTATACCTATGTACAATCTTAAAAAATATTCCTTAAAAATCCAAAAGTGGATATCTTGACAAAATTCTTTCACTTGTAGGGTACCATGCATGAGTACCTCATACCTACAAATTGTCATGACAATCTGAAGAGTGGTTATAGAAAAGAAGCAGAAAATGTATGAAAATCACCCCCCCCCCCTTCCTTTTTTACATAAGAAATAAATTCATAAAAAATCAAAAAAATAAAATTTAAGCATAAAATACATATCAAAGCATTAAGTAAGTTAAATATGATAAATATGTACTAAATGAGTGTGTAAAATCATACACTTATTGAGTTATTTAAAGAAATAGTGCAAAAATGTGCATTTCTGACTAAGTCCGAAAAGACGTCAAAAACGCGTCAAAAATTTGACTTCGAAGTGGAACCAAAAATAACAACACTTCTTAAGACATCTCTCTAGATCATCCTGATGCTTTCGGTTTGTCGATACATGCTTCGGTTCTGAAGAAGAAGTTTGTCAAAGGAGGGTACCCCCCGTGACCGACTTTTGGCTGTGGTGGCGCCACCTGTTGACAGATCCGGACGAAAAACAACAACACTTGTAGGGGACCATGAGTACCTCATACCTACCAAGTTTCATCAAAATCCCTTCAGCCGTTCTTGAGAAGAAGTCGAAAATGTGAAAAGTTTACGACAGACAGACGACAGACGTCAGACGACAGACGACAGACGACGGACGACGGACGCCGGACGGATCGCTATGACAATAGCTCACTAGAGCCTTTGGCTCAGGTGAGCTAAAAAACAAAGAATACATGAAAACACCGAAGAATTCCTGGATCATATCAATACTAAGTAATCTATTGTTGATAAGGAAACCGTTTTCATTTAAGAAATAAAAAATGACAAGCCGGGCTCTATTGTCTCATAATGCCCGAGCGTCCTCAGCCAATCACATTTATTACCGAGCCGCGTCAGCGGCGAGGTGATAAATGTGATTGGCTGAGGACGCGAGGGCATTATGAGACAATACAGCCCGGCTTGTCATTTTTTATTTCTATTCTAATGATGACCAAACTTAGACCTTTCGATTCTTGGTAAAAACCAGTTCCTGCCGGTTTATCTGCTTTCAGAAAATGGGTAGGCGTGGCTTATCGCTATAGGGCCTATATTGGAGAATAGAGCCCGGCTCGCGTCTGTTGTCTTAATAGGGAAAAATAATCAAGTCATATTAGAATAAAACTTTTAAGTTATATTATATGTACATATTTTAAAATACAAAAATGTAAAATCATGGAGGGTTTTTTAATATTTGTGTTGCAAGTTGAATTCAAGAGTTTTGTGAAAAAATAAAAGAGTTTAAAATAGCTTTTTGTGTACTTTTTACATGTATTTAACAGAATAAACTGATGCAAACACTTTCTTTTGATTTTCAGGTCTGCATCTCTACTTCATTTGAAAGTGAAAGTTTGTTTTCTCTAGCAAATGTGTTAATGAAAATTAAATCATTTCATTTTTCGTTGTGACTTTTATGTCTAGCTACCAAAACTTGTAGATTATGTTGACCAGCAGTGAAGTGTACGTTAACCTTTTGAATGTTAAACGTCATCAAATAAAGCAGTATGAACCGGACATGCACGTTTTGGGTACATAACCCTCGTCAGTGATTCTCAATCTGAATAATGGAATACGGCCAAAAAATGTGATAGTCATTATCTCCAAAAATGTACCGAAAGACAGCAGGAAGGATGGAATATGATGCTACACGACCCACGTTTTAAAAATTTCAAGAAATTTTGATAATAGAATTTTTTTCAATGCGTTGAAGAAACGATCAACCCTAGAAGTTTATAGAACTTGGCTACTTGTGCCCTTGATCCAAGTCTGAAATTCGTGAATGAAAGTCAAACACCAAACCCAAAATCAGAGTCAGAAAATCAAAATCAAGAGGCTTGCAAATTATCTAAAAAATACAATAATAAACAAAGATAGGGAGGATACAGTGAAAACAACGGAACGTTTTCTCACGAGAAAAGAAAAAAACGGACGAACAGACGGAGAAAATTATACAGCATGATAAGAACACGACGGACAAATCATTATATAATGGAAAATCTTAAGAGTCCGTACGGAATTTGTTGTACCCAACTTGTAGGTGGCGCGGCACGTTTAATACCGCGCTGAATTAACAAGTTTGGTTTTAAATCTTTTCAAACATCACAGGTATCATGTTAGGTCATGTTTTGTTTTTATTCTGTTTTGCGTCCTTTTGAACTTAAGAAAGCTATAAGCCAGCCAGGGAGAAAAACAAACAAGCACAGTAATTCTATATTATGTGACTCTATGTCAAATCTGACAGACATTTGTTTCATTTGATTAGTCAATAAAAGATAGATAATGCACTGTCTGGAATATTTGCAGTACTTTTACGGGAAATATAAAAAAATAAACAATTTCCCGAGTGTTGTTGGAGATCCCCTCCTTTCCTTCAGGATCTGTTCATCCTTTTTTCAGCGACATGGGTAGACTTTTGTAATAGTACATACGGGAACTGCCTCGGATAAAGCAGTTTCAACATATAAAACAAATAAACAAAATCAAAGAGAAACAAACAAACAAAAGAAAACCATGAAGTTGATCAGGTTTTTAACCTTTAATTACGCCAGCATTTGTTAGAGAGACAATCAGCATGTCCTAAAATGGCATATAAAATAAGAATGTCAAAAAGTTAAACTGAAATCTGTAAAAAAGAACATGACCCACATGTTAACAATTCCCCCTTTTGAATATAAATTATTTTTCTCAGCTTGGCTGTTGTACATCCACCACTATACAACACATTATACCGAACCACTAGCTATCTATTCTCATAGACATTGTATATGAATCATGAATTTTCTGGGTAGTCAACAAACTGTTGATCAAATTTGATTATTTTCATTATTTTACAAATAGCAAACACAAAACAGACAACAAACATCCTCTGATTTATAAATAAGTAGTGAAAATCCTCACCATATCTTTACCCCGTCTAGATAAGATCTATATTGCGGTAACCACAAAACGTCATGATTTTTCATCGTTTGGGCCTCAAGCTTTCTCAAAGTTCCTGACTTGAAATCATAAGGATCGAAATTAAATTTCTTAAAAAAATCTAAAATGACATGTTTAGTCGGCCTTGTCACATGCCATCTATATTCCATTAATACACCCTGAACATCTACTTTTTCGAAAAATTTGACCGCTCCCTGGAACGCTTTATGCTCTGATCCCTCCACATCCATCTTTATTAGTGATTTTCTAAATGCACAAGCATGAGGTAAGTCTAGAATATCATCCAGTGTAGCTGTTTTTAATATAGTGGCTTTATTAAAATTGAACACATTGCCATCCCATGCCACCTTGAGTTTATGAAGGTCGGAGTTATCGTCCATGAAAGCGCCACCAAACCCACCACCTGTGGCGTGTATTATTTTAACTGGGGTGTGATCGTTACTGATTGCATTATGGATGATGGTTAATTTATTCAGCACATTCCCAGCTGTTGCCGAAGCACAGATGTGTTGTGTGCTCTCCGTAGTTGCTTCTAACGCTATAGCATTTCTTCCGTATTTCGCAGCTTGAAGGGAGTTAACTCCGATATTTGCTCCGATGTCAATCAGACTAACTTCCGGATCTAGTTTCAGGAGGGGATATAACGTTTTAAAGACATGCGGTTCAAAATTGTGAGTCCTGAGAACAGCTTTTGAGATCCCGTCAGAGGCAGGGTCGTGAATATATATTGGCATGTCTCCAACAAGTGAATGAAATGTTACTTTACCAAAGTGAAGTTTGTCTTGAATCAATCCTTCAACATCCGAACATATGTTTTTGTCGTAAATCCAAGAACTTTCATTGTACATAAACACCTGTGGTTCTGTATTAGAATTCATCGTTTCTTTATTTGGATCACATTTTGATATAATAGGTCTAACCGGGCTGTCTACTACCGGGGTATTCTCCAGTAATTTCGCCCCCATAGTTCTATCGGGCATTCCTCTTTCGGGAATAATGTCTTTACGGGCGTATTGTCCGTTATCAGATTGGCTACCTCTATCAAGAGAGAATCTATTTGAGTTTGAATTTCCATTATCTCGCTGAATGGTACTTGAACGTGGACCGGATGAAAAATGATACCTCCATGAAATCAGAAGAAGAAGAAGTACCGTTACACACAACAGTGCTGTTTGAAGCCAGTTAAGTCTGCAACCGACGCTCTTCATCATGATATCTGTAAGACAAAAACATAAACTACTCAAATAATTCATGTGATATAACACCTCAAACGGGTATTTATATACGTCCCTAGAATATAAGGATGTTAATTTGACTGAAATTATTTGTAAAATTATGTTATAGACCCATCTATGCCTGGGGATTTTTCATTTCTCATTTTTCAGTGAACGCAAAGCGTTTATGACTTCAGAATACACTATTTTCTCGTCAATTTCAAAGGACAAGGGGCGATTTGGGCTTAAAATGGCCGATGTCGGAAAATTAATGACAGTTATTGTGGACATAGAGGGCGTCTTCCTCTGTTATTTGGTATATAAATTATAGGAATCGGACAATGTTTAGATGCCGAATAAAGCATTCAAAGTATCCATGGTATGACGTTGACGTCGCACTTCTGACGCCGTTTTCGCTATTTGACTTTGTCACAAAGCGCTCTCATGTATATAAATTTTCGGCAATGTTTGATAAACCAATACTTATTTTGGGTCTTTGTATCTTTAATCCTTTAATCTTTAATGTGTCCATACATTCATATATACATGTACGTTTGTTTTCACTTACTATATACATGTATACAATTTCATATTAGCGGATAAAGAAGGGGGTGATGGATACACACTCTTGAGCAGAGGACGGAAGGGTTTTAGAAAAAAATGTTGACATTTAGTTCCGACTGTTAACGCTGTTCGAACCAAGTATTTTGAAACGATTCTAGGGTCTAATAGCAATTCTCCAAATTGCTTTCGTTTAAAATCTGAAAAGTGTTTAAATAATTTTCGTAGGGGAGGAGGGATACTTCGTCCCGTGAACCAACTTCGAGATGGCTTCCAGACGCCTATACGTTTGGTTAATGAGCAACCTTTTCCCTGAATATTCTGTATCCGCCCCTGGATGAGGTTGAAGTATCCATTCCTAATGAAATAACATAAAAAAATATGCGACAAGGGAGTATACATTTTAAACAAATGAATACGTCAAACATGTATAAAAAGTCGTATTTTGAATTCATGATAAATGTAAGACAAGTATTAGCTTTTACAAAAAGCTTGCCGTCAGATAGCTGACTGTAAATATTGTAAAAAATTGGAAGAAAATGCATTTTACTTATCGCACATTTCCGGGCTTTTCCGCGTTTTTACCGATTCAAGTGACGGAAATTTCCGATAATCTGCGATTGTTATAGGACGTATCGATACAAAGACTTTTCTATGCATATTTCGGACGAAAATACACTGATGCGATATGACTTTCATTTGTCAGGTCATCTAGACTCTTAAGCCGACCTGGTGAGAGAATCTTATACATAGGTTCTGAATAACCTAGACGGATATTTGCATTTTATGAAATTGTCAACCAATCATACTGCCAAGAGGTATTCTATCCGTGCAAGTAGGTTACGAATGATTTCAGTATACCGTCAGTCATGACTGACGGTAATTACGTGCACTGGAAAAAAAAAGGTTCAAATGAGTTTTACTTAGCCAGCCATCTGTCTGTCCGTCCGTATAATTCTTCATTTTCTTCCGCACAGAATTTCGGGAAACCTTATAGAATGATGAACAAGCTGTTACAGCGGTATCCATGGCAACGAAGTCTCCGGAGCTGGCTTATTTCATGGTTCCAAAAGTGCTATAAATAGAATGACCTCGTTACCATGGCAACCAGAGGTCACATTGGCTGAAAAGTGTTATTTTCATGGTCAGTACTTAATATATACCCATTATACCGAAAATCATCAAAATCCATGACATGCAGTGCCGAACGATTTTGGTCCTTACAGAGAATGGCTATTAATCTATATATACACAAAACATGAAAACAAAACAATGGCTTATGAAATCGCTCTAAAATCACGGCCAAATAGGGGGCATATCGCCCCTTGTCCTTTTTCTTAATGTTCTGAAGGTATCCTATATACAAAACATTATATGTATTATATAGTTAGAATCACAGCATATCTGTACCTATACACTGCCATCCATAAATAACTACATGTATACAAACAAGGAAATCATTCTAACTTCTTTATAAGTGTATCCTAATTTTACAACCCTGAACTTGAAAGAATTATAATAATTGGCTTTACATAATTCAAAATTATGAATTGTGATAAGGAAAATGTAAGAAGAAACTTTTTTCATCTGCACAATTTTTTTCCAAAAATTGTCATTTTTTTATAGAAAAGAATAAAAGTTAAAAAAAACTTCAAATATTTTGGTCAAGTTTGTTAAAAATTATTTCTACAAGGTTCATTGTTAGAATTATACAGTAATGGATTTGAAACTGTTCATTTTATAACAGCAGCATGAGTAGAAATAGTGTATACTAGTTTATGGATGGCAGTGTATATACTATTAGACAACTTAGAAACGACGTAGATAACTTTTCAGCGTTCTTTTTTTCTATACGTTGTCAACATTATTGAATATTTCTTATATTTGTGAATTATTCATGTTACATTTTCTAATCAAAAAGAATAACATTGTGTATGTATAAAAAAAACAATATTTCTACTTCATAATTTCATTTATTCTTGCCCTAGAGCTAAGAAACTTCAAGCAAATATTGTTCGTGTGGAAAAAAGCGGCTGTTTTGATTTTGATGACAACAGGCACAACGAAACACAATGGTGAACTCATTTTATTTTTACTTAGAACCAACAACCCTTTTCATCGCCAAGCGATACAAATCCCCTACCGGTATAAATCGGAGACCAATACTGAACTCAATGCATGTGCAGACAAATACCAGTTCGGTACCTGTAATAACATCAATAAAGAAAAGACAAGAAAACTGAAACTGTAATGAAAATAACAAAGTCACAAACTATATTAAAACTAGGTCAGCTGGAGCAAATATTGAACATGATCTATCACAAACCAAAACTCAGTCCAACATTTGCGATACATGTAACAGTGAAAAAAGGTCTGAATTTTCAAATCTAGGAAAAACTTGAATTTTACTAAGTCCAAGAACAAGAACTCTTGTAGGTAAAAATAGGTCAATTGAAACTAATTCGAACTTCCTCTGAATTACACCGACATATATTCACATACTTGTACCAAAAAGTAGTTCAATAGCTTCAATAATGAAGAAAACAGTCCAGAAAAGTTAAAATATTATGATTGTAATGAGTACTCTTCGACGTGTATGACGGAATCAAGACTAAAACTCAATTTTTATAAATATAAAAATGTAAAATAAAAAGATATACTCACATATCAAAACTTATTTCAATATACATGTATACAATAACAGTTTTATAAAATTCGAAAAACTAAAGTGTGACAAACAGAAACAAAGTTTAAAAGTTAGTTATGTGAACATTTTCATACTTCTTAGGGGCATGCCATGCTAAAAACAAGACGTTCAGTAGTTTTAGGGAAATCATCTATTCGAAAATCATTGATAAAAGGGGAAAAAAGGAATAGCTATTCAAAAATGAAACCACGTGAAAGTATAAAAGCTTTGATGAGTTTCAGATAATTAATGTGGAATTTTTTTTTTAATTTTCACAAAAAATCAAAGAAATTTTACTCTTTTCTTCCAACCTTTCAGCTCCAGAGTAGTGCATATGATGATCGTTCATGGATGATATAGACCAAACAAAACCCCTCCAACTCGCCTCTTTTAATTAACATATATTCTGCATCCTTGTTTTTTGCAAAGCCTCGAAATTGTCGCTATTATACAGAAATCTGTGTTTTGTTTTCAATAAGAAATCTCTGCTTTCTGTATACTACCAGTAAAAAATCCTGATTCATCATGAAATCAATAATTGATGGTCATTTGTAGTGTTACTTTATTAGTGACTAATTTTAGATCTCCTGGTGTTTTGGGTTAAAAAATAGCTTATTGCTGGAGAATATTATATCTGAAAATGGATAGCCTATACGTATTTTAACGGTTATTTCTTAGATTTGCTCGTAAATAAGATATTTGAAGCAAGTATATTTTCTACTTTATTTCAGGTCAAAAAAACCTATTTCTCATTTCTCCAAAAATAATAGATTCATCATATTAATCATATTAGCTATAATTATAGGTTGATAGTTATTCTGTAATATAATCATTCAACTTACATGTATCCAATGAAAGTTGAATGAAACATTTTTTATGTCATACAAGTACTTTTAGTTCTATAATGCCTACGTTTTGGGGTAGAATATGCATTTTTGGTCCAAAATGGCTTTTTTTGTTAGGATAGAAAATATTTCAATAACTCGTGATCTTCTGGCCAAATCATCTAGATTTCATTATAATATAATATATGTCATATTCTTTTTAAAAAAACATTTAGTCATGGTTATGATATCGGTAAAGTGTGTAGACTATAAGGCCACTGTGTTCCCCTTTCTCCACATAAATCATGGACCCGGTCCTGAAAAGAAAGGGATATGCAGAATTTGATGGGGGTTGTTCTTGAGATGGGGATATTGGCAGGAAACGGATCCAAGACATGGCCCAGGTAGAGGTGTTCGACGAAAATAGTTTCAACACAAAGGGAACCTAAAAACCATTGATAAATAGGTCTGTCAAGAATTCTATAAATTGTTTCTTTCCCATTTCCGATGCGAATTTCATCTGTTGCACCCCTAGGTCTCCCGAATCACGTCACACCCCCCCCCTCCCCTTTTAACACATCACTGGAAATAATCATACAAACGATCATAAATGGAAATTCCAATGGATAATGAAGCTTATTTAAATATTCGGTAACTAGTCTACATGTATATTCTAATTGATATGAATTTATAAAGCCCATTTTCATTATGTGATTAGTCTGATCGAACACGCGATTTTCACGTGTCTAAACAATGAGGTCATGTATGTTGTAGGAACTTGTGTACCGCGACCATTTGCCTGTTTCTATATTACCATGTAAGTAAAACAATATGCAGTTATTATGCAGTTTTTTTTATTCTTTAGATTTAGCTAATTACATTTTCTAAAAGAAATTTTGAAATAAGGAACATGCAGAGATACAGCTATGTACTGTTTAGCGTTTTAGGCACGGTCCATTTGATATTCTGGGGGGGGGGGGGGGGGGGGGGCTTGGGTTTTTTCGAAAAAAATAATTTTGCTCTCAGTTTTGTTGAAAAAAATTTATTTGCTTATGCTGTGACAGAAAAAAATAATCTTGCTCTTACAAATAATCTGAATTTGAGGAATTACCATAAAATTTCGCTAAAATTCTTGAAAAATTTCCGGCTCGCTTCGCTCGCCGCAGTGTTCAATTTGTATCCAAAATTTTTTGCTCGCTTCGCTCGCCATATAGTTTTCTATCAAAACATTATTTGCTAATGGCAAAGTTCATATATTTGAAGAGATTAAAAGTTAAACATGTATGTGAATGAAAAAGGGCTTCCTTAAAAGCTTAAATATATTATCAAATTATCAATATTTATATATTGCTATTAATACATGTTGCATGTATCCCATACAATCTAATTCTATGTTCTTGTAAGCTTGGAAGGAGAACTTCAGTTATTCACCAATTTACAATTCTACATTTAAAAATTTGTCTAGGAGACCTTCCCCTCAGACCCTCTTATACATATTATATACATGTATCTTTTATAAAATATTGAGAATTGTATTGTAAAAATCTCTGTTTAAAAGTAAATTGAATACTTGCATGAAAATAAACTAATATATTAATGTTTAGAGTTTTGAGTAAAAATATAAATAGATTTCTATTGATAAAACACAAACATTCTTAATAGGCACATCACTTTATGAAAAAACATTTCCTTGCTCCAACTTTGCAAGAAAAAAAAAATTTTGCCCCGGTCCGGTGCGAAAAAAATAATCTTGCTCCGACAAAAAACCCAAGCCCCCCCCCCCCCCCCCCCCCCCCCCGAATATCAAATGGACCGTGCCTTAGTATACACTGAGGAATATGTGACAAAATCGTACGTATAAGAATTTAACTATCGTATTTTAGTATGTTAATGTAAGTACTTTTATTGTGCTTTTTGCATGACTATCTTTCGATATCCCGAAGGTTGGGGTAGGCGTAAAGCAAACGTTTAAAAAAAAAAAAAAACAGTATCTGTGGCTATTTACGATTCCACTCGGAATCTGTGCATTGCGGTTTCGTTGTTTGGATTAAGTTTAATAGTTCTCCTTCGTTGGCTTCAGTGTGTTAAATTCTTCTTGTCTTTGAATTTTGAAAAGTACATTTGTATATCACACATAAAAAACAATGGTTGTGTACTACATTTATATATAAATATCGTCCATAGAAACATCGCATTACAATTATGACAATCATACATGTATTTAAAAAATTAACTTCTTCGTGCCAATTTCACATTTGATTTCCTACATTTGTTATGTTTCTTGAATAATGAGGTAAAATGCAATAGCAGAATGTAAGAACTTATATCAAAAACGTAAAACAAACCATTATTAGGCAATTTAATTTCGCCAAATATAGCGTTTTTAAAAATGTTAAAAAATATTCTTTGTACGTTTGGTTTATGCTGAGGTAACAATGGATTCCGCTTTAATTAAATGAACAAGCTGTCCTGCGTAGTTTGCCATTTCCTTCATTTTTATTTTCTGAATCACATTCGAACATTTTTGCCCCAAAAGGCGATATTTTACAATTATTGACTTTTTATTTCGGTCTACTCGTGACTATACAGACCTAGTCAGGCATTGGTTGACCGAGGCCTTCGGTCATCCAATGCCTGACTAGGTCTGTATAGTCACGAGTAGACCGAAATCAAAAGTCAATAACTGCTTTATTAAATTATCAGGATTTTATTAACATTTGCATTGTAATGATACGCAAAGTCAAAGATCTATCACTACAAAAATCAACGCACGCGCTATTCCCGCACGCGCTAATCCCGAAAACTCACTCTGAGGTACACTCTATCAAACAGCGTCTCCACCAATCAGAAATAAGCAAAATCGGCAATAATTCTTGATCATTTAATAAAGGTTATACTAACAGGGATTCAATGTTACATATCACACCCATACAAGTTAGTACCATCACGCAACCGTAAATTGCAATAAATCCCTTTATAATTTTGGCGTCATTTTGTATTAGTTTCATAGATTATTTTTTCACCTTAAGTTTGAAAGTAGACTAGATAGCATGTCCTACAGTATATCATATCCCTTACACTATTTAACTCGTTTGTTTATCTGTTTTGACAATGTGTCCTCGTGTTTGTAGGTTTTGAGGCGAAAAGCATGAAAATGAAAGAAATAAAAGTCATGAGATCCCTAAATATATGCTACAAAAATATCGAAATTTTAGTCAACATCATTGGTCATCATTCATTTCAGCATTAAATTTAGAATTTGTCTTGGCTATAAAGCTGTTTGATCGAAATTTTGCTATGTAAAATAAGTTTATATAATACTCGTTTGTTTTTTCTTTTGGCTGGCTGGTAGGTTTCTCAATTTCGAGAAGAAAACAAACAAGAAACAGCTTACGTGAAAAAAAAAAAAAAAACCGATTCATATTACAGTATAAGTATAAAATCATTCTACATCTAATAATATCATATTCACAATTCATATATCATTGACGACGTCTCACAAATACTAAGAAAGTTAAGAATCGAATAAAAATGGACATACCTTCTAGTAGTGCTGGCTTCTTGTTGTTTAATTTGGATTCCGTTCCATTGATCTTTGAACAATCAAGTTACGACGTGTTCACGAGCGTGACCTGCCGATTCAATGACTGACCATTTATAATTATTGGTGATTACCTTTGAAAAGGGGCTCAGACAATTCCGTACTTAAAATGGCATTCATTGGGACTTTTAACCTACACGGCAACTCGACACATGTGTACACACGATTTTTAACCTGGTACTTAGTTCATTTCAGTCTAAATGTAAACAAATCAATTATTATGTTCTTTCAGCACATGTACACTATAACCTCTTTGAATAAGTCTGCATGCCAGTAGCACTTTCATAGTTGTAGTACTCGGGTAGATGAAAACATGAAAATTCTAAATTATACGGATCCTCCTTATTTTGTCTGCTTTGAAAATTTAAAATGAACATTGATTTACTAGTATTGTTTTACGAAAATAAAAAAATAAAAATTGTATCACAAAAATAAATTGTATAAACAGAAAAAAAAATCGAAAAATACATTTTCAGGCGAGAGTTTGCGATTGACAAAAACCTATACTTCAGTCACTATTAGTTAGTAGGTTAGTTACAGAGGTTTGTCGGGTTGATTCGCCTCGCCTTCTATGGGCTTGATCAACCCGCATATCTCTGTGGTAGGTCAGTAACAAACATAATAACTGTTTTATTTTGTCGAGCTGACGGTCTATAGATATTAAGACGGCGTGCACGTGACGCAATTTACGCTCTCAGATTGGTTCGAACTAGTCCGTGGTGCAATAAATATACATGTATAGTGAAATAAAAATGAGGTGTTAGACTCCGCTGTCGGAGAGCAACCACCTAGCAGAAAATCCTGAACCAGGCATGCATGTTTCAGACAATCAATGATATCATTGAACAGTATTTTCTGTTTTAACTATATATATCTCTACAAAATACCGTAATTGATAAATACTTGTAACCTTTTGACCAATACATACGTAGAATTTACATGGAAGTAATTAAAACATAAACAAAGGTAACACTAGTGAATCTAAACACTGTTTTAAAAATCTTTATCCATATTGCAAGCGGAGAAATTTAGATAATGGTCTATGATTTAAGGGACGATTTGGGCTTATTTAACACATATCCCATGACTGTCATTATACGGTATTTCAATTTCCCAACTTATCACACATATACTAGAGGATGCATCATTTTTCAAACTTCATTACAAAAACCCCTTATTGGCTTAAGGTCAAGTATTTCGTTCTCATTATTCTTTATCCCCTCGGATGACCCTTTGCGGTATTTACTTTGATCTCCTTTCGAACTTTTGGGACAATTCCAGTGCAAGAGCCAGATTAAGATTCTTTTTATAATTTTGTTCCATGCGATACATAAGTATAGAGTAGAGCACATGTACAGTGTATATCATTTTGAATTTTTAAAACTTCATTTTACGGTGACTTGATAAACAAAATAAGAAGAATGATAGGTTTTTTAATCGGAACTGTAAATTAAAACAAAAGAACATCAATCGCATCGACCTCTTTTTCGATTTGTTTTCTTTTGTTTGGTGTCTCTCGTACTTCCATTGTGTATTCGCATTGATTCTCTTTTGGACCATTTGGTGTGGTTGTTCTCGCACGCTCATATTTCCTTTTGTTTGTTGTGTGGTCGTGTTGCGTGGTACCGTTGTTCGTTGTTTATTGAGCGATACCGTTGTTTGTTTTATGGTTGTTTTGCGTGGTACCGTTGTTTGTTGTGTGGTTGTGTTGCATGGTACCGTTGTTTGTTGTGTGGTTGTTTTGCGTGGTACCGTTATTTGTTGTGTGGTTGTTTTGTGTGGTACCGTTGTTTTTGTGTGATTGTTTTGCGTGGTACCGTTATTTGTTGTGTGGTTGTTTTTTTGTCGTACCGTTGTTTGTTGTGTGGTTTTGCGTGATACCGTTGTTTGTTGTGTGGTTGTTTTTTGTCGTACCGTTGTTTGTTGTGTGGATTAGCCAAACAGTCACATATTTACTAAAATATACATCGTAGATGAAACTGAGACTCAATTTGCTTATAAGCGACAAGTTCTATTCGATTATGACCTTTTAAAAATTGCATGAAGGGAAAATTGAATCAATACTTCTATTGACCATTGTTTATGTTATATTGTCCAGTACTTCCGTCTTACCTTTATTGAATAAATGTTTAAAAAATCAATATATTTCTATACCTAAGTACTATTGTTCATAGGCATGATATTGTATATCGATTGCTTACAATTTTTCTACATGTTTATAGAAGCTTTCATAAAATCGTGTCGATGAGGGGAAACGCAACCTTTTTCTCTACAACCACTAGAAGGGTGGGGATTGGTTGGGCAGCAACTCTGATTTATTTAAAAGGGAAAATGGCAGACGGACTTTGCCCCCCTCCCCCCCCCCCCGAAATATTGCTTGAGTTAATGAAAAAAAGAAAATCCGGCACTAAGAAAAATTACGACATAGGAAATGAAAAAAAAAAATCTCAGGCCGGTGTAAACACCGGCAAAATATTCCTGCTTCCTCAAACCTCCTAGAGTCAACAGTTCGACTTCAAAAGATTTGTCAAGTCAAATTAACAAGAAAGTTGATAAACTTGGGTATATTCAAAAATATCTTTCGTGGGCAAACAGCACACAGATAAAAGGACAGTAAAAAACTTTATACCGCGATCTCTAATTCTTCAAAATAAAGAAAATAAAATAGCCAATTCCTAGAAGAAACGTCGACGTGCTAAACTATTTGTTCGTTGAACATAACAATCATACGATACTGCCACACAACTGCGTAACGACTCAAGCAGAACGATGTTGCAGATGGGCGACAGGTCTCGCCAAGTTTTTCCTTCTAAGATACAATCTTACCAATAGTTCTCCACGTTGACAATTGAATACCACATTGACGAGCATTCTAAACGTTGGCATGAATACGTTAAAATTACATATTGACATGTGAACGCCACATTGACACGCTAGTTCCATATTGACATGTGAACACCACATTGATAAGTGAATTCTAGCTTGACATGTGAACTCAACATTGATATGTGAACTCAACATTGATATGTGAACTCAACATTGATATGTGAACTCAACATTGATATGTGAACTCAACATTGATATGTGAACTCAACATTGACATGTGAACTCCGTATTAACATGTAAACTCAACATTGAAAAGTGAACTCCACATTGACAAGTGAACTCTAGCTTGACATGTGAACTCAAACTCAACATTGATATGTGAACTCAACATTGACATGTGAACTCCGTATTTTAAAAAATGTAAACTCAACATTGACGAGTGAACTTCGTGTTGACATGTGAACTCATCATTGGCATGTGAACTCCACATTGACAACTAAACTCCATGAGGCTGTAGATTGGTCAAGTATCAAGCCAAGTGTACATCTGGTGACAGCAGGATCATATCCACGGTATGAATCTGACGCAATTTCGATGGTGATTTATGTTTATTATTTCACCATAAAAGGCAAGTTGTGAAATACCCCTTGTGATATATAAATAGATACGCTTTTGCTTGTATGGGTCCGAATTTCAAAAGACAAAGACAATATTTTTGTAAAATTTCCAGACTGACTGTGACGACAGGACGCCATTATAGGCCCTGTCCAAACCTCGTTAGAGAAGAGAGACTCGACCACCTGTCCACTGAACGTCGGTCGGACTCCTCGGGTGATAAAATGCATGAGCTCGCTGTACAGCCGGCTGAGCAAGTATTTAGTATTTCGTACGCCCTCTATCTTTATATCCATTTACATATCCATCTGTATTGCTTGGATCCCTGTGTAATGCTGTCTGGTTTGCATGGTCATCTTACGGTGAGATTATTTTATAACACTTGTTCTTGCTTCGAGACCTCTGGGTAACATAAAAAGTGGGAGGGTTACATGCACACTTAATCCGGATAATCACATCATTTGCTACTGTTGTAGCGGATGGCCGTCATAAGTCGGCTCCGGTTGCCCATTAGTCTCGTTGATTTATGTGTGGTGTTTTTGTTTGATGTTTCTGTGTTGTGCGTTGACGTTCCTTTTGCGTCTCTTTCTGTGCTTGTCTACTCCATGTTTTTGCAATGTGGTGTTTTTGTGTTTTGTCTGTGGGTGCTGCAACCGAGTGTTGTTGGAGATAGCATCTTTTCTTCCGCACTAGAAAAACAATTTAAAGCTGGAAAGATTTTATTTTGGCCAACAATTCATTTTTCAACAATCATGTAAGAAGAAAACGAGTTACATTCCTTGTTCGCGAGAAATTTATAAGATAGTTATGAAGAATCACTTGAACTTGCATACTGAAACTTCAATGTATGATACATGGTAGAACAAATTTTATATCCATAGAGAAAGACAACGGTAATTTACATGGAAAAAAGTTAAAAAAAAAACCCTGATACAAAGGTAAAAGTCTTATTATCAATGAAATTATTGATCACAACAATTTCTTCCTAAAACAATTTTCTTCTATTTTTTGTTTTGTTTTGGGCTTTGTGTTGTTTGTCTATTTGTGTTGTTTTGTTTCGTTTTCTTTACTTTTGTTCTTTTGGTGCGTGTCAAAAAAAGAAAAAAAACTGTAAAGAATGGTTAAAATTATTCAATTTTACCGAGGTAAATCATCGTATTTACCGGGATAAAAGTAAATTAATTAAGGAGCTGTTAAGGGCCGTATTTAGCCCTGTATCTCGTGCCGTATTTCTTCTGCATGACGATTAACATGTTGAAAAAAAAATCATAATTGAAATATGATGTATTCGAAGACTTTTTATATGTTTTACATATTGGTGAAGTACGAAAGAAGAAGGGGTACTCGAATAGGAAAACTGATAAAATGGACGAAAAAACGTATAAATTTAATAATATTTTACATAAAATGGATAATTGTTCACTAAATAACATCAAATATGTCTTCATTGAATATCAAAAATAGATTTTGAATGTTATATCTACTTTAATTGGCAAATAATGAAATCCGGAACTCAAAATACGGTCTCATTTTGTATTCAACGGCTACAATATAAGCTTTTTTGCGCGAAATACACACTGACGAAGAAATAAACATCGCTCTTGTTTATTTCATTCTTAATTCTTGTATATTATATTCAATCGTATTAAGAATACATTTTTGGCTGGATTAAAGAGAAAAAATAGTCAAATTTGTCATATTTTATGGTCTAAAAGATCGATTTTTACAAAAATGCACCCCCTTCCTTTTTTGGTATTTCGTCTATAAGAGTAGTGTTCCCCCCGGAGATACAGAACCCCACTTTTCCAGAAAATTTGTATTAAGGATATACACCTCCAGTAAAAGTGGCTTTCTGTATTTCCGGGGGAACAATGTTCAATAAAACTTTTCCGTTTTCTATTGATTTCTATAGGAAAAATACAAGTTTTGACCCAAATATTAGTAAAATTATACAAAACAGATCAAAAATTACTTCAGATTCTGATGGAATGCCGGATAGGTATAAATTTTACGAAAAAATTTTCATGAAATTTCCATTTTCAAAATCCCACTTTCAGGGCTGATTTTACGTCTAATCTTAACAGCTCCTTTCTTACATTAAGTTTCAAAATCATCTATATACATGTATATATATATATATAAGCACAAAAAAGGTACAAGCGGCTGTTTAAACCCAGCGGAAGGGACAGTACATCCCTTGAGCCGTCTGGATACACGAATAGACGGAACAAAGGACAGTACGTCCCTCATTCCGTTCGGACACAAGTACATAAAAAAACATACACACACTCTCATGCTAGTCAGAACCTGTACTGTACTGAAGCTCGATATATATATTTTTCAAAATTAAAACCCTGAAACACCCTTTCCGAAATAGTGATTTAGTGAAATGATTTTGAATTAATTTAAATCGGTTCCATGGGATCGCATTTTTTTTCGCAAAGCTGCCCCTCAACCTTCCTAACCCCTTCCATCCCCAACCCACCCAAAAAGTCTAGAACGTTTTCTCTCTTCCCGACCTAAATAAAATGAAATTCTAGATGCATGCCTTTTTATGTTTTAAAAGTATTACCTAAGTACATCCTGCATTTTCAATGCAATAGCGTGCAAAAACTTTAAAATAACCTCCTATTTGGGGCACGACATTGTTTTCTGTGGGCTATCATACTGGAGATTTTTTAAAAACTAAATCAGGCTTCATCGTCTGGTTTTGAATGACCAATTACAAGAGACTTAATACTTTAAGGTCATTGATGCCAATATGTTATTATGTAGTCATGAACGTTCGCATAGTAAAAGCTCGAAGAATGACAAAGTTCAACCTTCTAAAATTTAAAAGTTGCCATGGTCCCTAAATACCTCTTTCTTGCTTTTATACCTTTCTGCACTTGAAATGGTCTGTAAAGATTGTTCATCAGATAAAGTTGTCCCTCGTGTTTTTATGGAGCTGTGTTATTGTCTCCGTCTGTTTGTACGATTTTTCTTTTCTCACGAGAAAGTTCTGTTAATTATTTTTTCAATGATTTTGTATACCTCTAGATTATGATTTTTGGAATCTGATTTCCGGTTTTGTGTTTGACTTTCATTCACTATATCGTCTTAGAAAAAATATCAAAACTTTCTTCCATATATAGTCTCATATATCTAGATTTGGGGGGTTGTTTTCGGTTTGCCTTTTTGTGCGAGTCAAAGGAACGACAGCGTATATTGAGTTTTACTATTTTAGGAAGGCTGTTTGTGCTTTTAAAGTGATTTGAATTTGAGTTTTTCATGCGCCAGCTATATAGGACATCAGAGATCGATAACAAATTGGCACAAATCAACTTTGACGTTTATTGTTAATTGTTATTCTTGTAATTGGCCAATGAAGGCTTTTAAAAATGCTTTGAGAACGTTGAAAAAACCTAACTCAATTTCAAAGTCAATGTACACCTGAGTAGGTGAAAAAGATCTGTACCGTGATAGCCTTAAAAAACCAATGTCGTAGCCCCATAGAGAAAAAAAAAATCCCCAAATTAACAATAATTGTAGGACCAATCGCCAAAGCATATAGCATACTGACATAATATTTTCAAGACACAAAAAGCATGCAGCAACCATTTTTTTTAAATGTGGGCTGGAAAGAAAGAAAATTTTTGAAACATTTTAGTTGTTAAGGGCTGGTAGGGGGATTCAAGTATTTATTGGCGGCCCTAGAATTTCTTTCCAGGGGAGGCCGTCCCCACCCGGAAAGGGGGAGGGGTAGTCCAGCTTGTAATATTGAATAAAATGAATAAGTAAAAACCGGGAAAATCAGCTTTAAAGACAAATTCCAGGATCTCCAGGGTCACTCCCAAATGTTGTCTGATAATAAATTTCGAGTGATTAGTACTCATTCTAAATGAGGATGAAAATCACGTGTAACTCCAATGTTTCCTAAAATTGTTGTAACAATATTTCTTTTTTTTTTTCGAGTGAAATTGTCTACTGATCGTGGTCTTGCAGTTCATCTGACTAACTGGTACTATGATATTGACCTACTGATCGTGGTCTTGCAGTTCATCTGACCAGCTGGTACTATTACATTGACCTACTGATCGTGGTCTTGCAGTTCATCTGTCTAGCTGGTACTATTATATTGACCTACTGATCGTGGTCTTGCAGTTCATCTGACTAGCTGGTACTATTATATTGACCTACTGATCGTGGTCTTGTAGTTCCTCTGACTAGCTGGTACTATTATATTGACCTACTGATCGTGGTCTTGCAGTTCATCTGACTAGCTGGTACTATTATATTGACCTACTGATCGTGGTCTTGCAGTTCCTCTGACCAGCTGGTACTATTATATTGACCTACTGATCGTGGTCTTGCAGTTCATCTGACTAGCTGGTACTATTATATTGACCTACTGATCGTGGTCTTGCAGTTCATCTGACTAGCTGGTACTATTATATTGACCTACTGATCGTGGTCTTCGAGAGGAATCTCTTAATATGTTATGAGAATAAAAATCAAATATTATTAATCAAACACAGTCTAAGAATTAAAATGAGGTGGTACTCCCATAGTCTAAAATCAAAATCAAGTGTTCCTCGAAATTTCGAAAAATATATTTATTAACCTTAGAATAAATATCAAGAGTTGATATTTTTGAAGAGGTCCTATTTTAGACCGAAAAAGATCCCAACTTTACATGATTTTGCTAAATTTTAGGGATTTTTTTCTTAGAAATGTCAGCTTAACTTATAAAAACTGATAAACTGATAAAAAAAAAATCAAGTGTTACTCCCAAATATTGACTGATAATAATAAAATCCGGTGTTGCTCCCAAATATTGTCTTGAATAAAATTGGTCACACTACCTTATAGTCTGATACATGTATCTTAAAAAAGAATCTAGTTCCTTCGTCCCCTTCCTGCATGTGGTGTATTCATATCGCATTCATATAATATTCACTATTCCAGAGAAAGCTCAAATAACAACTTCATATTGAGGACAAGGAGTCTTACCGAAAAACAACTGAACTAAGGGTACATTTGTGAGCGACTGACTTTGTCACTGCAAAAATATTTGGACGATGCAATGAAAATATTAAACGTTGTCCTCCATGTCGGATGATATTTTAGGTTAGAACCATCCAAAACGCTGAGTTTAACAATTTACCTGGTATGATCTTATTCTGCACGACACAAGCGACAGCTGTAATAAATGGTGCTAGCGAACAGGCGATGCTTACTCTCCCCGGGGGACCGGATATCATCTTCACAGGAGATGCTTACTCTCCCCGGGGGACCGGATATCATCTTCACAGGAGATGCTTACTCTCCCCGGGGACCGGATATCATCTTCACAGGAGATGCTTACTCTCCCCGGGGGACCGGATATCATCTTCACAGGAGATGCTTACTCTCCCCGGGGGACCGGATATCATCTTCACAGGAGATGCTTACTCTCCCCGGGGGACCGGATATCATCTTCACAGGAGATGCTTACTCTCCCCGGGGGACCGGATATCATCTTCACAGGAGATGCTTACTCTCCCCGGGGGACCGGATATCATCTTCACAGGAGATGCTTACTCTCCCCGGGGACCGGATATCATCTTCACAGGCGATGCTTACTCTCCCCGGGGGACCGGATATCATCTTCACAGGAGATGCTTACTCTCCCCGGGGGACCGGATATCATCTTCACAGGAGATGCTTACTCTCCCCGGGGGACCGGATATCATCTCCATTGGAGATTCACTATTTTTTTTTGCTGGATGTTTTAAGTTGATTGTATTATTTTAATCTCAATATATCTAAAGTCAGCACTTATTTCTTAAAATCGTGTATTTCATGTAAAAGAAAATAAGAAGCATTCATTGTCTGAAAATTTAGTAAGATCATTTTGAATATTGAAATATAGTTTTATGTCACATGAACGTGCATGCCGAAGTTCCTAAGAATGAAGTATTCTAGAAATACATAGTAAACAGCAACTTTATATTTACAGAGAAAGACAATGGTATAATATGCACAATAGAGAGCATAATAAACAAAGAATACCGCTCATGACGGTAAAAGTCTATCAGTAAAATTATTGAACACAAATACCTTAAACAAATTCTACAATTCGATTTTTGTTTTGTTTTTTGAGTTTATGCTTTACGTTTGAATTTTTGTGCGTTACAATAGAACTGCAGAAATTATATATAGTTCAATTGATATACTTTTAAAAACTGACTGGAATCTGTGCTTTGTCTATGCTAACTACATGATTAGGGCATCAGAGAACAAATACTCAGCCGTAAAATGGGGACTCTTGTAATTGACCACTTAAAACTTTAAAAATGTTTTGACGAGAACGTTATAAAATACCTTAACTCAATTTCAAAGTATACACCTGATTAGATTGAAAAAAGATGTCTAGTGTGATAGCCGAAAAAGACAATGGCGTGCCCCCCAAATAGGAAATAATTCGAACAATGATACATTTGTATTTGTAAGGCCTATAACATTGAAGATATAGTACCGGTATACTCATATAATATTTTCAAGACATATTAAAAAAGACATGCAGAAACCATTTAATTTATTTGGTCATAAAGAGAAAAGCTTTCGAGACATTTTTGTTGAGGGGGAGTGTGTGGGGTGTTGAAGGGGAATGCGGGAAGGGGATACGGGATACTCTGCGATCCCGAGGGATTGCTTCACATCTTTAACAAATCACTTCACTGGTAATAAAATGTTTAAACTGGGGGGTCCAGCTTATGATTTTGAATAAATTATACAAGCTAAACTCAAGAGTTACAGAAAAAATATAATCTGTAAATAAAACTCGTGTTACTCCCAAATGTAGTATGAGAATATAATTAAGTGTTTCGTTCAAATATAGATATATTCTGAGAATGAACCTGAAATGTTACTCCAAAATATAATCTGATTTAAAAAAAACATAGTGTACTTCCTGAATGTAATATCAGAAAATCGAGTTTCACAAAAATATAGTCTAAGAATAAATTTCAAACGTTACTCATAAATATAATCTGAAATAAATTACAGGTTTACTTCCGAATACAGTCTGAGAATGAAAATTAAATATTAGTTGTAGTTGATCGTCCTGAAGAAGGCTTCGGCCGAAACGTTGACAAAAGAGCAATAAATTTACAGAACTTTAAATATTTCTTTCAAATTCATATATTTTGAGAAAAAAACAAGTTAAAAGTCATGTTTGTAAAACATTAATGCCCCCCTACCCCTTCTGTGATTAAAGTCCGTCACAACTTTATACTTGCATTGATACAACCTATGGGGGTATAAAGTAACAGTGTAATGAAACTGATGTCGTGGACCGACCGACGGACCGACAGACCGACAGACAGAAAGTCAGACAGCGGCAAAGCAATATGTCCCCTCTTCTTCAAAGGGGGGGCATAAAAATTTTTGATTGAACCCAAATATGAACTTGACCTAGATTTTTATTTGATGTGTCTGAAAACAAAATTTCATTTCAATATTTAACTCCACTCAAGAGATATTGAACGGAAACCCTGAAATTTTGGTATTTTTCGAAGTGCAAGGGGCATAACTCTGTCAAAATTTTTTTGATCCGACCTAAATATGAACTTGACCTAGATTTTCATTTGATGTGTCTGTTAACAAAATTTCATTTCTTTATGTAACTCCACTCAAGAGATATTGAACGGAAACCCTGAAATTTTGGTATTTTTCGAAGTGCAAGGGGCATTACTCTGTCAAAATTTTGTTGATTGGACCCAAATAAAAACTTGACCTAGATTGTCATTTGATGTATCCGTATACAAAATTTCATTTCTATATGTAACTCCACTCAAGAGATATTGAACGGAAACCCTGAAATTTTGGTATTTTTCGAAGTGCAAGGGGCATAACTCTGTCAAAATTTTTTTGATCGGACCTAAATATGAACTTGACCAAGATTTTCATTTGATGTGTCTGTATACAAAATTTCATTTCTATATGTAACTCCACTCAAGAGATATTGAACGGAAACCCTGAAATTTTGGGTTTTTTTTCAAAGCGCAAGGGGCATTACTCTGTCAAAATTTTGTTGATCGGACCCAAATATACACTTGACCTAGATTTTCATTTGATGTGTCTGTATACAAAATTTCATTTCAATATGTAACTCCACTCAAGAGATATTGAACAGAAACCCTGCAATTTTGGTATTTTTCTAAGTGCAAGGAGCATAACTCTGTCAAAATTTTTTCGATCGGACCTTAATACAAACTTGACCTAGATTTTAATTTGATGTGTCTGTATACAAAATTTCATTTCAATATGTAACTCCACACAAGAGATATTGAACAGAAACCCTGAAATTTTGGTATTTTTCGAAGTGCAAGGGGCATAACTCTGTCAAATTTTTTTCGATCGGACCTTAATACGAACTTGACCTGGATTTTCATTTGATGTGTCTGTATACAAAATTTCATTTCAATATGTAACTCCATTCAAGAGATATTGAACGGAAACCCTGAAATTTTGGTATTTTTCGAAGTGCAAGGGGCATAACTCTGTCAAAATTTTGTTGATCGGACCCAATTATACACTTGGCCAAGATTTTCATTTGATGTGTCTGTATACAAAATTTCATTTCAATATGTGAATCCAATCAAGAGATATTGAACAGAAACCCTTAAATTTTGGTATTTTTCGAAATGCAAGGGGCATAACTCTGTCAAAATTTTTTTGATCGGACCTTAATACGAACTTGGCCTGGATTTTCATTTGATGTGTCTGTATACAAAATTTCATTTCAATATGTAACTCCACTCAAGAGATATTGAACCGAAACCCTGAAATTTTGGTTTTCTTCGAAGTGCAAGGGGCATAACTCTGTCAAAATTTTGTTGATCGGACCCAAATATACACTTGGCCTAGATTTTCATTTCATGTGTCTGCATACAAAATTTCATTTCAATATGTAACTCCATTCAAGAGATATTGAACGGAAACCTTGAAATTTTGGTATTTTTCGAAATGCAAGGGGCATAACTCTGTCAAATTTTGTTTGATCGGACCCAAATATGAACTTGACCTAGATTTTTGTTTGATGTGTCTGTATACAAAATTTCATTTCAATATGTAACTCCATTCAAGAGATATTGAACGGAAACCCTGAAATTTTGGTATTTTTCAAAATGCAAGGGGCATAACTCTGTCAAAATTTTTTTGATCGGACCCAAATATGAACTTGACCTAGATTTTTGTTTGATGTGTCTGTATACAAAATTTCATTTCAATATGTGAATCCATTCCAGAGATATTGAACGGAAACCCTGAAATTTTGGTATTTTTCGAAATGCAAGGGGCATAACTCTGTCAAAATTTTTTTGATCGGACCCAAATATGATCTTGGCCTAGATTTTCATTTCATGTGTCTGCATACAAAATTTCATTTCAATATGTAACTCCATTCAAGAGATATTGAACGGAAACCTTGAAATTTTGGTATTTTTCGAAATGCAAGGGGCATAACTCTGTCAAATTTTGTTTGATCGGACCCAAATATGAACTTGACCTAGATTTTTGTTTGATGTGTCTGTATACAAAATTTCATTTCAATATGTAACTCCATTCAAGAGATATTGAACGGAAACCCTGAAATTTTGGTATTTTTCAAAATGCAAGGGGCATAACTCTGTCAAAATTTTTTTGATCGGACCCAAATATGAACTTGACCTAGATTTATGTTTGATGTGTCTGTATACAAAATTTCATTTCAATATGTGAATCCATTCCAGAGATATTGAACGGAAACCCTGAAATTTTGGTATTTTTCGAAATGCAAGGGGCATAACTCTGTCAAAATTTTTTTGATCGGACCCAAATATGAACTTGACCTAGATTTTCGTTTGATGTGTCTGTATACAAAATTTCATTTCAATATGTAACTCCATTCAAGAGATATTGAACGGAAACCTTGAAATTTTGGTATTTTTCGAAATGCAAGGGGCATAACTCTGTCAAAATTTTTTTGATCGGACCCAAATATGAACTTGACCTAGATTTTTGTTTGATGTGTCTGTATACCAAATTTCATTTCAATATGTGAATCCATTCCAGAGATATTGAACGGAAACTGATGTTGCGGACCGACCGACAGACCGACCGACAGACCGACAGACCGACAGACCGACCGACAGCGGCAAACCTATATGTCCCCTCTTCTTCGAAGGGGGGCATAAAAATCAGGTATAAGTCCTGAGAATAAAAATCAAGTCATTCCTTTAGTCTGAGAATAAAAATCAAGAGTCATTCCTTTAGTCTTGAGAATAAAAAACAAGAGTTTCCACTGAATATACCCTAAGAGTGAAAATCTAGTCTTACTTCTAAATATAGTCCTAAATATAGAACAAAATTCAAATATAGTTTGAGAGAAAAATCAAGTGTTACTTCCAAGTACCCAATCTTGTATGACGATAAAAAATAAATGTTACTTATAGTTTTAGAATATTTGCATATTATGATTAGATATGTTACACCAATCAGCAGTAAAGAGGTATTTTCAGTTTTATAAATGCGAATTCAGATATTGAAGGAAATTAATCTCATTACCGTCTTGCACCTTAATAAATGTTTCTTGAACATGCAATTTTGAAGTGAAAGAGCGTGGCGATCTCCACGAGACAGAACGCGCACACATATCAAAAGTGAAATATATATAAGGTGCATGCTTGTGTCTCTCTTCAAAGATCAACGTGGACAAGCTGAGGTATGTGACTGTTGTCTCTATGCCAAGTTACAAAAAATAAATAAATAATAATAATACCCCCCCCCCCTCCTCCAAAAAAAAAATAAAAATAAAAACCCACAAACCCCCCCCCCCCCAAAAAAAATAATGAGACTGGAACGAAAAACATGAAGCAACATTACACATTTCATGAGAACAACATGTATATGTATATATACACTGTAATAAGATGAGTGATTTTCATTTACAACGAGATTCTGCCCTCCAAGAAGAAAAAAACACATTCAGGTGGCGATGATGATAACAGAAGAAAATGCCCATTACAACAGTGAGGCAGTTCACATAAGGGTAACCTGATCACATAGATGTCCCCAAACGCCGTTTTTGTAACCTAGGACACCAATAGTTCTTAACTCTCCTGAAACATTATGAGTAGTAGTTGTTTTTCTAGTCTATTATACGTCCAATTTAGATAACATCAGTACGTCAAAAACGTCTTCCGTTACTATGCATTTTATCAATATCACAGAAATACATGTAGAAAATGTATTGTCAATTAGATTGGTAAAAAGTCAAACACACAAGAGATAAATCACTTTTTTTCAATAAATACCCACAGTAATTCTTTAACATCTTGTAAACAACTCATGTACTCATGCAATCTATTCAATACTTTTCGGACACCAGGTATGAACAAATTATTGCACAGGATTTTTCAAGAAAAAATATCAGATGGTGAAGGATCATAGTCAAACGTTTTAAAGTCGTCCATGTAGATTTCCTTTAGTTTATGTAGTGTTTCCATGGGAACAGTTTTATAGGCCGCCACAAGGGCGTCTCGCTTTTGTTTCTTTCTCTCCTGTTTCGTCACACTCCAATTTAATCTCACTTCTTTTAAAACTTTCAAAACTTCATTTGCATCAAATTTTCCTTTGAATTTTTCCTTAGGAAACGGAATATCAGATGGTATATAAGCATTGAACTGAAATGCTTTCCACACCAGTTCTGCCAATTTTTGTTGGTTTGCACATTTTTGTCCGCCGATTTTGTAAACATACTGTATTTGATCATTCATCTCAAATTCAGTCATATTGATTTTAGTCATTCTGTCCAATACCCACGTCAAATTTAGTTTAGTCAACACAGCAGGGACGTCTTTTGACAGATTCTCTTGCTTCATGACAACATGTGGTTGGAATATGTCCTGTCTGCACATTGCAGAAGCCGGTAACCAATGCTTATCCTGGTCCCATGCTTTCATTGCACCATCTTGTAAAACTACATAATCTATAAACTCCTTGAATGTGACGTCATTTCCGCATCGGGCGCTCGTTGGGTCAATACGACCTTTTCGCACCAGTCTGATGACACTTTGCCCACGTGTTTTCCAAAAATCTGGTAACAGGAACTTGTCTATGTAAGCGGACCACAACCGTGTATACGGATCGCGTACAGCCATCACTCTGTAAGAATTCTCCAGGAATTTTTGGTCCTTTTTCCAATTGAAATATTTGATATATTTTCCGATCTTGTAGTAGTGCACGCGATATTTACCGACGTCATACGGACTGCGGACTTCTGAGCTCTCGCCGTTGAGAAAGCGGATTATACGGAGCCATGAAGTAGTTGCCGCCTTGTATACCAAACAGTATGAAAAGCCGTGCTTGGCGCTACCCGATATCTCATATCTCTTTAAATCCGAAATCTGAAAATGGAATATTAACAATATTTGAAATACAATTTGGTCCACAATACTTATTCTTGGTAGTCGCTTTTGAATTCCTTATTACGAAAATGAAACAAATGATTAATGAAAGCCATTGAAGCGGATAGATTAGAATGGAACAGAAAGTCTTTTAAGTGCAGTAGAAGGGACCTCAACATCATTTCTGTATACCAGCTAATAGGCAGCGATAGAAAATATAATTATGTTGTCACCTTAGTGAACATAGGTTGTCCCGGTCTCCTTGGAGCTGCTCTACCTACAATCCTATCATGTAACTGTTGGTGTATGTAACTCACCTTAGTGAACACAGGTTGTCCCGGTCTCCTTGGGGCTGCTCTACCTACACTCCTACCATGTAACTGATGGTGTATGTGATTCATATTAGTGAACAAAGGTTGTCCTGGCCTCCTTGGAGCTGCTCTATTTACACTCCTACCATGTAACTGATGGTGTACGTAACTCACCTTAGTGAACAAAGGCTGTCTGGCCTCCTTAGAGCTGCTCTACTTGCACTCCTACCATGTAACTGATGGTGTATGTAACTCAACTAGTGAACACAGGTTGTCCCGGTCTCATTGGAGCTGCTCTACCTACACTCCTACCATGTAACTGATGGTGTAAGTAACTCAACTTAGTGAACACAGGTTGTCCCCATCTCCTTGGAGCTGCTCTACTTACACTCCTACTATGTAACTGTTGGTGTATGTAACTCACCTTAGTGAACACAGGTTCCCCAGGTCTCCTTGGAGCTGCTCTATTTACACTCCTACCATGTAACTGATGGTGTAAGTAACTCAACTTAATGAACACAGGTTGTCCCGGTCTCCTTGGAGCTGCTCTATCTACACTCCTACCATGTAACTGTTGGTGTATGTAACTCACCTTAGTGAACACAGGTTCCCCAGGTCTCCTTGGAGCTGCTCTATTTACACTCCTACCATGTAACTGATGGTGTAAGTAACTCAACTTAATGAACACAGGTTGTCCCCATCTCCTTGGAGCTGCTCTAATTACACTCCTATCATGTAACTGTTGGTGTATGTAACTCACCTTAGTGAACACAGGTTCCCCAGGTCTCCTTGGAGCTGCTCTACTTACACTCCTACCATGTAACTGATGGTGTATGTAACTCACCTTAGTGAACACAGGTTGTCCCGGCATCCTTAGAGCTGCTCTACTTACACTCCTACCATGTAGCTGATGGTGTATGTAACTCACCTTTGTGAACACAGGTTGTCCTGGCCTCCTTAGAGCTGCTCTACCTACACTCCTACCATGTAACTGATGGTGTATGTAACTCACCTTAGTGAACACAGGTTCCCCAGGTCTCCTTGGAGCTGCTCTACTTACACTCCTACCATGTAACTGATGGTGTATGTAACTCACCTTAGTGAACACAGGTTGTCCCGGCATCCTTAGAGCTGCTCTACTTACACTCCTACCATGTAGCTGATGGTGTATGTAACTCACCTTTGTGAACACAGGTTGTCCTGGTCTCCTTGGAGCTGCTCTATCTACACTCCTACCATGTAACTGATGGTGTATGTAACTCACCTTAGTGAACACAGGTTCCCCAGGTCTCCTTGGAGCTGCTCTATCTACACTCCTACCATGTAACTGATGGTGTATGTAACTCACCTTAGTGAACACAGGTTCCCCAGGTCTCCTTGGAGCTGCTCTACTTACACTCCTACCATGTAACTGATGGTGTAAGTAACTCACCTTAGTGAACACAGGTTGTCCCGGTCTCCTCGGAGCTGCTTTACCTACACTCCTACCATGTAACTGTTGAGGATTGTGTATGTAATTCACTTGCTTTATTTGGCCATCTGAGATTTCCTGAAATTACATACATGTGTACTAATTTCTGTATTTTTGAAAGTCATGAGAATTTTTTTTCTTGCCAGAAATTATTTTATTTTTTGGAGGTAGCTATACAACTCCTCTCACTAATGTATATGTATATCTAATAAAACAGATAATGTGATTCTACAGCTGGAAAGATGTCTCCGAGGGACTCGCATTTTTCAGAAATGTTCATTTTATCTTAATAATCAAAGCAAAATCTCACAATTTAACCAACAATTTCCCTCGCCGGAAAAAAAGTTACTGGTATATATTATTCTAAGTATCGGATGTATGCATGAACTTTTCAAAGTGCAAGAATGTAAGAAGATAGCAAATTATTTTCGATCGTTATCCCCACAAAAGATACGTCAACTCAAATTTAGGCACAAAAATGTAATGATGAACAGACATGTTTGTTTATAAATGAAATGGATTTAAAGAAGCAAACCGAAATAATGGTACTTTAAGGCATGAAAATGTACATGCGTATCAAAATTAGTAAATCTAGACGAGACTATTTGAGCATGGAGCCTGATTCTATCTATATGACCATTTCTATTGTTTTACGTCCTTCTGCTGGTAAGTATAAGTGAAACGAAAACAAAATGAAAACTAAAATCTTTACCTAATTAAATTTGTTTTTTTCTACAAAAAATTAAAGAGAAATTGTTTATTTTCATATTTCATGTAAAATGTCAAAGAACTACGATGATTCAAGACACTGAATTATCTATCATTCTTTTCTTGACCAAGATAGTATGAAAACATCATAATGGAGTCTAAAACTTGAATTTGTGATGAAAAGCAGCTAAAAATAACGTAAAGTCGAAGCTAAAACAAGGAAAATTAAGCGCAAAACAAGTGGTACCAAGCTGTATTCGTACGTGTTATAAAGATGAAAGCGACAGACTCATAACATAAACTTAGAGAGGTATAATTTATAAGCGCTGCAAATATGACCAAAAGTTGAAAAACAATACCAATACGAATTAAAAGAGAATACAAGAACTATCATCGGAAATCCACAGTGATTATAGAGTCTCCGACGATGTAACAAAAACCGACCTTATAATATAATTTTTTTGTAGTTACTGACCCTTTGGTCTGACTTCTGTAGTGAATATAGGTAATTGTGTAACTTTGAGTCACCTGTAACCTTTGAGTTTGTTGGTGATCCCTAAAAGTATACAAAATGTACGTTCAAAAATGAATTTCAAGTCCGAAATGTATACTGGTATGTCTTGCTCATGTGATCCATGGTCATAGTTTTTCGTCAGTCCATGGTCTTTCCGTTGTTTGCTTGTAAACTTTTGCAGTTTCGACCTCTTTGCTGAAATTTGATAAAACTGAATGAAGTACTAATATTCTCTTTCAAGTTCCTTCATCCTTCGTATATAAACTCCATGTAAATTGAGTTTGGTTGACCACGGTGTCCGCTTTTTCTCCCTTGGTAATACAGTTTGTCATTTGATCTTCATTTCATTATTATCAGTGATCAAATCATATTATTTACATTTTCGATTTATAGCAAGTGTCCCAATATTTATTGTGCAATCATGACTTAAAACAAATCTCTCTCCCTATTTCTTATGTGCCACTTTTTAAAATGCTATTGGTAGTATCTCCTCTGAATGATGACGTGTATGTTACAGATTTCCCCTTACTTAAATAGGCTATTCAAATCCGATAACAATGGTTTTTTAACATTCAGTAACCCTCCGTCCATGCATATTAATTATTTAAAAGGCCACCTAAATCCTGGGTCCTATATTGACCAGACTTTGGACGTGAACAATGTTTTATTATCCTGACAAAGTTTGCCCACGGACATGATTATCTAGGTCAGTGCTTGGTGCTCGATTTGCTGACTATATAGACAACTTATTCGAATCTAAGAAGGAAATCCCCTTTATATCCCTGTATATTGTTCTCATATTGTAGGACTCAAACACTTGAAACTGTATGATCACACTATATTCGAAGATCATACTTTTTAATATGGCTTAAATTAAAAGTAAGTTCATGGCTGTAAATGCTGACGGCGTCATCAAGAAGTAAAAGCTGACGTAAAAGTTAACCTTGCAACAAGTAAACATACAGACGGACAATTCAAAATCTTTTATTCCATTTGTATAAGGAAATGGAAGGAGATGGATAAGATATCCAGGAAATGCACGCCCATGGTAAGACACAATCAAAATAATAAAAGAAATAATAATAATAGATAAGCGATCACACTAAAAGTGACTACAAAAACATCCATGCAGACCATAAATCATATATCAGATCATGAGTCACGGTCCGTGTCAGACCACAAAAAACTATCCATGTCAGACCTTAAATCACAATGTATATCAAACCATGAATCACGATCAGTGTCAGACAAAACTATCCGCGTGCAGACCTTAAATCACGATGTATATCGGACAACAAAACACGGTCCGTGTCAGACAACACTATCCGTGCAGACCTTAAATCACGATGTATATCAGACCATGAATCATGGTCCGTATCAGACCACAAAGCACGATCCGTGTCATATCACAAAACGCGATCCATAATTATTAGACCACAAAACACGATCCATATCAGAGCACAAAACGATATCTATGTCAGACCAAAAACTTGATCTATGTCAGACCACAATACACGATCCATATCAGACGACAAAACACAATCTATGTCAGACCACAAAAACGATCTATGTCAGACCACAAAACACGATCCATGTCAGACAACAAAACATGATCCATATCAGACAACAAAACACGATCCATGTCAGACAACAAAACACGATCCATATCAGACCACAAAATAATCCATGTCAGACCACAAAACACGATCCATGGTCAGACAACAAAACACGATTCATATCAGACCACAAAACACGATCCATATCAGAAAACAAAACATGATCCATGTCGATCTATGTCAGACCACAAAACACGGTCCATATCAGACCACAAAACACGATCCATGTCAGACCACAAAACACGATCTATGGTCAGACAACAAAACACGATTCATATCAGACCACAAAACATTATCCATGTCAGATCACAAAACACGATCTATCTCAGACAACAAAACACGATCCATGTCAGACCACAAAACACGATCCATGTCAGACAACAAAACACGATCCATTTCAGACTACAAACACGATCCATGTCAGACAACAAAACATGATCCATGTCGATCCATGTCAGACAACAAAACGCGATTCATATCAGACCATAAAACATGTTCCATGTCAGACAACAAAACACGATCCATGTCAGACCACAAAACACGATCCATGTCAGACCACAAAACACGATCCATGTCAGACCACAAAACACGATCCATTTCAAACAACAAAACAAGATTCATATCAGACCATAAAACATGATCAATGTCAGACAACAAAACACGATCCATGTCAGACAACAAAACACGATCCATTTCAGACCACAAAACACATTCCATGTCAGACAACAAAACACGATCCATGTCGATCTATGTCAGACAACAAAACACGATTCATATAATACCATAAAACATGATCCATGTCAGACCACAAAACACGATCCATATCATACAACAAAACACGATCCATGTCAGACAACAAAACACGATCCATATCAGACCGCAAAACACGATCCATGTCAGACACCAAAACACAATCTATGTCAGACAGCAAAACACGATCCGTATCAGACAACGAATGACGATCCATGTCATACAACAAAACACACATATGTCACATAACAAAACACGATCCGTAACAGAATACAAAGTACGATCTATGTCATACCACAACATCCGATCCATACTAGACAACAAAAGACGATCCATGTCACATAACAACACCTGATCCGTACGAGACAACAAAAGACGATCCATTTCACATAACAAAACACAATTCGTATCGGAAAACAAAACACGATCCATGTCATATCACGACCCCTGATCCGTATCAGACAACAAAAGACGACATGTGTTAGACAACAAAAGACGATCCGTGCCAGACAACAAAACGCGATCCATATCAGACAACAAGCACGATCCAAGTAGGACAACAAAAGACGATTACGTCATACAACACAACATGATCAATGTAAGACAACTAAACACGATCTATGTTAGACGATAAAAAACTATCCATGTCAGAAACTAAAACACGATCCATATTAGACAACAGAAACGTGATCCGTGTAAAAAAAAAACCACTATCATTCGGCAAGCCTCAGGTTTTACATGATTTTGAGACCCCTCGGGTGTAACCGATGTGTCTTTCATAGAAGACAATGAAAAGGTCTTATAATGTCAGATTACAAAACATGTTCCATGTCAGACAGCAAAACACGATCCATGTCAGACCACAAAACACGATCCATAGCAGACCACAAAACACGATCTATGTCAGACCACAAAACACGATCCATATCAGATCACAAAGCACGATCTATGTCTGACCACAAAACAAAATGCATGTCAGTCAACAAAACATCATTTATTTAAAAAAAATTGCATGTCATACAACAAAACACGATCTTTGTCAGACCATAAAATACGATCTGAGTCAGACCATAAAACACTTCACACGATCCATGTCAGACCACAATACACGATTAATATGAGACAACTCCCCAATCCACGTCAGAAAAAAAGAACCACGATCCATGTCAGACCACAATACACGATCTATGTCAGACAACAAAACAAGTCATACTCTAGTATCTCAGATCACAAAACGTGATCATCGTCAGACCACAAAACATGATCTATGACAGACCACTAAACATGCTCCATGTCAGACCACAAAACATGATCTATGACAGACCACTAAACATGATCCATGTCAGACCACAAAACATGATCTATGTCAGACCACAAAACACGATCCATGTCAGACCACAAGACACGATCTATGTCAGACCACAAAACATGATCCATGTCAGACCACAAAACACGATCGATGTCAGACAACAATATACGATCTATGTCAGACAACCAAACAAGACATATGTCAGATCACAAAACGTGATCCTTGTAAGACCACAAAACATGATCTATATCAGACCAAAAAACATGATCCATGTCAGAACACAAAACATGATCTATGTCAGCCCACAAAACACGATCTATGTCAGCCCACAAAATATGATCCATGTCAGACCAGGAAACACGATCCATATCAGACCACAAAACACGATCCATGTCAGACCACAATACACGATCTATGTCAGACAACAAAACAAGACATATCTCAGATCACAAAACGTGATCCTTGTCAGACCACAAAACATGATCTATGACAGACCACAAAACATGATCCATGTCAGACCACAAAACACGATCTATGTCAGACCACAAAACACGATCCATGTCAGACCACAAAACACGATCTATGTCAGACCACAAAACATGATCCATGTCAGACCACAAAACACGATCGATGTCAGACCACAATACACGATATATGTCAGACAACAAAACAAGACATATGTCAGACCACAAAACGTGATCCATGTCAGACCACAAAACATGATCCATGTCAGCCCATAAAACACGATCCATGTCAGCCCACAAAACACGATATATGTCAGCCCACAAAACATGATCCATGTCAGACCACGAAACACGATCCATATCAGACCACAAAACACGATCCATGTCAGACCACAATACACGATCTATGTCAGACAACAAAACAAGACATATCTCAGATCACAAAACGTGATCCTTGTCAGACCACAAAACATGATCTATGATAGACCACAAAACATGATCCATGTCAGACCACAAAACACGATCTATGTCAGACCACAAAACACGATCCATGTCAGACCACAAAACATGATCTATGTCAGACCACAAAACATGATCCATGTCAGACCACAAAACACGATCGATGTCAGACCACAATACACGATCTATGTCAGACAACAAAACAAGACATATCTCAGATCACAAAACGTGATCCATGTCAGACCACAAAACATGATTTATGTCAGACCACACAACATTATCCATTTTAGACCACAAAACATGATCTATGTCAGCCCATAAAACACGATCTATGTCAGCCCACAAAACATGATCCATGTCAGACCACAAAACATGATCCATGTTAGACCACAAAACACTATCGATGTCAGATAAGAAATTATAACGATCCGTGTCAAACCAAAAAACACGATCCCTTATTGCACTGTTGTTATCTTTTGTTACATCGATGTATGAGATGGAATCAGTACTTTAGCACCATTCACTCTAAACTGTTCATTGTTTTCTTTATTTCCTGCGTGTTTACTGAATAAAGGTAGCTTATCTAATTACAATGGTAAACGCCATACCTCAACAATAATAATAGGGCTCCTTGCTCTTTGTATGACATACATAGTAAAAAATCCTAGACTGAAAAGAACTAGATGAATAGGTTTTGTCGCTCGAAACACCTTGATCATCTGGAAAAAAAAACACCAAAAATTCAGTCAATTACAATATACAAGTTTAGATCAGGATACATACTAAGGAGGTATTGAACACTTGGACGCCAGATTCAGTTTTTCTAAAAATTTCTGAAATTATATATTTCTTGTCTGTCCTTGACTATACAAACTTCCATTTGATTCTATCCAAAGGAAAATTTTCTATGAGACTTTGAAATATGCATTAAGCGACGTTTTCGTGAATTTCTTGATGACGTCATAATATTGAAAGTGTCATTCCAGTTCTCGTAAAGCTATTGGAAATTAATTTTGATTTAACTTCCAAAATATCCATAAATATATTGCATTTGCATATGGAAAAGATAAAATGAATTGCGTTTTAAACGCAGGCAGGATACTTGAATAAATGATGACACTGTCGCTCCAAAAATGCAATTTCGAGCCAATTTACTGTAATTGCTTGTTAATTATTAGGAATCCTGTGGATGAATCTTTGTCAAAAACTATCAAAATTATCAAGAATGTCCAGAGATGATTTCATGATTAAATGGGAAAAATTGAATTTAGGATTAAAATATTACAAGGCTTTATATTTTCAATTTTTTCTTCCAAAATCGTCCATTTTCAATGAAGTGACATCCGCTTTCCTGTAAGGAAAATTTGTCAACGAATACACTGTGATGAAGATTGGATTTTCTATTTTATACATGCTATTAAGTTTCAGTGCAATACGTTTAGTAATAATGTTTTTTATTGCATTTTGAATGTGAGGGTTTGTGACGCCATTTTTCCCGATAACGTCGAAATGACGTCGTGGTTTGCTCATGGATAAAACTCCCAAAGTCCTAAATTTCGAAAATCGCCATAATTTCTTCAAATGACGCCGGAAATTATTCAAACTTCATCAGGATACTGAAATGCGGATATCAATCAGAGTATCAAATGTTTTACAGGAGTTAAGACTGTACTTTTCCTAGGAAGCGAGAAAACAAATAATGTCGCTGCCATCTTGGTGTTCAAACCCTCCTTAATTAAAAAAGCCGAACGTTAAATAAATCTTTTGGAATTAATGAACCACTCTTATGATCCATCAACATATCTGTAGAAAATAAAACGGGTGCATACAAGTAGTTCATACACGGGCGGATCTAGATTTTTTTCAATGAGAGGAGGTCCAAGCAGCATTTTTAGTCTATTCCAGAGAATGCTGAGACACCCCCCCTTCACGTCAAGATTTGCGCTTGTTTCATAATAGATGTTTATTTTGTGCTTTGCTTTGATAGACAGAAAGATCGAGAGGCAGAATCCATATCAAATACCCGAGCTGTAAGAGAGTTTTGCTACGAAAATGTATTTGGTTTTGTAAGGTTTGGTGAAAATCCACGCAGCAAGGAGGAAGGAAATTATGCGTTTTAGAATTATTTAAAACTATTGACGGCCATCTTGTTTGAAAAAGGGTACAAAAAAGATCCGTAGTAGAGATCATTGAGGACTAGTAGCTTACCACTGGATTTGGCCAAGTGCGAATCTTGTAGAGGGACCAGACCCCAACTGGAGTTGCCAAAAATGCTGACTTTTCTTCTGATTTTTGCATTATTTTATTTTTTAGCTTCGCTTGATGAACAAAAATGAGGGACTAGCATTCAACGGTCATTCCTGAATTGTAAATTTATATGATAATGTTTCACCTTTACAAATTAAGCAAGATAAATTGAATATTTGAAAAAAATAAACAACAAGAAAAAACAAAAAATATATTCGTAAATTCTGTATTACTGTAATACTTACAATTACTGCTTGGAGACTGAAGAGGTATTAAATCGCAAGAAAATGTATAAAAAAATTAAAAATGCATGAAACAATTCACGGATCCATGGACGTAAAATCACTCAAGCGGACCCACATATTGACCACTACTTCTTCAGACCATTCTCATTGTTTCCAATATATTCCATTATTGATAGATCGATCCCACCTCTCAGTACTGGTGTCGTGTATACAATGGGCAGTTACAAAATCACAATTTACTTTACGCTACTGCCATTTAAGATCCTGTATATGCTGGTCAGCAGTGTATGAAGATTTAAAAACTGTTTTTGTATTTATTCTTCGTTGAATTGACTAATCCACGCGTCACGCATGAACTTGTCGTACGAGATTAGCCTCAACAAACCTTTTTTGACAAAATCATAATTGACCCCAATTAGACAGACCGAGTTTTTTTTAAACCGTTTTAAACAAAAGATAATTAGGGGGTCATTCAATTCAAACTAAATTGTGTTAATAACATTAGTATGATAGGTAGAATAGTGCTTTGACGACTTCATCTGATCCGTTATTGTTTTCTGTATGCGTCCGTTATTTTGTATGCGTACGTTATTTTGTTGTCTGTATGCGTACGTTATTTTGTTGTCTGTATGCGTACGTTATTTTGTTGTTATGCGTCCGATGAATTATCTGCTATATAAATAAAAACATAAATAAATAAAATAAATAAATAAAACAGTCTTTAATGACTACATTAACAATTAACGATGACCATCAAAATGGAAGGTCATCAGCTGTCGAAACTTGAACTATTACTTCAGTCCGAGTGGAGAGTAATACACCTGTCAACTCTCCTTCTTTTGGAGGGAGACTCGATCTTTTTGACCTCATCTCCCCCTTTCTGGCCCAATCACCCTTTCCCCCTCTTACCAAAGAAGAATAACTCTAGATAACAACATTCATGACAAAATTCAAGAAAAGATGTTTAGTATACAAATTATTGATATATGTTTCAATGTTTCATCATCTACATGTATAAATGTTTTTTGTTCATTTTAGCACAATGAAATTATTTGAAAATTGTTTGTGCAAAATGTCGCAATTCATTAAAAATGCAGCAAAATGGGTTCACGCGCAATCTCCCTCTTTTTCAAGAGCCAAGGAGGGAGATCTCCCTCTTTTTGAGATGGTATGCATATGTGTGAAATAATAATCATGGAGAAACGTACGTAAATAAGTTACGGTAGTAATCTTTATTTTGAGTGGGAGATATACATGTATACATACAACTAGTAACGTTAGGCTATATGGAGCTTCCTTGACGGGAGTCCGACGCATTCTATGGCTCCTCACCATATACATGTACCATTCACGCGGAACCCGGAGAGCCTTGACGCCAACAAATAAAGACTTTTCACGACAATGTTAGATGCATAGCATTGTGAATCACGTGTGAAATTTGACTTTTTTTTTGTCCGAAAATTGGGGCATCTTAAGTTTATAGTTCTATCCAAATGAAAACTATATAATATATTTATACTAGAAAGGTTTCTTGTTGCGGTTGCAACAAGAGTGTCTTCCTCCTATACAATTTTTGGTTTGGAAATATGAAGGACGTCACATTACATGTATTTATATTATATATTTTTAAGTTTTCAAATAGCAGTAACATTAAATTTTCAAACCGATAATTGTTGGTGAGCAACCATTTGATTTTTTTTTTTGGGGGGGGGGGGGGGGGGGGGGGGGGCAGGAATTCTATTGCCAACCGGCAAAATTTTTTCAGCAATTTTCTGAGCAGGCCATTTTTTTCAGCCATTACCAGAGTCGGAGAAAAATTTTCGCCGGTTCTTCGGGCCGGATTTAAACAAATTGTCAAATGTTGTGAATGTCTGTGTAAGTTAAACTCCTTGCTGTTACAGAGTATGAGTTAATAACCGTTCCTTCAGATGTCTCTTTGCAATTAGCGAATTTCAGACAGATTGTATGATGTTCAAATAGAACCTTTTCTAGATTTTTGTGCCTATGCGTATTAGGTCTCTGGTAGATACAGCTATGTGAACAGTTTGTATTTATATTAATTAATTTTTTGACTTTAAATTGTCTGGCACAAAGGGCCAGCAAAAATTTCCATATCATGCAATGTATCCTTACTTTTGCATGGTCCGGGAAAAAAAAATTGCCGGCCCTTTGGGCCGGAATATTTTTTTCAGCATTTTTCAGAGCCGGGATTTTTTTTTTTTTGCAAATTCTTCCTGCCCCCTTCCCCCATAAAAAAGGCGAGCTCGTAGCTGTAGAACCAATTTTCTTGAGACGAGAAATGGTAATAACAAGTTACGTTCAATATATATATAAATACCATGAGGTTCTCGCTGTGCAGGTTCAAATTTGGACCCCCCCCCCCCTTCCCTTTTTTCAAAGTTTATTTTGAATTTCCATCATGGCGACATCGTTCAATATAAACAGAACTGTTTTCGAAAAACGAGGAGAGGGAAGAATGTTGGAGAAATTGTTCATCAATTTGTAAATAAACCAACCGAAAATTATGTTCGAACGTTTGCTAGAATTAGAAATTAAACTTGATGTTCAAAATATAGTTATTGAAGTTTAGAAACAGGTTTGTAGGTTAGAAATCGGAATCAAACTACCACTTTTTGTGTGTAAATTCTTGTTTTGTAGCTGATCTCTTCTAAATTAATCAACTGTTTTAAAATCAAATTGTGTATATCGAAATGCATATTAATCATTGCCGTGAAATCGGAATTTGAAAATCTCAACACTGCTTTTCTCGAGTCGGACTCGGACTACCAATTTTAGTGTGCGCCCGATCTGTTGGCGTGAAGGTGTATCGAAATAGTCGGAAATACCCAACTCAAAATTTCGATGCTCATATCTTTTCAACAGTAAGAGATAGGAAAAATCAGAAAGACTAAATAAGACAGATATATGGATAAAAAATAATAATATTGAAATTTTTAGGAAACTTCATAAGCTTAATTTTTGTTTACTATAATAAGGAAAAAAGTGTCTTCCTCCTATGAACTTCTGAATTTGGAAATATGAAGGACGGTGAAGGACGTCATCGTAATAAATCGTTACAGTGTGCATCTAGCATTTCATATCTTGCATGGCTGTCGACTTTCAAAAAGAATGGAAATTGTAGATAAATAGGATCTCAAATGAATTTTCATTTCATACGATGTATTATGAAACGAGTTGTGAGTTTTATATCCCCGAGCCTTGGCGAGGGGATATAAAACGCACAACGAGTTTCATAATAAATCGTATGAATTGAAAATTCATTTGAGATTCTTTTTATCACATGATATTGCCTAAAAATGTGTATTTCTAACGTGAAATCAACGTTTCCGAGAACTACTGAGGCGAATCACGCCGAGATCTAGAAGTCGTCTGCTACGCCATGAGAAGTAGTGTCCCCATCGTATAGATATTCTGTGCGTAAGAGAAAAGTATTTCAATTTTGAATAGTATTTTAATGCAAAAATTAATCCAACAATAACAATTTTAATCATTGATATTGACTTCGGGTCAGAATTTAACAGTTGACCGATATTTGAAAGGTCACATTTGTCAAGGTTTATGTGATTAGGTTCCAAACTTGACCAATCGCATTCAAGCAGAGTGATATGTAACGTGTTATCATATCATATCATATATTTATGAAATGGCTTTATGAAACTGCATAACGGGTGAATCATGTGATAAAGCAAAATACGAGATATTTAAGCTTACAAATAGCAAAACATGAAATTTTCGGTCCTTTTGAGTAATTCGACGCTCCCGTCAAATATTTGAACATGTGGAGAAAGGATGCCACTTCTCTCAGTCACGTGACGAAGTTCGGCGAAACTCCCATTGAAATAAGTTAGAAGCTTTCCTCCGTAAAATCGTCGTTTTATTTAATTTCTGTTATTCATATTATTTTCAATTTGTTTTGTAACGATGATTCATGACCTATTTTCAATTCTATAAGAAAACATAATGATTTTATACTAGAAAATCGAGGAAATTTTGTAGAAAGAAGGAATTTTTAAAATATGTGGGAACCGCCAAAATCAGTTATCCGAAAAAACGGCGATACCTGACTTCATGTTTTTGTTATAAACTTTCAGTCGCGATGGGTATGCGCATGACTGGACAGGAATGGTCAAAATTTTTATCGATGAGAGAAAAACATCAAATATCCTTATAAAGATTAAAACTGTGAGTAGAAATGTTTATCCAGAACTAGGAGAAGATTCTAGGATACAATTTATGCATTTGAACTGAAAATAAAAACACTTTAGAACTGCATATCTGAGATGTTTATATCGTCGTACATATACTATACATATACTGTATTGTCTATCGAGCAGTGAACGCTCCATCGATTCCTGATAGGTACCTGTGTACCTGTGCTTACCTGAGCCTACCTATATAAACGTGACCATTCAACCAACTATACGTGTGTCATAGTGTATGTGTTATTTACTTATGTACTATGTCCGCCTGTACACCTGACACTACTGGACAGACAAGCGAAGCCTTGCTCGAAAAGTTTTCAAATAAAGAAAAAACTATTGAAAATCTTTTTTCTTTGGTACAAGACCTTGGAACGTCATTAAACAAAAGTATAAACAATTTAAGCTCAAGTGTTAACGATAGATTGTCCCGTGTTGAGGTAGCTGTATCTAAGATCGATGATGTCTTCGAGGAAATCTCGAAAGTTGCACACAGAGTATCTGTACTCGAAGAAAATGCGAAAACCCTAAATAACAAATACATCGAATTAGAAATAAACTTGCAAAGTGTCAGCGATATTTTCGACGAAACTCGAAACAAAAGCAAGCAAACAGAAAAAGAAATAAAAGAATTAAAGAAGAGAATAACAGAAAATGAGTCAAATTTTAACAAGATGAAAGAGGAAAGTATGGAGAAATTGTCTAATTATGCTGAGCAGAACGAAGAACTCAAAGACCAAGTCCTCGACCTCAGATGTAGGTCTATGAAATATAACTTAGTTTTTACTGGCATCAAAGAAAACAAGAGGGAAGACACCGAAGAAGTGCTCCGCTCGTTCATATCAGATGAACTTGGCATTGATGGTCATCTAGAATTCTGCAATGTCCATAGATTCGGCCATGGTGCACGTGCTGGTGAGAGAGGCAGGCCGAGGCCTATTGTAGCTCGTTTCATTTACCAAAGTGAGTTATCGCTGGTTCTATCTAGTGCGCGTCGTCTACGTGGTAAGCCCTTTGGTATCAACCAGCAGTTTCCCCATGAAATTGAGCAAGCTCGCAAAGCGCTCTATCCTGTCATGAAAAGGATGCGCGAGGAAGGCAAAAGTGTGAAGCTGGTACGTGACATGCTCTACGTCGACGGGGTATTATACGAGGACCCGGAGATCCAAAATATGTCTTATGCTTCTGTAACGAGTGTAAAGCAAACAAATTCGTCTCAAACTCCGCTCGGAACACCATATACCCGAAATGACTGGACTCCACGTCGTCCAAACAAGCGCTTCCGATCCGGGCCTACGCCAGAAAGATACTAGGACATCGCCGGGGAGTCAAATGAAGGCATCAGTTGTACGCTTGAAAATCTTATTGATAGCTCAAATGAATCATCATTATGTACTTCTACTGATTTTTGTTGTTTATCTCTTTCTCAAAGTAGAGATGCCAGAACAAATGAAATGAATATTTTGTCATTAAACTGTTGTGGACTCAAACGCAGGATGAACTATCCAGAATTTTCAGAATTAGTATCATCATATGAATTTTTATGCTTCCAAGAATCAAAAACAGATAATCTAGATGTTTTAGAATTATGTGGTTTCAAACTGGTCATGAAAAATAGAAAAAAGAAAAAAAGAGTTAAGTCCGGTGGAATTGTTTTTGCTTATAGAGAAATAATATCAGATTTCATAGAAATTATTGAATCAGATTGTCAATTTGTTCAATGGATTAGAATAGATAAAAAATTACTGAATTTCGATGAAGACATACTAATGGGCGTGGTGTATATTCCACCAGAAAATTCTTTATATAGTTCCAAAGAAGCTTTCAATGAAATTGAAATAGAATTGATGCAATTACGAAGAAACGGAAAATACATTTTATTTGCTGGTGATTTTAATAGCAGAACAGGTACTGACCCAGATTTTTATGAATTTTTGTATGAAATTGACGAAGAAAATATGGGAATTTTTGAAAACTCTGTGTATAATTTTGATGAATCTGTTTTTGCAAAAGTTAGAAATAATTGTGATTCAACGAAGAATAATTACGGGAATATACTTCTAGATATGTGCAGATCAAATGATTTGTTTATTGTAAACGGACGAATTGGAAGTAATATTGAGGGAAACTGTACTTGCAAAGAAACTAGCGTTGTAGATTATTTCATTTCTTCATTCGATCTTTTCCAAATGATTGAAAATATGAATGTTTTACCGTTCAGTAAACTTTTTTCTGATGCGCACAATCCAATTTCTATTAAAATAAAAAGTGCAATGCCAAATGATCAAGAAAATTTAAACTTTGAAAGCGATTCAGAAACAGAATCATGTGTAAGGGAAGTAATCCGAAAATGGGACAACGATAAAAAATCTTCCTATAACCAATCAATAAACACTGTAGAAATCGATCATTTAATGAGAAAAGTTAAAACATTCTCTGAAAGCCCCCAAAATATAAATAAAAGTGATATTAATGATGTTATGGATAATTTGAATAAAATATACCTCCGTGCAGCAGAAGAAACATTTGGTAAAAGAAAAGTTAACAATAACTTTGAAAACGAAAATGGTAAAAAGTTCCCACAAACCAGACCCTGGTTTTCAAATGATTGTAGAAAAGCAAGAAAAACATATCGAAAGAGTATGAGAAAGTACAAATACAATAGAACAGTAGTAAACAGACAACGGTATAAAAAGGATGAACTTGATTATAAAAAGACTATGGATAGGGAAATTAAATCATACAGAAGAAATATGAGAAAACAGTTTAAATCAATGAGATCAAATGATCCGAAAGAATATTGGCGAATACTTAACAAAGGAACTAAAAATACTACGTGTACATCCAAAACTATTACTATAGAATCTCTCTACGAATATTTCAAAAACCTGAATGAATCTCCGACTGATAATAATGCTGATGATGATAATCATATATTACATATAAATCAAAATGATATATTAAACCTAAATCACGAACTTAACTCAAGAATAACATGTGAAGAAATTACAAATTGTATAAAAAACTTAAAAAATAACAAAGCCTGTGCGGATGATAGGATTATAAACGAATATATTAAATCAACATTAAGTTTATTTCTCCCTCTTTATGAAGAACTATTTAACGTAATATTTGATACTGGAATTATACCAGAAAGCTGGCTAAAGGGTAACATTAAACCAATTTATAAAAAGAAAGGAGACAAGTATAACCCCAAAAATTACAGACCAATAACTATTTTGAGTTGTATAGGAAAATTATTTACTGCAATTTTAAACACCAGATTGAACAAATTTTCTTATGAGTTTAAGGTACTAAATGAAAATCAAACAGGTTTTAGAAAGAAATACTCTACTTTAGATAATATATATGTAATTTATTCCTTATTTGAACTACTTAGAATAAAAAAGAAAAAAATGTACTGCGCTTTCATCGACTTTGAAAAAGCTTTTGACACTGTATGGAGGGACGGACTGTGGTACAAAATGACGCTTAACAGTATAGACGGGAAAATGTTCAAATTCATAACAAATATGTATAATGATATCAAATCTAGGGTAATCTATAATGGGCAAGTTTCCGAATTCTTTTGTTGTAATAATGGAGTCAGACAGGGGGAAAATCTATCCCCTTTTCTTTTTTCAATCTATTTGAACGATTTACAGAATTTCTTCGAAAACACAGACATTGATGGTCTATTAACTTTAAGCTGTGATATTGAACAAAAGTTGAATGTATACGTTAAATTGTTTGTTCTGTTGTATGCGGACGATACCGTTCTCATGGCCGAATCAAGTACAGATTTGCAAAAACAATTGGATAATTTTAAGGTATATTGCAATAAATGGAAATTACGTGTGAATGTTGAGAAATCAAATGTGGTGATCTTCAGTAAGGGTCAAATTCCCAAAAAACTTTCTTTTAAATATGACTCCAAAGAACTAAAAATTGTTTCTGAATTTCAATACCTAGGTGTTTTATTTGCAAGATCAGGTTCATTTAATAAATGTAAACAATCGCAAATTAAAAAAGCAAATAAAGCGATGTATGACATCCTCAAAAAAGGTAGAACGCATAACTTATCTATACAATGTCTCTTAGATTTATTCGACAAAATAGTGAAGCCTATACTCCTGTACGGATGTGAAATTTGGGGGGTTGGTAAAAATGATTGTATAGAAAGAGTTCATCTTAAATTTTGCAAACTCCTTTTAAAACTTAAATTATCAACTCCAGACATAATGATATATGGTGAATTAGGACGGTATCCCCTAGAAATAAATATAAAAACACGCGTGATTTCTTTTTGGTCCAAATTAATAAATGGAAACCACTCAAAGCTCTCATATATTATCTATAAAATGTGCATGTTTGAAAATGAAGTTTCAAATAATAAAATACAATGGATAGAAAATATAAAAAACATCTTAAATAGCTGTGGACTTTCTAATATTTGGCTATCTCAATCCTTTCCGAACGAAAAATGGTTAAAACTTAAAATTCAACAAACTCTGATAGATCAATTTAAACAGAATTGGTTATCCAAAATTCAAGACTCTCCGAAGGCTCTAAACTATAGGATATACAAGGAAAAACTAGAATTTGAAAACTACTTTAACTTCCTCTCAGATAAAGATGCTCTAACTTTTTGTAAATTCCGGACGTGTAACCACTACTTACCAATAGAAAAAGGACGATGGCTTAACATCAGTAGAGAAAATAGAATTTGTGACCTATGTGAGACTGACGGACTTGGAGACGAATTCCACTATTTACTTGAATGTCCTGCATTAACTTCTAAAAGAAATTCTCTTCTTCCGCTAAATATAATTCGAAGACCTAATATTCTTAAATTTAAAACAATAATGAATTCACAGCGACAGTCGACATTACGAAAAGTATGCCATTTTATTAGAATAATTTTTAAAGAGAATCCTGCGTAATTAGTTGGATATAGTATCTGTATGTCATCAATTAATTAGTAGTATCATTCTATAGTGAAGTAGACACTCATTATTCCATTATATTTTCACTTTATTCTTTATTCTTGTCACTGTAACATTAGTATATTTATGCATATTTTCTTATCATTCCTGTCCAAAATTGAATATCTGTATCATAACTTATGTCTTAATACCATTGTATCAACAAAGGTTATAAGAAATAAAGTATATATAATATAATTTCGTGATGCCCGGAACCCGAATTATAAAACTAGAAACCTAAGAAAACGGACATTGAAGTTGCCAAAACTCGCCAAATCATGCTGTCTTCAAAGAAATTACTGTACAGCCTATGGACAGAATCTTACTATTTTTCAACTCATGTGGGAACCGCGAATTTAACATGGAAAATAAAGTGTTTTACATCAACTTCTTCAGAAAATAGCGGAGTATCATATCCAATGCCCGGAAGCCGTTTAACAATCTTAGTTACAATGATGCCCATATACGACAATAGTAATTTCAAATCTGGCTGCGAGCCATGACGCGATGTCAGAGTGGCATTATTTCTCCGTATGATCTACTAAAAAACATGATAAAAAAAATAACAGAGACCAAAAATAAAAAAGACCAATCTAGCTTTTACTCCAAACGTAACGTTGGAGAACTTTCATTGTCCTAGCTTACAGGGTTCTTGAGAAATCGCTGATCCAATTTTCCACGGTTACGAAAACAATAGGTCTTCCGACGGAAGTCGGAAGACCTAATAAGAGAAAGAATCCTATGTTTTCAGTATATCAACGTACATTAAACATTGACTATCAAATGCTTACATATTTAGGAAATTAAGCAATCTAAGTCGCGTTTCTGACGACAAAACCACCAGAAACATAAATTTCTAGCGATTTTTAGTGTTTATGTCCCCAAAACTCACTATCAAAATGAAAATACTGATGTTATCAGACAAAGATACGTTTTCATGTAAAAAAATATACCAGAATAAAATATATAAAACTCTTTATTTCATCTATAAGTCGTCTTAAGAATAAGTTTACTTGTCCCGTGTTGCGACACTTTTTAACGGTATAGAACCGTATTAGGCGACACTTTTCTATTGTAATCGCGATAGTTTTTTTACGGTATAGGCGACTGTTTTTTAAAGTAATATATTACGTTCTGTTGATATAATATCGTCCATAAAACGTGTAAACTTTTTTTATTTAGAACTTCAAATACATGGTATACGTATATGAGATATGTTGATAGACAGACATGTATGCTATAAATATATCAAGGTACTGAAGCAGTTGTGCAGCAGACTTAGCTCCCAGATTAGCCCCGACTTAAAATTTTGATGACGTTGGGGAAGTTGGCACTGTAATATCCTTATTGACCGTAACACCGACTCTGTCCCGATCTCAAAACGACTTGACTACGATCTACCATAATCTACTTACGACTTCACGCCGACATAGCCCAGGTCTACCTTTCCGATTTAGCTACGACCTGCCCCGACTCACCATGACTTGAGTAGACTGAGCCCCGACTTAACTACGACCTACCACGATTAAACTACGACTTGTGTTGCAAATTGATATACGATAATCATTCTTTTAAAGTATTAGTCTTTTTGGAACCTGTTTTGGAGCTCCTTTCTCTTTTTAATGGCATGGTGAAACTAAACTGGTCAACTAATATACATAATGAAATACTTGCTCAAGTCAAGGCTTAGTTGGGGCTAAGTCGGGCAGATCGTAGCTCTGTCTTCGTCAGCTATAGTTAGGTCGGCGTCAATCGGGAAGGTCCAGGCGACCCGTGGTAAAGTCGGGGCTTAGTCTTGGTGAATTGGGGCTAAGTCCGGGTGATTCGTAGCTCAGTCGCGAAGGTCCGTTCCCGATGAGCCTCAACTGAGCTACGATTTACCTTTGCTTAGATCCGACCTCCCCGACCTTGCTTCGACTCAAATAAGACGGGGTTGAGCCCTAAAAAGTATTAATCCACAGTCACAAAGTGCCCGACTTGTGAAGTCGGTGTGAATCGGGGCTCTGTCGGGCGAGTCGTAGCTTGATCAGGGCGAGTCGAAGTGGGTCAAAGCTAAGTCGGGAAGGTCGGGGAGACACCCCGTCAAATGTATACATGTGCTTTGTAGGAGCTCAGTCCCGACTTATTTAGGTCGGGGCTAGGTTGCAGCAAGGTCGGGACTACGTCGGCGTAAATCGTAGCTCAGTCGGGGATAATCGGGAACAGACCTTCTTCGCGAATGAGCTAGGATGACAAATACGGAAAATGACTATATCCCTCTATACAGCACAAAATCGATAATTCAGAAAATCATTCACCCCGACTTAGGCCCGACTCACCAAGACTAAGCCCTGACTTTACCAAGAGTCGCCCCCACCTTCTCTATTGACACCGATCTAACTACATGTACTGTCCTATGGCATATATACGACTGATGAAGACGATCTGCTCGACTTAGCCCTGACTTAAAATATTACTGGTACTTTTCTACATAATGTAAACGAATTTGCAACGCACGTAGTTGTAATGTCGGTAGAAGTCGTTGTTCAATCGTAGTAGATCGGGGATCAGTTCGGGCTGTTTTCGTATTATGAAATATTGAGTAAAAGCGTCATAGCTGTACATTTCCGTCATTTTTATGCGAAACCATGACTTTCATTTTCGTTTAACCTCCCCCAAAAATATTAACCTGTTCCCAAACCTTTTACCATTGTGCAGTACGTTTTCGTTGATTTCAAATCACCGAGCAGATAATATGAAAACCTAAAATTACTAGTATATCATGCGCTTTATAAAAACGATATAGATAACATGTTCTTCATTAACACTCAAGTCTAACAAACAAGGGTATGATACAGGAGCATGTTTTCTTTTATATATAGATGGTTAATTTCATCTCTTAATGACAAATGGTCTCGTTTTATTCTATTTTCAAACTTGGATTCCATGCAGGTTATCTGTACAACAACACAACGTATCATTATGTAGATCATTTATCCCTTTGTTTTATGCCCTTGTAGTAATATGATGGTGTATATTTTTTACTGTTTAAGTGCATAGGGACTTGTTAGAAGTAACTGTCCCCCAATGAGATCTCCGTCAGATAAATTATATTTCGCCTGTAGAACAAATATCTAGTTACCGTAAAAAATAATCGCAGGTTCAATTCTCTCACCATAGAAAACAGTCGCTAAACCCGTAAAAAAGTGTCACCATTACCGTAAAAAAGTGTCACCTAAATGTATGTTATTTGTATTTTTCTAGCAGAAAGCATATCCAAACGACATTCAAACTATTATGTTTCTTTTATCCTATCAAACCGAACATACACATTACTGAAGCATCGAAGATTTGTTCGATTTACGTTTAAAAATGTCAAAAAGGCATAAAGAGGAAAATCTGGCATAAAAACACTGCTTACTTATCTTTTATGCTTTGGAGTTAAAGATGTAGATATCATAAACACATATTGATACTTATTTTTTATAAAGGAACCGAAACGGATAGAGTTTTAAGAGAAAACTCTAGAATTACAGTAAATTACCCATAATGCATCAAAAACCAGAAGAAAATAGTCGCGATTACCGTAAAAAATGTTATATCGCAGTCGCACGTTACATATAGTGATTATGGAGCCCGCCAGGTGACATGAAAAATACACATACTATTTCGTTCCAACGAAATAATCAATTCGTTCCCTCGATAAAATGTTTCGTTCCACGAAAGTAAACGAAATATTATTTTGATGGAACGAAATGATTATTTGGTGTGAACGAATGGCATTTCGATGGAACGAAATAATTATTTCGTGGGAACGAAATAGAAATTGCATTTTTTTCATGTCCCTTGGTGGGCTCCGTATAACATACCCTTCGTGGATCCCATATCGACCATGATGTTTAGCTATTGTCGTTATGTTTGCATCTTGGTGTTTAGTGTCTTGCTGTTTTCTATGTACTGTTATTTTAATGTTTAATGTTCCCTGATGTCGTTGTATTTTTTTTTGCTGTTGTTGGTGTGTTTAATGTTCCCTGATGTCGTTGTATTTTTTTTGCTGTTGTTGGTGTGTTTAATGTTCCCTGATGTCGTTGTATTTTTTTGCTGTTGTTGGTGTGTTTAATGTTCCCTGATGTCGTTGTATTTTTTTTGCTGTTGTTGGTGTGTTTAATGTTCCCTGATGTCGATGTATTTTTTTGCTGTTGTTGGTGTGTTTAATGTTCCCTGATGTCGTTGTATTTTTTTTGCTGTTGTTGGTGTGTTTAATGTTCCCTGATGTCGATGTATTTTTTTTGCTGTTGTTGGTGTGTTTAATGTTCCCTGATGTCGTTGTATTTTTTTGCTGTTGTTGGTGTGTTTAATGTTCCCTGATGTCGTTGTATTTTTTTGCTGTTGTTGGTGTGTTTAATGTTCCCTGATGTCGATGTATTTTTTTTGCTGTTGTTGGTGTGTTTAATGTTCCCTGATGTCGATGTATTTTTTTGCTGTTGTTGGTGTGTTTAATGTTCCCTGATGTCGTTGTATTTTTTTGCTGTTGTTGGTGTGTTTAATGTTCCCTGATGTCATTGTATTTTTTTTGCTGTTGTTGGTGTGTTTAATGTTCCCTGATGTCGATGTATTTTTTTTGCTGTTGTTGGTGTGTTTTATGTTCCCTGATGTCGATGTATTTTTTTTTGCTGTTGTTGGTGTGTTTAATGTTCCCTGATGTCGATGTATTTTTTTTCCTGTTGTTGGTGTGTTTAATGTTCCCTGATGTCGATGTATTTTTTTTCCTGTTGTTGGTGTGTTTAATGTTCCCTGATGTCGATGTATTTTTTTTGCTGTTGTTGGTGTGTTTAATGTTCCCTGATGTCGATGTATTTTTTTTCCTGTTGTTGGTGTGTTTAATGTTCCCTGATGTCGTTGTATTTTTTTTGCTGTTGTTGGTGTGTTTAATGTTCCCTGATGTCGATGTATTTTTTTTTGCTGTTGTTGGTGTGTTTAATGTTCCCTGATGTCATTGTATTTTTTTTGCTGTTGTTGGTGTGTTTAATGTTCCCTGATGTCGATGTATTTTTTTTTGCTGTTGTTGGTGTGTTTAATGTTCCCTGATGTCATTGTATTTTTTTTGCTGTTGTTGGTGTGTTTAATGTTCCCTGATGTCGATGTGTTTTTTTTTCCTGTTGTTGGTGTGTTTAATGTTCCCTGATGTCGGTGTATTTTTTTTTGCTGTTGTTGGTGTGTTTAATGTTCCCTGATGTCGATGTATTTTTTTTGCTGTTGTTGGTGTGTTTAATGTTCCCTGATGTCATTGTATTTTTTTTTTTTTTGCTGTTGTTGGTGTGTTTATGTTTTTAGTATTTTGCGGTTGTCTTTGAGTGCTTATGTTTTTGGTTATCACTGTTTTGCTATACCGTTTTGTGCTTATGTTTTGTTGTTAAAGAGGTTGTCATTGCAAGAGGACTTGCTAAAGATTTGAGTTCGTTCTGATCGATCTGTAGGCATTACTGCCTACTCGTCATAGCTCTAGAAATACGGAAATGACGAGTCAATTGGTTCCAAATGATGAGTGACAATTTTCCACCTGGTGTTGTCTTCCAGTTGTTTAAGACATCCTGTATTGACTACCAACAATCTTGCTGATCAAGCTCTTTACAAGTATACATTATACCAGACGTGACACCACAGAATATATACACTCAGACAAAAGTTAAGCAACATTCCAATATTTCGGGAGACCTTATCCTTTAAACGATAACACTGAGAATTTCACGTAAAATATATCATATATCAATTCTTTTGAAGAATACTTTACTTCTTTTGTTAACATATAACACTAAAATGATCTCGAAAGTGAAAGCTTTGGCTTGGATAGAGTCGCAAATGAAAATGAGGTATTTTTGAGGGAAAATAATGATAAATAATAATAAAGTTTGAAGAGAAGTACCGAAAAATTACGATAACAATTACTTGAAAAAGAGATAAACCACATTAAGCTCAAGATTCACAAATTTTATACCGTTTTCTCTCAAAAATTTAGTATCAAATTCTTTCCAACGATTCTCTTTCATTCGCTCATGTTGCTATCTTATTCATGGTCTAAATTTTTGTGTGATAATACATTCCATTTGGTTCTACCGGTGCGTGAGCGCTTAACTGCACTTCCGGTTTCACGAAAGCGCTTTTTGACACGAACAATTTGTTTTAAAGAAATTTATTCCCAATACTTAAGAGATAATTAACATAATGTTAGCGTATTTAACACATATGCAGTATTCAATTTCATTGGATTAACAATTTGATTCATTGCAACTAAATTAACATTGAATTTAACGAGATAAATCAATTCCATGAAAATAATCATTATGTCTTTCATGAATTGTTTAAAATCATACCCGTCCCCAATTCGATCCCCATTTAACTTAAGTTGCATAATACTATTTTGTTAATAAGGTAATAAGATCGTTGTCAAAAGTCAGATCTAAATCATGATACTTAATTTTCATTTTTTTAATCAAACCAGTATTTTACATTAAAAACATACCACTGTTGCTTAACTTTTGTCTGTGTGTATATAAAATCATTGCTAATTTATCTTAAGCAAATAGTGGAGTTAAAGAGATATGGTTTATTTTAAGGTCGTTGCGATTTAAACAAAAGGATAGGAAACAAGTGTTCCTCTCTAATAACAAACAACAAGATCTTTAATCCAATAATGTTTCATACTATCTAGCAGATTTTGTATTGGTATTGCGCTCCCTCTTGTAGAAGAAGACGAGCTACAGGTATATTCAGTTGATCGGCTGCACTACTGAGAGCCATAGATTTCTGCTTTGTGTCCCAGTGATACTCTTTCATGAGAAACCTAATAAGTTCAATACCGCTCTCTTGTTCGCCAGATTGCTTGGTAGCAATGGTCAGAACACGAGGACCGAAGCTTCCTTTGAAGTTCATAACTATGCATTCTACAAGGAGCATGTCCAACTTGGCGCATGCAATCTCCATAGCCTCCGTCACGGCTTTATCTGACCAAGACGTTTGACTTTGACATAGAATGGAGAAAACGGGTACTGGTTTGGGAGAAAGGGCAGCTAGTATTAAACATCTGTCGCTGAATCCGTCTCGCGTTTCCTCTAAAAATCCTGCAAAATACCTCATAACTTCAACATTTCCATGGAAACTAGCCAGACATGTTGCATCTTCCGTTTGTTTCCGAGTCCAAGTTTGAGATCCATGAACAAGAGCTATCAGATCATAGTTGTCGTCTGCGCCAACAGACGACAGAAGATTGTCAAATGTAAGTGACATGCCTTCCTTCATCAGATACTGAACATGACGGAGAGCGCCAACTTTACAACTGGTGTCTAAAGCCTCCACTTTCTGTTCTTCATTCCAATTCTCAACGGTTAACAAGTACTCGAACAGTTCGTAGCCCTGGTCTTTTGAGAGAACGCATAAACTCAGCGCATTCTTTGGTATTGATACTGAATTCTGCATAAGATACTGTACTATCTTGACTTCACCATATTCACAAGCAGCTACCATAACCTTCGTTTTCTTTTCAGCTGACCAATTCCTGAATTTTCTCAAGTTTTGAAGATGTACCTTCAAATTCTCATCTATCCTTGTAGAGCTTAAGCTTCTATTGACGAGTGGCATCGTGTCACCTACTAGACTTCTTACCAGAGTCAAATCCTCTACAATAAATTTGTCCTCTCTACAATCCCTTAATGGACGTGCATGCACGTTGTATGACCCTGTTATTTCATCCTTAAAACTGGCGCCAAAATTCATGTGAGCTGCTGCACCATACGCAAACAAAGTTTCGATAACATCGATATGTCCTGCCATTGATGCACGTTTTAATGTCTGTTCTAATTCTTCTTTCAACCACGAGGGACGGTGATACATCGTTATCTCGTGTTGAAAAAGTCTAGAGATAAATAATGCATTGTTGTATGAGAAGAAGATCAGTGAATTTTTATGACTCGACATATTTTCAAATTGTTCCTCTTGGTTGCTGCTTAAGAAGTCGGCTGTGTCCTTTGTCGTCCATCTTAATACATTATCCAGAGTTCCGTTGTTTCTTAAATAGTCAAAGTACCCATCAACGAATTCCATATTCCTTAAAACTTTCAAGCTAAGTATGGTCTCTGGTCTTTCAAAGATTTCGCTTCCGAATCGTTCCATGAGAATGTTGAATTCTGTGATCTTGTCGGGAGACTGGTGTAAACTGTCGTGCAGTCTGTTTTCTTCAATTCCTATGAAATCCAGATCCGGTGTACTGCAAAATCTCAAGACAAATTCTGGCAAGCGTTTGCACAAGGAAGAGAACATGGCTTGTTTTACGGAATGATGGCGGAATTCATAAACATTGAGAGGCCTGTTGTACATCAGGTATACATCAGTGACTTGTGGTAGATGATCCATCATGATTGAGGAATAATCAAAGTCCTTGGAGAACCCAAGCGCAACGCCAAGTTCGTTTATGGTGTTATTTTTCACTGGGCGAATGGCATATTTACTGAGTGTTCTAATATCAAGTCGTGAATCGGGGCATCCAAGGAGTACTGCCGACAGTGTGAAATATTTCTCTCTTGATCTCTTATACAAACTTGACAGATGTTCAGTTAATACTTCTGTAGGAAATTCAAAAAATGAATGTCCCCTGTCGAAAAATTCTTGGCTCGAGAAAAACAGCTTGCACACATAAGGAAAACCGATGGGCGTTTCTGCTTTTAAAATGTTTGAAATTTCTCTCTTTGACAGAAGATTCTCTGTATTGTACTCGAGATAATTGTGTAAAATTTCTCGTTTGTGGGATTTGTCTAACTGGAAGTCTTTGGTCAGATCTATGATATATTTCTCCTGAAAAAGTCTTTCTTCTTTGAATCTTGAGGTAGTTATATTCTTGAGACCTTCTTTCAGTATGCTTTTACGAGAGGTGATAACAACAAATGTGTTTTGTAGATCACAATCAGAAATGTCGGTGGAAATAGCTAAATTATCCAAATGGGGGCGCCATTTATCAAATTTCTTCATCTCAAAGTAATCAGACCCAAAAATGTCATCAAGTAAAAGAATGCATTTCTGTTTTCTGTGACACATTTTTCGCCATTCTGCTAAGCTGCTTATCAAAGCGGCATCCATCTTGAACATATCTCGGAAATGACGTAATATTTCCAGTCCAAGTTCTGTTTTGCCATCTCCGGGTAGCCCGGTGATTATAACTTTGCCATATCGTTGGATCAAATCCAAGGCTTTGTCGAAGGCTGGGGTAACAACAAAATATCTATTGGAGGCATGCAGTTTTATTCTCCATTCTGTCTCCTCTGAAATAACAAGTAGATCAAGTTACGCATGAAATTAGGCCATTTCTTGTTTTTATTCTGTTTTGCGTCCTTTGGGAATTGGAAAGGCTTCCAGCCAACCAGGGAGAAAAACAAAAAAGCATGAAAAACAAAGATGCAATTTCATAATATGTGACGTACCAGTATACCATGTGAAATCTGACGGAATGATTATTCAAAGATTTTAGTCAACAAAAGAATGATAGATAATTCAATTTCTTGAATAATTTAAGTACATTTACTCCTTTACATGGAATATGTAAACAATTTTTCTTTAATTCTTGTAGAAAATACATTTAATTTGCAAAAGATTTTATCATTTCAATTTTGTTTTGTTTTATGACTATGGACTCAAAACCTACCAGCATGAGGACGCAAAACAGAAAATAACAAAGAAATGGCCTTATCTTTTTAATTTGAAATTAATGTCTCTTAAAGTAGATAATTTTAAGAACATTTAAATAGTTAGTTATTGTATGCTTATAATGATTAAAGTTGTGCATCACATGCGCATAAAATTTAACAAATACTAATCAGTTATGCTAGATGCCAAAATAAAGGATATCCAAATTACAAATATTTGAATAGTTCATTTGAAATAAAAATGGCATAAAATGTACGCAAAATGACAAGATAAGAACAGAACTACACAAGGGTTTGGTATGTCCAACTAGCATGTCTAATGGTCTGTCGTTTGACAATTTTATTTAACAGCAGAGTTGTTGTACGTAAACATTCTTACTGATGAGGTAGTTTGCCAACGGATCCTTCATGAACTCTGAAACACAAAAGTTTATAATAACGTTTTTGATATGGCTGCAATATGTTATCGCTGCTTTAAGTGATATATAATCCTGTTTCAGGAAAGTAATGGAAATGACAGGATTAAAATAAAATCAAAATTAAGATTCCATAAATTCTTCTAGAAACACAATCTTAAGGAAATTTAAGAACTCAACCATCCCCAATAGAATGCTGCATAAAGAAATAAGTGATATAAACTATCACTTATTTCTTTATGCATCATATTGCAGGCAACTCTGATCACAAATCAATTCCTCGATATCTATTTTTTATCCATTTATAAAGACACGTATGACACTTAATAGGGTATAGAATATATCTATGTGAATATAAAAATTGTCATACCTTGATGCAGGTACAATACGTCATGGCCGTCTGAAATAGGCAATAAAATTGGTAATAGACAAGTGGTGTCAAGAAAAGGTTTTCTTAAATATTTCATCAAATGAATATTCACTCTAATTCTATTGTCCATTACAAGGATCTTTACGTTTGAAACAAAGTTGAAATACTGATAAACGTGATACGGGAGATTTAAATCAGGCTTACATGTACGGTCCTTCTGGTCGGCTTGTGTCATTCTGTTCCTGAAATTCAAAAGGAAGTATAGAGAAAAATAAGCTACATGTTCTAATAACTCTTCCAAATTTTCACTCCTCTATCCACAAGGCCGATAGGGAGGGAATTTGTTTTCCTCTCCATTTGTCCAGTCGTCTGTCAATTTTATCTTCTCAGTCACCGGAAAGAAATATGAAGAAGAATTTGATGCATTGTTTGATACTGGAAAGTGGCAGAGTATAAAGGTAGAGTTTACTCATGGTTGATCAACCTATTTAGTTTTCGGTCGGCTCAGACTTGCACAATTTAGTTTCTGGTCGAATATGGGAATCGAGATGATTTAATTAAAAAGCTTAGTATTTTATGATACTAGAGAGTAAGTCTGAGTTTGGGCATGTTTCAAATGTTTTTGGAGCTGCTATACCTCGATCATACGCAAAATAAAGTTTTCAAATTTCTTTTTTTGTGTGTGATGGACAAATATATAAACTTCGAGTTGAATAGTCACAGGGTACCTTTGGACTTGGTCATAATTGACCTATAAAATAGAGGTGTGGACGAATAAATAGGTTATGGTCACATAATCCGGGTAACTACACTTTTTATCGTCATTGGAGAGGATGACTATTCAAAGTCGGCTCTAAATGTACATTGCTCTACCCAGTTTTTTTTAGTTGTTTTTTTTTTTTTTTTTGCCAGTAAGTTTAATGTTTCAATCCTGTCCTATCTTGGTTTGTTGGTCTTTTAATTTTATCTGATTTTTGCATGGCACATGTACCTGTTATCTGTGGTTTTATGCGTGTGTTTGGCCTTGTTTCCTTTATAGTGATCTTGTTGGGATATTTTCCTGCAAGTAGGGGGTGTATTACTAAACAAGAAACAACTTTTTTCAACGCCACATTTCCTTTGTACGACAGCCGAATCGTGTCATCGATTTTTTTACTCTCAACAGAATTTTTTTTTTCAAATATTTTCTTCCATGGCACGATTAGACTTTTATGCCTTTGACACCATATGATATTGATTATTTGGAAAGATAATAATTCATAATTGATTATATATGTACTTACAAAATCTTTAGACATTCATGGTTTCCTTTAGTTGTTCCCTATAATAGATACGAGGGATATGCATAAGCCTGTCTCAAAAGTAAAATAAACACTTTTAAAATTTATGAAATAGGATATTGATATTTGCTTACTTTTATATGTACAACAGGGGTGGGGAATCATAGCTTAATCACAAATTATTCTTCTACATGTCTTTAATAATTCTAATATAGACTTGAAGAGGAAAGGGTTTGTGCTATGATATCTTGCTCATGTGATGTGTACACATAAATGCAATTCAGAGAAAAGGGAAGTGAATAAACGTATTTTATGTAGATACAAGACTTTCATTGACAGTTATATATAATTAGTTCTCGTGATACGAAGAGCAAACTGTTTTAAAAGAATCAATACCTGTACTTACATTTGGTACACTATTCTACATTACGTTCGTGCCTCAAGTCCTTGCTAATGAAATCGACAATGTGTTATCACAGGATGTCACATTTCTAATTGTGATATGGTATATATTTAGAGCAGGTATATATCTACCTTATGATAAGTCACGTGGCTTATTTGGGTGAATTCTGAAGATAACGTGAGGGATAAAATAACATGGCATACGGTAGCATCTCTATCCTGATTCTGAGCATGAAATCAGACCGATTTTTATATTAAAGTCCCAAGTTTCTCATCCATACCGTGTTCTGTAATGTTTGTGTTTTACTTGATTTTAGGACACTCTACTTGTATATTCACGATTGTTTATTATGTCGAAGTCGTTTAATCATACCGGCGATAGATTAATACAAAGGGTACATTTATGTATGTTTGGAAGTTTTTTGGAGGGTGAAGGGGGTTAAGAAAATATCCAGGTTTTGCTGATAAATGAATAATCTTGGTCTGTTTACGAGTTGAGGACTTCATATTTACATTTTTTTTGGTTCGATCCCTTAATTTTCTTGTGACATCATTGGTATATTGACACAAATACTGTTTAAAAATCTAGGGTCGTCCCTCGTCATAACTGAGAAAAGTCAAGTTTAAAGCGCAGGATCAAATTGGAATTGGTATTTATTACCTACATATTTTCAAAGGATGAAAAATTGAAAATAGGGGGGGGGGGGGGGGGTTACACAGGTAAAAATATGGCAAGTTTTCTTTTCTATTCTGACGTTACATCTTTATATGTAAAAGGACACACTGACCACTTCATCCAAGATGTCAGAAAAAAGTCTTTCCCAAAACATGTAGTTTTGAATATGAGAACAAGTGACACGATCCTGCAAGCTTTTGATCAGCATCTATCATATAAATAATACAAGCTGTACGTTGATCACTGAACGGAAAATATTCTCGTCTAAGACAGTGAAATATGGAAAAACATCAAACAATGTTGCTGATAGCTGGTCGACTTTATTCCAACTCAGGAAGCCAAAAGTATTTCAGTCAGATTGAATTCTTATTTCATTGATATATGCCTTTCACATGTTTCAATATCATTATTTCTACCTGTTGTAAAGAGAGTAAAAATGATTTCTGCACGAAGGGAAATAATTCAAAGGAAAGTAGGTCAACTTATATTATACTGAAACATGAAACATATTTTAATCTCCCCTGAAAACTGAAAATGATAGATATTTTCTAATTATTCTTCTTCATTACTGAAAACAGGGATATGTCGATGAATTTATAGCCTATATCTGCCAAAGTAATCAGCATAAAACGGATTGCTGCCAATTTAGTCTTTCTACACATTTGATTAATTTACGAGCTTGTCACTACCTATGTCATCAGTGGAGCCTATATCAGATGACTTTTAAATACATGTAATGTTTCTATTGTGTGGAGTTTGTACCTTTCATAATCTAATGACATTCTTTGGTATTAAAGTCAAAATGTCACATGACTGCTGGATTCAAGTTTCATGTTAATTCTGTCCACTCAAGTAATAATCTGCGAAATTGTACATGTATTACACTGCATACCCTGTTTCTGACTTATCATAATATATAGCCGATTTCTACACTTCACCATTCTACTATTGACAAGGTAAAGAAAATAAGAATACAATTTTTGTTTACTCATTTTACTATATTACAAAATACAATTTTCACAATGAATTGAATGCACAATGATTAATACTACATGATGTTAGAGCACACAGCGTGAAAGCCACAGAGTTACTACAGAGATGTGTATAGAACGCCAAGCAGACTGGACAACACAAAGAAGTGATCAGGATTATATATACTTCATTGGGGGTAAGACTGAACAAAAACTGTAAAAAATATCCACATGTGACCTTGTTTATGAATGCTTCTATCATGAAAGTCTCCTCATAGATCATGTATGTAAATATTAAAACTAGATCTTCTGAAGTTTTTTTTTCATTTACAGAGAAACAAGTGTTTCTTCTGATAACTTTTTTCTCCATATAAAATCCTATACAACCTATCTATATAAATCTGAGAATAAACTCTATCTTTACTAACAAATATTATTCTATGAAATTAAAAATCTAAAAATTCATTGCAGCTGTTGTTATTCTCCAGTGAAAAAGGTAAAAATATATCATGATAATTATGCAAAGACACAAATTTATAAACAATAACATGGCGATGTCACATAAACCAGACTGACATATTTGAACTATATATATATATATCTATCTACCTTCTAATAAACAACAATTTATGTAAATTCAACAAAAAAGAATTTTACAGATGTAAAGAAAAACAAATATGAAAAAATATTTTCTGAAATGTACATCTATATGTTTATTGTAATCTCAATGAATAAGACTAATAAGGGGCAACATGGAGGCAGGAACTATAGAATTTGATGGATCTTATATAGTTCATGAAAAAATAGCACTTGATGAATGTAAGATGGAGAAATATTAATAAGGAGTAGGTAAGAAACCGATATGTAAAGTTATAAATATCTGTTATACAAAAACAGTAACATATCATAACTAGAGTTTTATAAGCACTTCAAATGTGCAAGACTTTTGACAATAAAATAATGTTTACTTCTCAGTAGTGCTTACTTATTTCTTTTTTAAAGTAACAACTCTCCAATACCATATCAGAAAACAATTCATCATGAAATAATAAGGTAAGTTACCTTCCATGTCCACTGTACTATTCATTAAATTCAGAGCACAAATTTTGAGCGAGATATTAATCTGCCATTTCAGAAATTTTCTCATTGTCTCTGATGAAAGGTCTCTCTCTGTAGTAGCTAAAAATAGATGTATACATCAACTGACCCTTTCTTCAATACAGAAAAATATTTTATCTTTGGAAAATCCCTTGTTCATTTCAGATTGGCACCATTCCATGTCAACAATAGTAAAACATGATGTCATGGGGACTAATATTACATATTTTACTAGAAGTATTGAGAACCTCATCATAGATTTCCTGTTGTATTCGTCAAATGAAACAAGTCTACACAAAAGGGAGTTGGTGACTTTTCTGTTATAACTAAGAGAGTTTTTTTGACAGAATTTTTTTAGAATATGACAACAGAAGATCTCAAAGAAAATGGCTATAACAGGGTGCTATGGATTTATTAACAGGACAGTAGAGAAAAAATATTTTCACATAATAACCAAGGTAAATTACAAATAAATCAACACATTACTATAGAGATTCCACATCACACTATAGAACACTTAAATATTCAACAATTATTCTTTCTTCTGAAATACAATTCAAAATGAAGGGAAACCCTTGCCAATTAAGGTATCCGTTGTACAATTAAGTCATTTTACATAGCGTCTTAATCATCTCCAATGTTAAGGATGGTAAATTTTATGCCTGGTAAGGTACTATAAACTATATATTTTCTGAAAGGTAATGATGCCCTGAGTTCAGATTTAAGACTCCCAGGTCTTAAAAAACAAAGGGGAAAAACTCTTGTACAACTTTGTTATTTTGCATATGTAATATAGAGAAAATAGACAATTTCAATGCTTCATCAGTTATTCCCCTTTGTTTTTCTGGTCCCAAAATTATTATTTCTGAGCAGTAGGCTTTATAACCTTTCAGAAAATATATAGTTTATAGTACCTTACCAGGCATGGAAAAATGTCCTATTGTACATCGGATACCTTAAGATTTGCTACATCCTGTTTTTGAAGTATCATTGAAGGCAAAAATCATAGCTACTATTGGACAATAAATATTTCATGTTTACTCCTTTTTTCTTGTGGTTTTTCAGTAGTAAATGAATAATCCTTTACATTATTCTACACACCAATAGCATGTACATGTATCTCAGCCATACATTGTTTGACAAAATCTTTGATCTGTGCAGTGAAAATGAGTCAATCTTTCATATATGGTATGTCCATTGTTTTTTTTTTTCTAAGTAACTTCAGTAATGCTAAGATTGGTCACAAGATATTTTTTCTTTCATAACACATGATCTTTGATACCTAATACTTTTAAATTCAATGATGATACATTTCTTCTTAATTTTATGAATCCTCAAACCTTAACAATGATGAATAAAACATGCAAGTTTTTGAAAGAATGTTATGTATGTCTTAAAAGACAACTTCATAAAACCTTAGTACAAAATATAACACTAGTTCATTATATATAACCATTGTATGTTATATGACTGATTGATTATACTTTGTACATGTACGCGTAAACAAAATATTTCCATTTGTTCATTTTATAATGCATATCATGTGCTGTGTTAATATATGCCAAAATGGTGAAAGTCAATAAAGAATTTGAATTTTAAATTCAGATATCTAAATAAATGAGACTTGGATGTAATATTAGAACCTTCCAGTACTATCATACATACATGTACATGTATTTCATAAACTTACCATGCATATGTAATTTATTTGTGAATGACAGAAAAATTGACTGTGTACATATGACAGAAAAATCTGTGTACATATCAAACAGAAAATATACTACATGATAAAATTCCATGTAAATACATTCAAATATTAGTAGAGTCTTATTCTGAAATTTTAAAATAGAGTGTGCCTGACACAAAGTATAAAGCGCAAGTTCTACAAGAATCCATGATTTATAGATAATTTTCTATATCATGATTTGTTTCTTCTATACAATATATAATTCATTATCCACATAAATAATTCATGTGAATCTTACACATATTCTAACATAAACAAAGAAAATGGTGTGAGATTAAAGAAACGAAACATACATTCTACAGGTGATTTTGACAAATATGTATACACAATATGTAATACAATGTCATGCACAATGTTAGGATTCTATCAAGTCTATCTACACTAAATATCAGTGACTCATCTAAACATGTTTCTCATACACAATAGATCTGAACATATATCAAACTTGTGTATCGTACGCAAACAAGTGTATCATACACAAACAAGTGTATCATACACATAAGTGTATGATGTCACACATCTGAGAGAAAGGTAAAACTACACATGCATTTCACAAGCACTTTATCCATATTAACCATACTAATACGTGTATCTCTGAAAGTAAATCTTTGTGATGATCCTTTGTTAGGAGTTCTGGTACAGTACTGTTTTTAGGGACACCTGCTGGTGTGGACAGAACGTGAGATCTTGTAGTAAATGTTTTGTTAGTGCCTGGCTACAGCCGATGAGAATTCAATGAGGTAACGGAGACACACCTGAGACGGTTTCTCGACAATAAACTCATTGTATTGTACACGATGATACCCAAATCTTCTCTCTCCTGCCAATGTATCCTGAAGCATTCCGAGGGGCATCATACAACCTGAAGCGAATATTGCAAGCTATCTTAGAACATGTTAAATATATATACCTCATTCATGTACAGGTAGTATATAAAATCTGGCGTACACTTTACAATGGTACAAGTAGCAATTGTAAGACAGAAAAATATTAAGTGTTATTGGGGGAAACAAGAAGTGTATGTGAAACATGAATGTCCCCCTTGGTAACTTTTGTCAGTATTTATAATTTTCAGAGAATTGCATCAAACTCACAGGTCAAGGTCATGAGGCCAAAAGTTTTGGTACCAAAAAGTAAGGTATCTACACAAGGAATACACATGAAAGCATGATCACTTAAGTTACCCTACAAAAATTATTGCAAAGGTCAAAGTTTTTTCCAAAATAAGTTAAAATTCAAGGTCAAGGTCATGAGGCAAAAACTTTTGGTATTTTATTATTTTATTAAAATAGAAATACCTTGCCACAACGATTACAGATGAAATATGAACGTCCTATAATTTACCATAAAAAAGTTATGATCAAGTTTCAATAACTGTTGGTCCCTAGATTGTAGAAGCAGTTCAATTCACTATCAAAATTCAAGTATGGAGTGTACATCCAGCAAGATGAGAACCTGTAAACACACAGCATCTTTTCTCCTGTTCAATTAATTGGACAATTCAGTGAAAAGATTACATGAGTTTGTCACATGCTGACTAAGGTACCTACCATTGGGCAATGTAACAGTATAATCTTGATTAGGTATGTACTGTCCTAGGGCATTCCTACTATTATACTCTGTGTCACTTAGTTCCACCTCCTTCCTGTCATACACATTATCCTCTACCATACACTCTCCTAATGCAACCTGTAAAAACATAAACATATCAATATATACATGTATGTGTAGTTAATGTATCTACATTGTATATGCCGTACACATATCAACCATACACCCTCCTAATCTGTAAAAACATAACAATATTAATGTACCCGTGAAGTTAATATACCTACATGTATATACTGTTATCATAGATGAGTACAATTTATTAAATATACCACAAAAACTTCTATAAAATTTAACATATTTCCGTGCGTGTTATATCACAAAATCAGATGATACCATCATCAATATCATAATAAAAGTTAAACTTTACGTAGATCTTTAAAAGACTTTATAATTTGCCTCAGATAGAAAACAATGCTGCCAATTCTGGTTCTCTAACTTTATATAGAAAATTATTAATTTACAACTGCAATCTAATAATGAACTTAATTGTAAATGCTCATAAATTATCAATGTTCATTTACAAATTTACTTACATGTTGTAACTTTAATTACCCTATAGTTACATTTGATTACTACATGAAGAATACTAATTTTTGTACAGCGGTATTTCATACAGTACTTGAATCAAGATCTTACCTCACATAGTAAAGCCATTTTGGTATTGGACTTAGGATTAGTGTTATAACAGTACATCAGACTTTTAGCGCAAGAATCAGAGGTGTAAATACCCTGAAAAATAAGAATATGTAATGATTTTTCTATTATAATAAGGTACAAGGAAAGTTCAAATCCATTATGTATCAATTCATATATGCATGTATCTGTTGTCTTAAATTATCAATAACTTGTAGAAGATTTTTTCAAAATCTGTAATATCAGTCACATGCAATTATTGTTGGTTTATATATATGATTTGATGTAGCACATAATTACATGTATGTCCTTTTTAAAACAATTCCAACTTTTCAAAAAAAATTCACATGTATAGAATTAGAAAATTAAGTGGCAAGATTACAATTTGATCTTGCGAGTTGGAGCTTCCTTTTGCCTTATCTACATGTACATGTATATACCAAGCAAACAGGCAATCAGTTATATAACTATTAAAGATCAAGTAGCAAATGTTATAAAGTCAACACCATATTTCGTGTTTTCTCTCCCTACCTGTCCAAAAAGATGTCCAGTAATGGGGACTTCAGGTGGCGCCACCAGTAATCCACGATGAAGGATGCTGATTAAGTTAGCGACACTGGTACCATGCCATAACAGGAAGTGATTGTCTAACTTCTGTTCTCGTATTCTGTCTTCCTCTCCTTCACGTGACAACTTGTGGATGGCATGAACAGCAAAGCTTTCACCTGATCAAAATAAACAATAGTGATTAATCATAAATTATATGCATTTCTGTCATTAAACTCACTAATCAAAATCAATAAATCAATCCTAGCAAAAGGTCTTGTAGTTAAACTTAATTAAATGTACTGTATATGTATCTACATGTATTTCAGAATAACAAGATTTTAGCCAAAACAGGAAAGAGATGGGCTAAATTACTTAATCATGAGTATAACCATGAATTAGCACACTTGACTTAAAGAAGGTTCCATCATAATCTATTAGAGTAAATGATTTTGCGAAATCTTGAATAAGCTTAGTCCTAACAGCGCCAACTCCACAAAGTTATGAATCCCACTAGAATCAATACACACACAGAGTATCAATATACCTTCTCCGTTACTATAATTAATATACATGTAGCTCACATACTGGGTATGCATAAGGGACTATGATAACGTCATTATGGATAATATTAAATTGAAGCTTACATGAGCCATAGATGTATTTGAGTATGTACTGAGCTTCAACACTATCCTCTGTCAGCGGCTGGATCCTACACTGCATGGCTTGGTATACATAGTCAAGAGGATTCACAGCTGAAATGGAACTCAGAAATTGTACAAAACACCTTCCTTTGTAGATTTAAAATTTGTCTATAAGTGATTCACAGTTAAAACATACTTGTAAGACCTTGAAAATGACTCATTTGTTATTGAGACTCACCATGCTGGCCATATACCATTTTATTAAATGATCAGGAATTATTGCCGATTCTGCTTATTTCTGATTGGTGGAGACGCTGTTTGATAGAATGTACCTCAGAGTGAGTTGACTGCTAACGCTCCAAAGCGGTCTTTTCTGGATGACCGCGTGCGTGACCAGAGCGTGCTTTGATTTTTGTAGTGTTAGATCTTTGACTTCGCGCATCATTACAATACAAATGTTAATAAAATCGTGATAATTTAATAAAGCAGTTATTGACTTTTGATTTAGGTCTACTTGTGACTATACAGACCTGGTCAGGCATTGGTTAACCTCGGCCTTCGGCCTCAGTCAACCAATACCTGACATGGTCTGTATAGTCACAAGTAGATCTCAACAAAAGTCAATAATTGTATAAAGTTTGATGAATCATAATCCATATAAAGTAAGTTATAGTCATTAATGTAATAGGTTGCCTACCAGATGGATGGACATGGGACACAGTAATATAGGCAATATAGTTCAATCTATATGAAAACGCAAAATAATGTAGCTGTGCTTCATTTCAAAATCCCTTCTCATCCTTTACATTTCTATATCAATGTCATATGAGGTTTCAGTAGGATTTTAACTATAACTGAAGCATCATCAAACCATATCATTTAAGACACTTTACACATATATTGCATGAATTACATTTAATGGTAGCTAACTCACAGCTTATTTTGGCTTGTGCACCCAGTAGGATTTGACTAGCACATTCCACATCCAAGAGATCATGTAAAATACGCATTTTAGATTTGAGTTCCTCAAGACCATCTATGGGCGGAAGTCGTTCGTAAGCGTAATTCTCAACAGGTACCAAGCTGTAGTAATCACTGGACAGAGAGGCAATCTAAAATCAGAGATTAAATATACTGTTTACGTAGAATCATTCGCCGCGTTTTAATCTTTGCTACTTTGCACTTTGCCTCCTACCAAAAAAGTTTGTCTCAGTTAATGAAAGTACCAAAGGCATAGCTCGATCAATGAAATATATAAAACCACAAAAGAAAGTGCAGGCGAATGATTCTACTTATGCAATATTTACACATATGTCATTAATTATGAATTTGACACATCTTTCTATAAGGTTCTCAATATACATGATATAGCTGTTAAAATAATAATAATGGTAACATCCAGCTGCATATCCCATTCCCTCATTCATATCTGGTTTTAATCTTATGTCTCCTTTGTGACCTTGGCCCTAATCATATCAGATATTTTCAAAACCCTTTTTTTCCTCTTGTTGAGTGAAAACATAAATATCCTGAACTAGATCTTTGCATTCATTAAGCCTACCAACATACTACATGTAATAATAAACGATCTGATTAACACACCTCTTCACAATTTTTCTGGTATTTATCTGTTTGTTCCTGCTGCATTCCTCCCTCTTGAAGTTTTGTGTTGTCTCGTATTATTTCGCTGAAATGAAACGCATACACATAGCATTACATAGGTTGTGAAAATGTCCTAATCGTATATGTTTAAGCATTACACAACCTTTAACATCTTTCAGTGTTACATGTGTAGCCTTGAAGACTTATCCTACATGTATATGCTGTTTACATAGAATTAGCAATCCATAAAGACAAAAATATATGATGCAAGATTTTCATATTTTAGCCTAAGACACTTACCCTCTTTGATGACAATTTTAACAGTTTCTTGTTTTCATAATTTGTGCATAAAAATCAACCCCAATTTGCTACAGGGTTTTTGTCTTAGTTTTCTGTCAATGTACATGTACCCTATTAAATAAAAAAAATTCTGTCATAGTTTCTGACAGCATCATACTTTTTAGTAAAACCGTTTATGAAAGATTTGAGTAAAACCTACCCTATTTGCTGCAGTATTTTACGGGCCTCTATCAGGTGCTCTTTTTTCAGGTTTCCTAAATCTTCCTCTATCCCTGCTTTTCTCATAGCTGCCTCAATCATACTCACATTGGTCTGTTAATATAAGGTAAGCTGACATTTAAATTTTGCTCAGTCTTATTTCCACCCAATATAGATCAGACACTAATTCATCCAGTATTGAATTTGGCTACTTTCATATTTCTTAGGAGATGTATAACAGGTAATTTTATTCGCCCTCATGGCACTGGGCAAAAAGGGTGAAGATAAAAAGGTGGCAAAACTTTCCCTGTAGACAGTATACTACTACCTTTGGGTAAAATAAAATTATTCCAAGGAATGCATGTGTCACCTGCGAAACATAGCGACACTCAGGAATCACTTTTATTGGGTGTGACATCAAAGTGTGACAGACAGACAGACAAACAGAAAGACAGATGGGCAAAGTGATCCCTTAGCATCACTATGCTTCACAGGCGACACAAAAAAGGTTGTATATACTTCATGTAACATTGTGTCTAATCAAGTCATTTTTCAAAATAATGTCATCTTGCTGTCCATGCAAAAATTATAATTTCAACTTCTCTATTACTTTTTCTATGAATTTGTTCGAGATGGATACTTTTTTTTAATAAAGTTTTATATCTTAATTTTTATATCTTGATTATTACATGTATTATCTTCAGATGCAAGATCAATATTCTTTGGTATACTTGCAGTCAAAGCAGAAAAATTCACTTCCGATTGGTCAAACAATGGTAATATACTCATATATATTCATCAAAACTTTCAAGATACAATGTACATGTAGATTTCCTATTTGACCTACATGTATATCTAGATACATGTAGTAACATTTATATTTTTTCAGCTATTCTTCAATAACTCAATATCCCACACTAATAAATGTAAATGTATTTTTTACCATCTCTGAGAGGAGGGTCTGTATTTGTTCAGGCAGTTTGGAGGGAATGTCCGACTTGAGAGTCAATGAAGTCTTTATACTCTTTCCATATTTTGGCTCCCACTGTATTAATCTGTATTTCTTTGGATGCTTTTCAAACCTGAAAATATTTAAGGAATCATTGTAATATTTTTTTTGGTTGATCGAGGTATCAACACCAAAAATTGAGGGAAAACTGCATCGTGCGCGTAGCGCAAGATGCAAAAGTTTTCCCTCAATTTTTGGTGTTGATACCTCGATCAACCAAAAAAATATTACATTGATTACTTATCATTTCATTACGTCGCTTTTGAACATTTATTTGCAGCTTTGAAATCGTGTTGCTAACGACGTTGCTTATGACGTTGCTAAGCGCGTACTTCCGTTTTGTGTTGATACAGGTATCAACAAAATTTCTCGGCCAATCAGAATCGTCGTTTCTTAATAATAACAATGGAAATTAAATGATTTAAAGATCGAAACCACATGCATAAAGAATCAAATGGCCCAAATTATTACTAATTTTTTTTCATATAAATTTTTTCATATAAATTTTTTTTCATATAAATATAAAAAATATTAATTTATTATTGAGTAGCAATGCTTTATTGTCGAGTTATTCCTCTCAATGAACTAATCAAACTAATCGTCATCCTGCCACTTAAGTGCTTTTTAATATGTTGTGATGCAGCTACCGAGTAAATAAAACTCTGGAAATTACTCTAAGACAAACTGACATGGTGTTTCAACTACATGTTTATATAAGAGGTACATGTCTCTTGGCATTATGCATGAATATGAAGCTTACGGCTTGAGCTGTGTCCATGAATTAGCTGTTTTAGACTTGTAAAGTTTTGTGAATTCTGCGATGGCTTCTTCTTTTTTCTGGAATGCTGTGTGTTGATATTGGCCCGTACTGCCTATCCTTCCCCACCGTGTAAACAAGACGTATAAATCCAATCCGCGCTGATGAAGAAGCTGATTGAATGTAAAACACTTCACATAATTTCTATAAAGGTTCTATCTGTAATGCATGTCTGCTCGTTTCCAATACATGTACACTAGTATACCAAAACAAGTCTCCATGCAACAGTGTTAGTATAAAAACAAAACGGGTACATTTTTCTCTAAGAGTCCAGATGGATAATTTGACCAAAACAAACAAAATAGTGAGGTATGATGATACAATACACGAACTTACTAACTTACCTGCATAATATAGAAATTGTACAAGCCATAGGCTCCATATGATACATCTACCTTGGACAGTAAAGCATTGTATGGCATGTTGGACTGAGTTTCATCAAGCAACACTTCTCTGTAATATAATAAATTGTACATGTTAATGAAGAGGGACTGAAGGATCAAATGACAATAATACCTACATGTATGTTGTCACTGGCAAACATAATAAATCTTCTGTTTATACTACATTTCAAAGCAATAGGGGTATAATACTCTACTTCTGGTTGTTTTGATAACAGATATATTAGATACCAAAAAGTTGGCGGAGGACGCACGACTTCGGCAATGTTTGGTACCATACATCTTCAAGGTGTGTTGAATTAAACATTAAAAAAATATCAAATATCTAAACAATCTATGTAAGATATGGAAGTACATAAGTTCTAGCTTCGGCAATATTGTTATTATACCCCTAATACCTTAATGTTATCTTGAAAACAAAAAATTATATGAATATAAATTCAGCATTCATTTGAGATGACTGTATGAAATTGCTCACTACAGAATGCAATACCAACAAAACCTTTTATCCCCCTCCCTCTTTTATTTTTTTGTCCAGTTAGTCAGAAGGTCAAATAAAGTAACTTACGCCACATCTTTGATATTACAGTTAGGGTCTGGTTTAACTATGTTTTCTTTTTTTGAAGTTTCTGTATCCATGGCACTCTCCTGGATCTCTTTGAGTATACCCTCACAGTCTGCGGCATAGTCCACTTTTGATGTCAGGTTAGGATCTGGACTCTCGGAGGCTTTGGAGTAAGTTGGCTTCTCCTGGTAAATAACATATTTTATTAATACTTCTGAAATCAGAATATGTCAGACTTGATGAATGAAAAAGTACCACAGATGATAGGTGTACTTGGTACATGTACTGAAGATGAGTACTATGGAAAATGTTGCAGCAAATATACATGTACTTAGGTTTCCTTATGATATGGCCTTAAGTGATAGCCTGAATGACACTTGAATGAAAAGTTTCAGTATGTAAACATACATTTTAATAAGAGCATGTCCAAATACACATACATGTACATGTATAAGAACACTTGTAAAATAAGCTCACTCACCATCTTATCTTTTTCAACATTAGCTAATGTTTGAAGCTCCTGGGCTAAGCATTCAGCACCCTTGATAAGAGCATGACTAAGGGGGGATAACCCTGCATTATCCTTTTTTTGGTGATCCGCTCCAACTTTGACTAAAATATTTAGCAGTTCAACGTTATCAAACGTGCCGACATCAAGTGGCGACACCAAGTGGTGGAGTACAGTCCATCCCTGAGTATCTGTGGCGTTTACGTTAACATGGCTCGTCTTCTCTATCTTGTCAGGAGAACCTGGTAAATATTTAAATATTCATATACATGTATGTTTTATGGCCTTAAGTGATAGCCTGAATGACACTTGAATGAATTGTTTCAGCATGTAAACATACATTTTAATAAGAGCATGTCCATAATCATAAACTCTGTAGGTAATATTGACAACTTGACACTAATACATGTACTTAACCAAAGTTTTCAATAAATATTGCAAAGAATGGATTATTGACATTTCAGGTGAAAAACTACCAATGATTTTCTCAATGAACGATAATGTCACTAAGTTTGTTTTGTATAATTGTAGGTATACATGTATACATACATGTAATCTGCGGAGATCATAAAATAATGGTTCACATCATGCATTAAGGCAAGTTTTATATTTCACGTCGGCATGGATGTGAAACAATATACTGAAAACGTGATAATTTTCACTGGAGGAAAATATCGCGATTATAACATCAAGACGTTACGCTTGGGAATAATATTCCCAATATAAACGAATCTTCCATGGTAAAAATGCAGCAGGTTTTTTTTATTGCATGAGGGAAATTTTAGTGAGGCCGATTGATTCTTGAAATATGCAAAAAATTTGCACGTTACAGAAAATATCTTCTGTAGAGCTATCCTATAACATAATCCTCAGACTGACACACAGACACATTACAGTAAATGTCTTCTGTAGAGCTATCCTATAACTTAATCCTCAGACTGACACACAGAAACGTTACAGTAAATGTCTTCTGCAGAGCTATCCTATAACTTAATCCTCAGACTGACACACAGACACATTACAGTAAATGTCTTCTATAGAGCTATCCTATAACTTAATCCTCAGACTGACACACAGTCACGTTACAGTAAATGTCTTCTGTAGAGCTATCCTATAACTTAATCCTCAGACTGACACACAGACACATTACAGTAAATGTCTTCTGTAGAGCTATCCTATAACTTAATCCTCAGACTGACACACAGACACGTTACAGAAAATGTCTTCTGTAGAGCTATCCTATAACTTAATCCTCAGACTGACACACAGACACGTTACAGAAAATGTCTTCTGTAGAGCTATCCTATAACTTAATCCTCAGACTGATACACAGACACATGATTGTGTTACCTTCAGATGTTTTACTGCTGTCGTTTCTGAGTGGTTGTATTGACTGTAATTTGATCAGGGCCGGGAAGGGTTGTGGTGCATTGTCTTTCTCTTCGTCTTCATCCACTTCGTCAGTGTCTGCGTCACTGTCCTCCTCCCCAACACTGGCTCCTCCTATAGAGTCCTCTACATCCTCTTCATCTTCTTCTACAGAGTCCTCAGCAGCCTCATCTAGAAATATAATAACACACGTCCTAAAATACACACATTTCTGTTTTCTAGATAAAACTTAATGATTTATTAGTCAGAACATACCGCCTTCAGTGATTATTTTCTCAGTGAGCAAAAATATCAGAAATAATCTAAAGGAGGCAAAACTACATGTATCATGAAATACAGAAGCTACATGTATAATGATACAATCGTGAAGGAAAATATCAGAATTCCAATACATCATCACTGCACCTATACACATGTTAGCATTAAATGTTGTACTTCAATGGATTTATGAACTAAACTCAACACTTTTTTCTTAAATATTACTGGTATCAGCTTGTAGGGAGATAAATAACAGAGCCATAAATATAAATTTGAGATTGCATCTCCTGAACATACCGTCATCGATATTGTCATCTTCTTCACTTTGTTCATCACCATCGTCACTTTTAGAAGCGTCAGTGGGTGTTCCTAGAACAGGGAGAGCCATGGGTGTTATCTGGAACACTGGTCGTGACAGGGACTTCACCAAACCTGGTACATTAGAGTCTTTTTGAGGTGCTGATGGCTCGTAACTATGATCCAGTAATAGCCTTACCATATTGGAATCATTCTGTGGATAAGAAAAGAAGTCAACATACCTGTAGGATACTGGTCGAGAAGACAATTCTGAATTCCAAACAATTTTCTTGGTTTTTCGTCAATAACTCATCTTGTGTATGTCCAATCACAGTGAAACTTGGAACTAATAATGCTTCATCCTTTATACAAATGCCTATGTAGTATTTTCAAAATCAACCTACAAATGCTGACTTGAGGGTATTTCAGACCTGCCTACTTTTAAGATTTTGGCGTATTTTATATGATTTTCGACCTTTAATTACGCCCTACGCTTTTGTTTTTCTATTTTACGCCTATATCTTATTAATGAGCAAATTGACGTTTTCGACTTGTTGATCGAACAAATGTCTTCAAAATTGTATGGGCAAGCCCATAAATTCTTAATTTCTTAGCAATTGTCGAAGAGGACGCAAGACAATGTTTTTTTTTCCCTCAAAATTGCATTTGTGAATTGTGCATTACGCTTTAATCCCCAAAATTACACTTTTGTGAATAAAATATTACACTTCTGGTGAGAAACATGTAGGCAGGTCTGGTATTTTAATACCCCATTAAATGGCCATTTTACGCAAGTTACTAAAGGTATTTCCGAAAAATTTGCATTTTAGCCTCTCATGGGGTCAAATATGGATCAAATACTGTAAACGTGGAAATTTTCGTGTGGGGGTAATTTTTGCGAATAGAGGGATTTTGCGAAAATTTCCCCCATCCGAAAATATCCCCGTTGCATTCTTACAATGGGAAATACATAAATGTCTTGATGTTAAAATCGCAAAAATTTTCCATCCGCGAAAAAATAACCACGTTTACATTCTTTCAAAACTTTGTGATTATATTGAAGGACACTTAATTCTTACTTATTTGCAATGACTTTGGTACTCTAACAAATGTATTTTTTTACTTTATCGTGAATATCCTGCTCTGGCCCCTCTAAATGCAAGTTTTTATTGATCAGTTGTCAAGAATAGATTTTTGTAGAAAAAGTGCCTCCGAAACTACGTCAAGTTAAGTTCTTTACTCAATAACGTCACCTTCCCCGGCTCAAAAACAGACAAAAATCACAAACAGCAAGAGAAACAAACGCTGAAAATATACCAAATGAAGTTATTTTGAGATTTCCTATTGCATGTTGGTTATTTTTCTGAATACCTAAACAACTGTACCACCAAAATTGTGAAAAAGTAACTCCAAGTAACCAAACTAGCAAATCGTTCGGAAATATCTTCATTTCGGAAATATCTGCTCGACCAGTTATACATCACAATATTCTTTCAGCTGTCATAAGGATGGAATTTTTTTTGGAGCAATTTATCTTGCTCACACGTATGTTTTCTTGAAGCCGAGTCTAGGATTTCCTACTTGTGCTGCTTTTTTTCTAAATAGTTCAACTTCAAAATTTTTTTGGACATAACAACCAACATTTACTGGTGATCAGTCAGAAGCACAAGAGAGTAAGATTTGTATACTTGTAAATCTGAAAATCCATCATTTATTCTAACAAAATCGACTAAATTATACTTTTACAGATTTACCAGTGTATCCATTCTCTATGTAGGCATACCCATACAAACCTTTTTAACAGCATGCATTAAAGGAGTAAGTCCCTGAGAGTCTGCAAAGTTGGGCGACGCTCCGTTCTCCAAGAAGTATTTGGCTAGAGAGAAGCTACACACGTTGATTGCCATAATGAGAGGAGAGATCTTGTTACTACGGGTGGTTGTGAAATAGTCCGGTATATCTGCGGACAAACAGTCAAATGATGGCACTTCTAACAGCGGGAAGTCATACAGATTGTTTAAGGAAGCACCCCTAGAGATCAACAGCTTCAACCATTTCCTGAAACAAGACACAGAAATGTTCAGAATATCGGTATCTGATAACTGGTCATCGTGGAAAGGCAAAATATGTCTTTTTTTAAAGTAACAATGTCAGAATACTCTTCATTGTTGATAAGTTTGAAAAGAACATTATACATTCTCATCGTAGAAATACAAGAAATTTAAGAATTATTTCAAATAATGACTACAGTATTTTGCTAACTCATTATGTTAAAACGAGTTCTTCATCATACATGATAGAAAGGCAGATAAAGCATATTCTACATGAGATGGCTGAGGCATAAATACATGTACATGTAATAATAATATTCTAAGACTTGCTTACTTGGTATCCTCTGACAAAGTAAGAGTACTGTATTTCCATAAATAAGCTGCCAACACATCTCTGTCAAAGTTATCTCTCTTGTTCACCTCTAACTGTCTATCGTTATCTACAGTAAAATATAGTAAAATACACCTACAATGATCACTACCTGCTTCTACAAAACACAGCTTAAAACTGAAAATTGTCTCATTTAAACTTCACAAGCAAATAGTTGTTTCAAATTTATTCAATCAGACAGATACCAGGCAGCACAAAATTTGGTGATATTTTGCATGGTAACATCACGTAAGAAAACTTGCAATATCAATTTAGTGAGATCAAATATGATATCACAATGTAATTTTCTGCCAAAAGATATGATGTCTGGAGTCTACATATAAAATCTACATGTTAACAGTCGACATCATTACATTGAAAATGAAAATTTATTGCATACACGTATATATAGGACCTCAAATGATTTTCTACTCATACAATATTTCTGAAACGAGATGAGTGATTTTTGCATCACCAAGCCTCTTATATATAACTCAACTTAGTCCATGTAAAAGGTTTTATTGCAAATCAAATCCATAAAATATTTCTCTTAGCTTTACAATATACACATCAGACTCCTGAACTTAAAAGTGAAGAGTAAAATCTTACCTATAAAAAACTTGGCAACCTCGAATTCCTGCCTATACAGAGCTACATAATGTAATGGTGTGCATCCATACTGATCAGTCTGGTTAAACGGCACTCCTTTCTGCACCAATATCTGACCAATCTATGACAAAAAACATTGGGATTTCTATTACACAAGACAAGATATATGTAAAGAATGTTGATATACTGTATATCGGGTAATTTTGGTGCAATTAAAATTTGGGCTTTGTTGACAAATGCAATAAAATCGCCAAAATTGAAAGCGTCAAATTTTCCATTCATAAGATTTGGAATTTATTCAGATAAGAGATCTGCTATTGTAAAAATATTGCCTGGTTTCTACTGAGCAATGACTTTGATTGTGTTATATAGTCTACCATGCTGACCATATCATAAGGAGGTGAAAAAATTACATGTACATGTTACAATGTTCACCTACATGTACCTGAGGTGCAAATAATGTCTTACCCTGTGTTAATTCAATTATCTAATCGGCAATAAATACTGTAACTTCTCGAGACAAAGATTAGGCAAGCTTAAGAAAACACTAATATGGGTTACACATGGGTTCAGCGTATTGAGGGGTAAATAGTGTTTGGTATTTCAAATTAATGGACCATTTGGGTACTATACTTAATCATATTTACAAAAGGATGAACAAAAAAATCAGAAATCATCACCATGTTTTCTCAAAACAGTATCTGTATACTATGATTGTGATGTGTAAACAATATTCTGACTTTTTTAACTGTGATTACTGTCTCTTTATGAACAAAGCACTTAACACGTTTACATAAGTTATTAGTCATTTTATGTTTGTTCAAATGGTCATAAAAGATGAGCTCAATGGTTTGACCATTATTATTTTGGTGCATGCTTTAAACAATCCTCCAATTTTTAAAGTACCAAAATTTCAAACATCGAATTTGAATTAAATTCACCAAAACACCAAAATAACCCTATATACAGTATTTGTAGATTATGAAGGCAGTTGATTCCTTGTTTAAAGCCAGAACAGATAAGAGGTTCTGTTCTAGAGGTTCTGTTTTTCATGATTGTTCAATTCAAAGGCAGTAGGGCTGCTCAACTTCAAGATAGAGGCAGTAGATCCTTGGTTCATGGCAAGAATATGTAGAAGGTTCTGTTTTGTGTTGTTCAACTCACCTTCAAGATAGAGGCAGTAGATCTACGGTTCATGGCCAGAACATGTAGAAGCATCCATTTTTTGTTGTTCAACTCATCTTCAAGATAGAGGCAGTACATCTTCGGTTCCGTTTTTTGTTGTTCAACTCACCTTCAAGAAAGAGGCAATAGATCTTCAGTTCATGGCCAGAACATGTAGAAGCTTCCTTTCTTTGTTGTTCAACTTACCTTCAAGATAGAGGCAGTAGATCTTCGGTTCATGGCCAGAACATTTAGAAGCTTTCTTTTTTGTTGTTCAACTCAATTTCGCCATAGAGGCAGTAGATCTTTGGTTCATGGCCAAAACATGTAGAAGGTTCTGTTTTTTTATTATCAACTCACCTTCAAGATAGAGGCAGTAGATCCTTGGTTCATGGCCAGAACATGTAGAAGGTTCTGTTTTTTATTATCAACTCACCTTCAAGATAGAGGCAGTAGATCCTCAGTTCATGGCCAGAACATGTAGGAGGTTCTGTTTTTTGTTGTTCAACTCATCTTCAGGATAGAGGCTATAGATCCTCGGTTCATGGCCAGAACATGTAGAAGGTTCTGTTTTTTGTTGTTCAACTCACCCTCAAGATAGAGGCAGTAGATCCTTGGTTCATGGCCAGAACATGTAGAAGGTTCTGTTTTTTGATGATCAACTCACCTTCAAGATAGAGGCAGTAGATCCTTGGTTCATGGCCAGAACATGTAGGAGATTCTGTTTTTTGTTGTTCAGTTTGTGAAACTTGGATGCATCTTTCACTCTCCTCAGTAACCTTAAGGCCACGTTGAACTTCTTCACATTTAATGCTGCCTGTTTACAGAAAAATTCACAGCTAAGTAATATCTTACATTTGATCATAAAATGTACATTCAGTTGAGCAAATGGAATATCAAACCTTAATAAAACACCGCTAAAGACGGTATGGCCGGATTGCAAAGTAAGTTTTTGTCACAAACTGGGTCAAGGTCAGTAGGTCAAATAATACTGCATAAATTGAAAGGTTTTGTCAGAGGCAACCTACATGTATAATATAAAGTTTCTACTGCATACAGTTCCATAGATTTTGCTTAAACCAGGAACTTTAACCAAAATCCTTAACTAGGTCAAAGTCCAAGGTCAAGGTCACTAGGTCAAATGTTACGGCATAAATTGAAAGGTCTTGTCATGGGCGAGCTTCATTAATAATATAAAGTTTCTACTGCATACAGTACCATAGATTTTGCTTAAACCAGGAACTTTAACCAAAATCTTTGAGTAGGTCAAAGTCCAAGGTCAAGGTCACTAGGTCAAATGTTACGGCATAAATTGAAAGGTCTTGTCATGGGCAAGCTTCATGTATAATATAAAGTTTCTAGTGCATATAGTTACTTAGATTTTGCCTCAACCAGAAACTTTAACCAAAATCTTTAACTAGGTCAAAGTCCAAGGTCAAGGTCACTAGGTCAAATGTTACGGCATAAATTGAAAGGTCTTGTCATGGGCAAGCTTCATGTATAATATAAAGTTTCTAGTGCATATAATTACTTAGATTTTGCCTCAACCAGAAACTTTAACCAAAATCTTTAACTAGGTCAAAGTGCAAGGTCAAGGTCACTAGGTCAAATGTTATGGCATAAATTGAAAGGTCTTGTCATGGGCAAGCTTCATGTATAATATAAAGTTTCTAGTGCATATAATTACTTAGATTTTGCCTCAACCAGAAACTTTAACCAAAAACTTTAACCAAAATCTTTAACTAGGTCAAAGTCCAAGGTCAAGGTCACTAGGTCAAATGTTATGGCTAAAATTGAAAGGTCTTGTCATGGGCATGCTTCATGTATACTATAAAGTTTCTACTGCATATAGTTCCTTAGATTTTGCCTCAACCAGAAACCTTAACCAAAATGTTGACGGCAGACGGACGGACGGACATCGTCAATCTATAGACCGGAATTGCTTTGCAATCCGGCCAACAAAATGGTTTGAAAGAGATAAAGAAACAGGTAGATTTTGCAAGTGTGCTTGTAATGGACCAAAAGTCTTGAAACATGAATCAATCAACAGAAATCAATAGAAAACACAATTTTAGAGAATATTGGCTAGATTTTAATGTTATCCTTCATATCAAACTGACAACTTGAAATAAAGATTTTACGTTAATTAAGGAAGTATGAAAATTGACTTCAAATGACTGTTTGATACATCCTATATATTACATAAAGTTTTACTTATAAAACTATTTTTGAGACAAAAATGATACACAGCTGAACTCGCTATCTCAAAGTCGACGGGCCTATAGAAAATACTTCGACAAAAGCGGAGTTCGAGATAAACTTCAGTCTAAACTACTCTATAGGCAGGGACACATAGAACGTGCACATACATGTATTATGTTTCCGTATTATAAAATTACCTAATTAACTACTGTAAATTGGTTTATATTCGTCAGCTACCAATTTTCGTTAGTGACTTCCTTGACGAAATACCGCCTAATATAAATACTCCTGACAAGAAATAAAATGTAGTAAGATTAAATTGAATCAGTCTCTTGGTAACTTAAATATAAACTGGGAGCACTGTGGTGGAGGGAGGAAAAAGCTCAAAGTTCCGAGTTTTATAGATAAAACATCGTTAGATAGTGTTAAACGATGCGATGGGCAAATCAATGAAAACTGAATACCCACACAAAGTCGTATATAATGTACTTCTAATTACCAAATGATATGTTTTCACAACGAGCTAGGTAATATATACATCTCTCTAATTGTTTGTTTATCGATAATTGTTAAACAAACAATAAAAACAAACACATGATACGGTGGATTTGACGGCGAATCTAATCGTTATGTTGGCATTTGAACAGACGAATTTACATTTTAGGGACACTTATTTACTTACTGACGAAATGGTAATTTTTAACGAATTGACAAAAATTGGTACTGACGAAAATATAGCAATTTACAGTATTAACCTCCTTAGTTAATCAATTTCACAAAATCAACAGCAAACCTCTTTACATGCCTTACCAGTACCTATAATTGTTTGTTTACCATGCGTTTTCAATATTATTTGGTACTTTAATTGGTTTGTTTATACAATCATTAGGACTTCGTCGAAATTGCTTCGACATAAGCAAAATTTCAAGTTAACTGATTTCGAGTTATCCCAAATCAAATTGGTTAGAATATGAAAGACACTTCGAGTGAACAGAATATCGAAATAACGCAGTTTGAGATAACGAGTGTCAGCTGTACATGTACATGTAACTATAATTTTCAGCATGCATATTTATATAGAATTGAGCCAGTACATACCTCTATAGCGCTAGCATCTATTCCACCAGCGTCTAATATCATATGAGATACACCCTGTAATTCTCTTTTTATTGATTCCTGTTAAAAAAGAAAGGATATAGAATCAAACAGCAGATGAGGTATCATTTCAATTATACATGTATATCAGACCTGATTACTGGTACCTTCTATGAAGTATGTCAGTATTTGTGAGTCAATCTATTCATATTTTGAGGTGTTAGACAGTACAAGTACAAAAGCTGCGATACATCTGATGTTGAAAAGACAGAAATCACTATCATCTATATGTAGTTTATTAAACCAGACTCTTCAAAACACTCCACTAGTAAACTAATGAATTAGACTTGTATTCAATATAAAATTACAATTAAGAATTCCAAGAAAGAAAACAAATAACAAAACAAAGGAACTGTTGAAATTACCTCAAATATAGATAGTTGTGTTTGTTTTTCTGTCTCCTGCGTTTCAGTAGGTTTCCATTTCCAGGAAGGTCTATCTTCTTTCTTTGTCACCACTTCCTCTTCATCACTAATGTTGACAGGCTTTAATTCTACCTTACCGGCAACTTCAGCTCCCTTCTGAATTAACACTATTGCACAGCTGAAATAAATAATAGTCAACACTATAAATCAAATTATTCTAGCTTGGATTTGTTATCAAAGTTCTTAAATTTGTTAAACATTATCTAGATTCATAATACTATAAATACATGAATATGAAGCAATAATCTTTCATTACTACTAGATACAATGTACTTAATTACAACCTATGAAAACAGATGGAGTAATTTAAATTGTTAAAGAGAAAATCATTCATTGGATAAATCAGACCAGTAAAAACATAGGGTAATCAAAGATTACATAGCTCGCCTATACAGGTTTTTGTTAGAAACCAGGTTAAAAATTTTGAAAAGTACGTCAAAGTCCAAGGTCAAGGTCACTAGGTCAAAGGTCATGGTCTCAAATGAAAGGTCTCGTCACAAGGTATTTACATGTGAAATATCAAAGCCCTACCCCTTATAGTTCAAGAGATATAGCCCAGGTTAAAGTTTTGTCTACGGACGATGACGCAGAGGGTATGGCATTAGCTCTCCGGACTTTTTCGTCCCAGCGAGCTAAAAATTATCTAGCAATACTGAAATATGTAATATCGGAACAAACCTGTCATGGCCGTTGCTCACTGCTAACGCTAGTGGAGTATTTGAATTGTTATCCTTCCTATTTAATTCTGCCTTTCTCTGTGGAATAGTAAATATGATTACGAAATATGAGTAAATTTACCTTACATGAGGCAAATCATCAAGAATGCAAGGTACAGATAGTGTGAAAATAATATCCACAAAAATATGTAAACCCCAATAATTATAACTGAATAATTTGATAATAATCTAAGACTTACAAACCCTATCCTTTTTAATCTGATAAAGATAATTCTCCTCTTTTTATGATAACTAGTACACATGAATCTAAGATATATATCATAATTTCACGTGTATTTTATTCTTATTTATATAATTTACTTAGACTGATTATGTACAGATATGTTGCCAGTGGCATATTTGAACTTCAATGTGACCTTAAACATAAAGTGGCCTTGACCAACATTACATATGGAACCTCATCCCTGCAAATTTTATGGATGTACACTATTATCTTATAAATTATAGCCATATACATGTACATCATTTGTGTTAACCAGACTGACTAATGCCGGATAAAGGTAATCCCTACATGTAGCTACATGTAATTTGTAGAAGGAGAAATAATAACATCACTTCATTTTCAATACTGAGTAAGCTATTCATCTTACCTGTACAAGATGTAAACAGCATATAGACGCCCCTCTCTGAGCTGCTACGTGTAATGGTGTTTGACCAAACTTGTCTGTATCGTCGATCCTCTTATCCTCCATGGCCGATGTTAATACGGCACAAAGTTCTATAGGATCCAACACAGATGACTTACCAAACCTGTAACAATAGAGGAACAAAACCTTCAAATAAAATTTACACAAATACATTATGTGTACTAAAAATTTTCTCTCTATTTTTTTTTTTTTGACTATTGCCTTAAAGAATGAAGTGAAGATTTTACACTGGACTTTGTTTACCAGCATTTAAAGATGTAATGTAGAGATATTTCATATTCGTGTTTTCCACTTAATAAAGGCAGAGAGAACGAAACTTTGTGGATCTTATTCTTTGAACTTTTTGAGTGTAAATAAACACCGACATGTAATTTGATGGATACTAACTACTAATAGGTCTATCTTTTTTATCCTCTTCTTTTTTGGATAGAAAAGACCTCACGACGGGCATTTTGATGAACTACATGTACGTATCAGTTAGTATGATTAAAAATGTTATGATCGCTGAGCGATATAGTCCCCTACCGGCGGCATATATTTACATGTATGTCCTGCAACTCTGCCTATGAATTACTCTTCAATTAAACATGTATGAGTTTTAATTAAACTTACTGTCTGTGCAGCTCAGTTCTGAGTTTTTATCTGCTTTAGCTTTATCGGTTCGAAAAAGAGGTCAAGCATGACGAAAGTTGAACTTGCTCTGTGACTATCCAAGACTAAGCTAGGTATCAAATTTTACCTGAATATCTTTATTTGTTGCAGAAAAGAGTCTTTAAAAATGACAAAAAACTGAATTTTGCAAGTCATCAAGGGGCATAACTCCTAGAAAAATGGGTCAGGCGTGACGAAAGTCAAACTTGCTCTGTAACTATCCAAGACCAAGCTGTGTATCAAATTTTGCTTGAATATCTCTATTTGTTGCAGAAGAAAGTCCGGAAAACTGACAAAAACTGAATTTTCCAAGTCATCAAGGGGCATAACTCCTCAAAAAATAGGTCAAGCGTGACAAAAGTCGAACTTGCTCTGTAACTATCCAAGACCAAGCTGTGTATTAAATTTCAGTTGAATATATCTATTTGTTGCAGAAAAAAGTCAGGAAAACTGACAAAAACTGAATTTTCCAAGTCATCAAGGTGCATAACTACTCGAAAAATAGATCAAGCGTGACAAAAGTCAAACTTGCTCTGTAACTATCAAAGACCAAGCTGTGTATCAAATTTCAGCTGAATATCTCCATCCGTTGCAGAAAAAAGTCCGGAAAACTGACAAAAACTGAATTTTCCAAGTTATTAAGGGGCATAACTCCTCGAAAAATGGGTCAAGCGTGACGAAAGTCGAACTTGCTCTGTAACTATCCAAGACGAAGCTGTGTATCAAATTTCATCTGAATATCTCCATCTGTTGCAGAAAAAAGTCCGGAAAACTGATATTCGGACAGACGGAGGGACAGACGGACGGACAGACAGACCGGGAGGAAACTAAGATTCCCCTTCGGCGTTGCCGGTAGGGGACTAATTAAAAATTCTGTAACAATATGACTTGACCTATGAGAAAAGAGCAATATGAGAAATACTAACTGGTCGATTTTATCAAATGCATAGTGAAGTGGCAGTCTGTCTAGTGCACACTTCTGGAATACGTTGGCTTTACTCTGTATGAGGAATTCCTCCAGATCTGTACTAGCATCTGACGTTCCTGAGTTACTGCTAACTGCCATGTGTAATATCGTCCTTTTCCACTTGTCTACACAGCTAATATCTGCACCAGCATGTAACAATGCCCCTACCAATGCTATCTTGTCATCTGTGTTGGCTAAATACAGAAATATAACCAAAAATATAAATACAAAGTCCAATAAAAATGTCATTTTTCAGTAATTGGGAAGGGATTTTTGTGAATGCGCAATTTTCCATAATTTTCTACAATTTCAATGGACCGTTTCTTAAGAATGTACAGTGACTTCAACGGGCAACAGACTTATTTCCCTTTCTTAATATAAGTCTACAAATTATCATCTTTTCTTGTATAAATTTCAATAAAAACCTCTAGAAGTCTAGGAGATCTACAGTCACAATTTTGTTATGGACAGAATAGTATATTCCCTTAAACCATTTCAATGTAGCACACCAATAGAATGCCAAGACTTTTATATTATGCCTACCAGATGATAAAACTGCTGCATGTAGAGCCGTCTGTTTAGTTTTGGTATCTCTACTGGTCTTGACATCGACATTAGCTGCTAACAGAGCTCTTACCATTGCCACATTACTTTTCCTACAATATCACAAAGACATCACTTACTACCTTATACACATCTCATCTAAACATAATCATCATCTCTAATAAGTAAACAACAGTAAGTAAAACAAGGCTGTATATAAACATTTTGACATTTTTGTCTATACCTAGCTGCCATTGTGATAATCATCATCTCTAGTAAGTAAACAACAGTAAGTAAAACAAGGCTGTATATTAACATTTTGACATTTTTGTCTATACCTAGCTGCCATTGTGATAACAACAGTAAGTAAAACAAGGCTGTATATTAACATTTTGACATTTTTGTCTATACCTAGCTGCCATTGTGATAAGAGTTTTCTGGTCCAGGTTTGTCTTAGAGTCTGGTTCCTCCCTGAATGAGATGTTAGGACTAGATCCTGCTTCTAACTACAAAACAAAGGATTTTCATATCAAAATTGTCTAAATACTACAATATTTCATAAAAGGAATATAATTTCTATTAAACAACAGCCTCCTTCATGGCACAATAGACATAGCATCTACATGTATCCTTCAAGTATGGGTTACCTAAAATGGGGTTATGGGTTAACTAAATTTGCTTTCCCATAAAAACTGTAGTTACAGTGTAAATGTAATATATTTTTTTTATTACGTATATAACATATTGCCCATTTAACAATATAACACAATTACCAGGCCAGTATTGTGCATAACTTAAACAACTACATGTACATGTATTTGTGTAGTATATCAGAGAACATTTTCCCATAGATGAGATTCGATTATATCTAAATATATTGTCAAAAGGGTATCATTCAATGCAAATTTAATTAATGTTTTTAAATGATTAATTTTGCATATTGAAATATACCAGTATAAAGAAATAATATTGTCAAAATGGCAATTTATAGATATCATAAATAATAATAAGAAAATCTCCATTTGATCTAATTATTATGAATATCAAATAGCCCCTTCAAGGGCCTCTTCATAACATAGCACGAATGATTGGGGTCAAAAAGTGTTTCACGTAAAATTGCAGACTTTCAAACGACGTGGTTTTATATACAGAATAGAGATATATCAGTAATACTATATTTCTGAGACAAGTGGATTCTTTTAGAAGGTAAGCTACATGTACATGTAATTAAATATTTAAGCAATTGATATTCTTTCTTGTTATCTATTTTGTTTCAACGTGTACATGTACATGTATATTAATGTAATATTAACCTATTACTAATGAATTACTTTCAAGTTTGTTTCTTGATTTAGATACATTCAACAAAGACACACCAGAATCTAATTTCTTATATCTTTTAAACTAATAGGGAATGACAAAAAGCAACATTTTAGCTTAAATATACTTCCAAGGGGCATAAAAGCCCCTTTGAGTGAAATAAAATCTGTCAATGTTTGTCGAGTACTTACTAGTAATTTGAGTGCCTCAGCAGAACCAGACTTGACTGCCATTACCGAGGCTGTTTCGTCGTTGAGATTCCTGGCCTCTGTCTCCGGTTTATAGTCAAGAATCAATCTCAAACCTTTATACCGTTTCTCACCACTTTTTGACTCCTCATCACTGCTCACCATGAAGTGCAGAGGGGTGTATTTACCTACAAAGAAAAAAAGTTTGATGAAGACAAGAAAATACAATTTATACGGAGATTTATTGATATCTATCTGTGAATGTAAATGTACATAGACCTGGTCAGGTACTGCTTGACCAAGGCCAATTGCAATCAATTTCTGAACATGTCTATAGTCATGAATTGAATGAAATCAAAAGTATGTGACTCAATTGTTCAGTAATTACTTATTCTGCTTTCAAGGACATTGCAAAAAACATCTTCAGGTAGAGCATCCCTCAGGTCAGAAATCTGAAATTTTTTGCCTGGATACCCTATTTTTTTCTCTTCAGAATATTGTTCAGATTATCAAACTAATATGGTTTAGGGAAAAGAAAAAGAAATTTTTATAGTTACATTTCATCACCCCTAAAAAGGGATTTTTCTTACTTTTCCCATAGGGTCCAATGTTAAAGTTCAAACAGCTACACTCTTGGTATAATCATGAAACCAAGTTATACATGTATTTTGTTTGTATATCAGGTTTAACATAAGCTTTGAATATATGGAAATGAAAATATTGTAAAAGTTATTATTTAGGAAATATGCTCATCTGAGACCTGAGGGATGATCTACCCTAGGGAGATATGCCTAATTATGAATTACATGTACAACTTTTTTCATTTCTGATCACAACTTTCAGTATGGTCAAACATTTTTGGCAGTCATTTTTAATGTATTTCCCATTTTCTTCCATTTAAGTAAACCCCTTGTCAAATACATATAGTGCACAGCTGTTAATACATGACTTACAATATGAATCACTGTACTGAGCTTTCTCTTTTTCTGGTACAGGTTGGTCGTCGGGTAGGTATTTTTTTTGTACGCTCTGAGAGCTACTGACACCTGTCGTATCTAACAATGTCTTTATAAACGACAGTCCATACTCCAGTGCTTCTTTAGAATTCTCATTTGTGTCATGTCTATTTCTACGATGAAAAAATGATGACCGATGTCTGGGCTTGTCCTGAAAATTAATTGATACATGTACAAGTGTTTGTCCGCTGTTTCTATAGGTATGTTTTGAGTATACTAAAAATCCTCAAAATAAATTATCATTTCATCCCAAATTACAAACAGATGAGAGATAGTGACGTCATTATTTACATAAAAATCCACAGCAGACTCTTTTGTTTTTATTTCCAATTAGTATCATAACCAGTAAATTACAAAGCATTACACAATACATGTACTTACTTGACAGTTTTCATTGTACTGTTTACAGGCTAGGAGTAATGGTGTATAACCATTATGATCCACCTCTGTCGCCATCTGTCTGATGGCTTCTGCCGTAGATTTGAACGACCCCTCTTTCTTCAGCATGGGTACTGGCACATTGTTATCTGGCACTTTGGTTGTCTGGTCTGCTCCATCAACTTCCATACTTTCATCCAAACCGTTTTCTTTAATTTCCTTTGTGTTTGTCTGCAGAAAGATACATGTAGAATCATATGACAAGTAATAAGAACATTTGTATCTGTGCTTATTGAACTAACCATAATAGCCAGTCTTATCATTCAAAATCCAAAGTTTAACTAAAAAGGTATTTTCACTAGTTATACAAATTTCAACTGAAATCTAAAAGTGAAACATCTACATGTTGTTACAAATATATCCATACCTCTGCACCAAGGATAGATAAGAAAGGGGTGAGATCTTTAGACAGACATTTATCAGCCAAGAGGTGGAGTGAGTTCTGTCCATTCTTGTCTGTCTCTGCTGTGATACTGCCACCTTTATCTACTAGAAACTTCACTAATTTAAAGTTAACCTAAAAGCAGATTAATACTGGAATAATCTTAGGGCCATGAGAATACTGAAATTCATTCAGAAAAAGGATCAAACAATAATATGAATTTAATCAAAGTTTATCAATGACTTTACATAAATTTCTAGTCTATATTTGTTATTTCAAAGTAAATACATGTATACATCCAGATGCAAGTACATAGTAAAACTTTACACATGATTAACATTTTCATAATGCAGAAAGCAGAATCTTTTTACATGTATTGTACGCGTGAAAAATTTTCACATGGGGGTTAAATGACCCTTCCGAGCGCGGGAAAAAAATGCAAAATTTCGTGACGTCACAATGCTTTTACCATGTGTTTACCTCGGACAAACAAGCTCCGAACCTCGGTCAAACATCGAAATTGCATTGTGACGTCATGGAATTTCTCAATTTTTTCCCGCGTTCGGAAGGGTCAATTTTCATGTATGTGGTGAATCAATGGACTTTGCAAAACTTTACCCCACACGAAAATAACATCAATATAACACAGGCAAAGTCATTTTACGACTGCATACAAACTGACCTGAGCTATAGCTATCATAATAGGTGTATGACGGTGGGTGGTCTTAGCCTTGGGACTACATCCTGCCTTCACTAGAAGCTGTGCTATCTTCACAGTCAGTTCTTCCCCTGCCTAGTAACAGGTAAAAAAATGTTCATATTTACTGCCTACTGACAAAATTCAAAATACTGAAAGCCCCTCAGTCATGTAAATGTATTTCAATCTGACTAGATATATGTAAATCATATTTTTGTTTAATAATTCATCTTCTATTATAGCTATACAAGTATTCATAATGTATGAGTACAAATATTTTAAATCTACATGTTCATGTATTTAATAAAAGCTGCTTGAATTGTGAATGAAGTATTGAAGACATTCCTTTCTGGAATTAAATTACAACACAATAATAAGTATAGACTTTGAAAAGTCAATTTATGAATGACGTCACATACATGTATAAATTGCTTACATTATCTACACCATGTCCACACAGATGATGAAGCTGTAAATAAAATATCATAAGGAATGATCAATTCATACTTTGTATCAGTCACATGGTCATTCTGCTAAGGTACATGTACATGTATGTGAGCTACCCTACATGAATATACTTTGTATACTTGTCAATCAAATTCTAAATCAAGGACTTTCATCCTAAATGTACATAGGCTTGTTTGTCTGTTAACAATACTCAGATACCCACAAATGTTGTTACTATATAATATGAACCTTCATACACATGTAGTTTTATAAAACATGCAGACAATTATCACTTCTAGCAACAACTAAAGAGTCTATCAAATTCAAACATAAAAGAAAGCACATCTAATCATGTAAATCCATACATGTAACTTACAGCATTGAGTCCGTTGACATCTGATATGGTGGGGTCGGCACCCTTGTCTAACAGATACTCTATCTGAGGGAGAAGTTCACCGGACAACTGACTGCTACATGCCACACTTATTAGTGTCATACCTATAAATACAACACAGAAACATAGACTTTTGCTAAAATCTGACTGCCCCGTTTTGAAATGAATATGAAACGAATCTAATCAAGCAAAACAGTGAAGAAAAGATTTAACATTAAATCAGATGGAGTAATCAAAATCGATTAATCGGATAAGCCTTTCGATTGATTATCAATTATAATTGGATTCTTATAATACAATGCAAAACTATAAAATATTGCATGATTTGACCCCAACTTACTTTTTACTGACAGCAAATTTTATGGAAACTTGGCAAAATGTTTCATACGAGAATGCATACTGACCTAATCAAAGATACATCAGTCGACTTAAATTATTTGTACGACGTATGGACTGTTTCTCTAGCAAAAATACAGTTTTTAAGGATGCATATGTTTTATTTTTTATGTTTCAAATTTCCCCGATTATAATTGATTATCAAAATCAAAATCGATTATTGTAATCGGAAGGGTCTGGTGATGATGTCGGCGATAATCGGCACGACACTAAATAAGATTGCAGACAAAGTTTCTTTACATGTATTTCTGTAAAACCTTTTATCCGTTTTCAAAATGTATTTTTCTTTAACTTTATATAGAAGCATGTCCATCTCAAGTGAAATGCTTCAGCAAATTCTAGCAAAAAGCTGCATGTATCTTCTATACTTAGAGGTTAGCATACCTGAATCGTTTTTGAAGTTTATGTCAACACCAGGGAGTTTCAATAGAAAATCCACCAATCCAGAGTGTCCTTTCATAAATGCTGCTCCCAATGGAGTAAGCTGATCAAGAAAAAATACATAAAAATCTGATAAATGTAAAATTGTTTTTGAGCACAATATACTAATAAACCAGCAAATCCTAGTAGGAAGCTACATATGTCACAAGATTAAAATCTGGACTATTATATAAATGTAGCAATCCAAGAATGCTTGTGTCACCTGCGAAGCGGCTTATTTTTAAAAAGTTGATCAAATATGTAGGTCAAGGTCACTTATTTCAAAATTATTTGCATCAGTAGAGAAGTCTTGTCAAATGAAATACACATGTGAAATATTAAACCTCAATAACAATATTAAACAATAAAAAGATATGATCAATCTCAAATTTTCAGAAAAGAAGGTCAATCATCTAGGTCAGGGTCACTAGGTAAAAATTTTTGGTAACAAAAGAAAGGACTCATCATACGAAATACATGTGTGAAATATGAAAGCTGTATCGCTTACAAATCAAAAGATTAAGCCAATCTGAATTCTTTTGAAAAGTACGTCTAATGTCTAGGTCAATGTCACTTAGTCAAAAATTATGGTATGTGTAGAAAGGTCTTGTCACAAGGAATACAGATAAGAAATATCAAAGCCATATCATTTACCAATCAAAATATATAGCCAATCTTTTTTTTTCAATGAAGGTCAAATATCTAGGTCAAGGTCACTAAGTCAATAATTATGGTATGAGTAGAAAGGTCTTCTCATAAGGAAAACACATGTGAAAAATCAAAGCTCTATCACTTACATGTACCAATCAAAAGATAAAGCCAATCTTAATTTTTCTTAAAAGTAAGTCAAATATCTAGGTAAAGGTCACTAGGTCAAAAATTATGGTATATGAAGAAAGGAATACACATGCGAAATATCAAAGCCCTATCACTTACCTATCAAAAGTTATGGGGTGTGACAGCCAAGATGGACAAAGTGATCCTTTAGTGTTGCTATGCTTTGCAGGCGACACATAAAGTATGCATGTTTATAAAATAAACTAAATTGTTGAAGCTTGCTATTTTAAAGTAAGGGTTATTCTACTGTCTCCGAGGGCGTAGCCCGAGGAGCAGTTGAATAACCCGCTTGTTGCACGGCAATTGTTATGCCATCAAACAATTATCACCGTTGATTGAGTAATTATAAGTCATCATTCCGAGTAGGATAAAACTACTCATGGTCAGTAAACAATTAGAATTTCACGCATTTCAAATGTAGATTTCAAAGAAAACAACGGTAAAACAAATCGGTCCAGTATTTGTTGTTAAATTAGGGGAATTAAAGTTAATGAAATAAAGGGAAATTGATATTTGAATTTTTCAAACTACAGTGTAATTAGAGAACATTGGAAGCAGATTTTAGGAGATGCGGTTACGAGTTCCCCTGTACATGTTTTCAAAAATAACTTTTATATCTTTGTTTCTTTTCAAAAGTATTCAATTTCAATCGAAATCTTAAGAGTTTTGTCTGGTAGCTGATCCTATGCATATTGAAACATTTTACAAAGAAATAGCGGGTCTAGAGCAGGCTGGGAGTCAGGACCCCCCCCCCCCCCCCAGGAATTTGTAAAGAAAAAAGCAACATGATTTCCCGTTTCTATATATTTTCTTTCAAAATCATATGCTGAACCCCTTTCCCTAACAGGCTGAATCAACTTTATGGGGGAAAAAATCTAGATCCGCCCGTAACATTGAAAAAAAAAATAGTTCAACCTGTAAATCGAGGTATTTTATTTTTCTTTAAAATTCCTATTATGAAATGCCATTTTAGAGATGCTAAGGCGAACATTCCAGTCCTTTTTTTGTGTGTTGTATTTTCAAAACGGGAGACAATGGACGTCAGATCAGTTAAGGACAGTTAACGGCACTGTTGATCATTCAATGATTAGTTCAATCATTAATTAAATCATTGCTTCACAATGAAAAATATTGCACTGTCTGGAAAGGTGTAAATTACCGTCTACAACGTAGACCGTGCAACAATATATGTTTAACATCTTTCAGTATTAAAAAATGTTAATTATGAGAGCTATATGTACTATACCTGCCAATCATTTGCTACAGAAGCATCTGCCCCGCCTTCATTCACCAGAAGTTTGAGGACAAAGTACCAACCATACGCGGCAGCATAGTGTACCAGGGAGTTGCCTGAGCTGTCTTTACGGTTGGGATCCGACCCCAGGTATAACAGGTATGATGTAACATTAGCATTACCATTCATCACAGCATGGGTCAGGGCAGACCTCTTAAACTTGTCTGAAATATAGGCAAGTTGGCTTTTAATAATTGATTAGACTTAACTTTTTAAAGAACCAATTGTTACCAAGTTACTGTAAATGTACTTATTTTAGCACAACCAAAGCTTAGCAGAAACATGACAAAAGTTGACAGTTTGACATATTAAGGTAATCATGAATAAGCTCACCTATCCTTCATAATTTATGAGAGTTAAATAATTTAATGTAGTCTTATATAAGCACAGTTTTAACAGTGTTTACTGCACTTAAATATGAATCCTGCTAAAATAAGTACACATATTGTTCGAGAAAATCTTAACAAAATTCATGATTCTAACACAAGGACCAAACTTACACCCTGTTCTACTTTTTACCTACCATATTTTAAATACAAACCTAGTTTTTCCACAACTGCTCCACTCTGTACGAGTCTCCTGGCCATATCTAGGTGTCCTCTAGCGGCAGCGATCATTAGAGGCGTCATCTTCTCCTTACCTGCTGATAACTGCTTATTAACATCTACTCCGTATTTTAGCAGAACAGACAGCAAATCCTAGGGACGATATACTTACAATTAGCTACAAAGTGGGTGATTTCCATTGTTGAAATAGTGCAAATTAAAGTTCAATAAGATTACATGTAATTTTCAATGTCATTCTTCAATTAATGAGACTACATGAAATTATTTCTTTGTGCAGCCAGATTTTATGAATACTCTGATATCTTCCTATGTAAATACAAGTAGATTACATGTAATATCAATGCCTTCACATGTAAAATGTAGTTACATGTAACTTTCAACATATCTCCATGTAAACAAATGTCTTCACATGTAAAATGAAGTAAGATGTAACTTTCAACTTATTTCCATGTAAACAAATGTCTTCACATGTAAAATAAAGGTAAATGTAACTTTCAACATATTTCCATGTAAACAAATATCCTCACATGTAAAATGAAGTAGCACATAGCTTTCAACATATTTCCATGTAAACAAATATCTTCATATGTAAAATGAAATAACATGTAATTTTCAACATCTTCCCATGTCAACAGTAATTTTCATTTTCAACATGTTCTTACGTCCAATGTAATAATATGCGCTTCTTACTTCCTTCCTATACAAAACTGGGTATTGAAATGTATGTCCTTACATATAAATATCTTTATCTAATTAATTCACATTTGTTTCCCATGTAAATCAAAGAAACAAAATTTTTTTTCCCCCACGTACAGTGGTATGTTATTTCCGTCACCATGTACTAACCTTATCGGCATGTTCTACGGCTATATGGATAGGACATACAGAATCCGCACCAGGCTGGTTAAGACCACCAGGACCGTACTTCTCCGCTAATGGATTATCTGTATCTGAAAATATATACAAGGCATTCAGACCCAATACATTTTAATTGAGAAAGTCATTCTACTTTGTCTGAAAATTCACGATCATAAAACCATCGGTATTTACATGTATTTGAATTTGGTGAGAGGCAAGTACATGTAAATCAATTTTTTTAAAACACCACAGAATATAAGCAACATACATACCAGGACATTTGAGTATATTACAAAGAATATCGAGAGGTATATGTTGGACGACCTGTGGTTCTAGTGAGGCTCAAACCAGCAACCTTTCATTGACTAGCCCAACACCCTTACCGCAAGACCACAGCATCGACATCATGTACATCAAATTACATTTTAACCTTAAGTGACTATTTGAGAAAAGGAAATACCTAGAGATACTTGATTCAAACAATGAATATAAGATTTTACCTTACCTGACTGTCCTCGCTTGATGAGTAAATCAGCATTTTTGGCACGTCCAGCATGGCACGCAAATAAAAGTGGAGTTACTTTTTTACGAGAGATATCATTCGGATTAGCTCCCCTGTAAGACAATAAAAGTCGAATTACTTTTAAATGAAATACAATGTACATTTACACATCATTCACACTGTAAATAGGCTCCAGAGTAAAAGAATGATTTTGACATATTTCGAACAAGTAGAGATGCACGATGACATGAAAGAATTGCATATGTCTCATTCAGTGACCAAAAATAAATCAAAGGACTGAAAGTCCTGCGAGTTTGCAAAAAGTAACATTGAGAAGAACATACAGAAGACAAGTAAAAAAATGGCACAAATCAAAGTCCAAATCTATGCCTCAATTCAATTCAAAAGTTGTCTTAAATCTAAAAAAAAAAACACCAAAAGTATGGAAATATATAAATATATAAAATGATAGAACTTCTTAACCAAATAACTGCTTTTGAGGTCAGAGTTCAAGGTCAATATGATCATGTCAAATCTGTTGCAATTGTTATGGGTGTATGTATGAAGTATAAAGTCCTATCACTTTTACTTTAGGAGATATTTGCTATTGAAACTTCTTGACCAACTTAAAACCAACATCTTAGGTTTATCAAGTATCAAACTGAAAAACCTTTTTTCCTAGTCGGTAAATAGCTCATCAGAGCTAATGTTGTTATAAATTATGTCTGACTTTAAATAAATATCATTGATTGATTGATTGATTTGATTGATTGATTGATTGATTTACTTGTCTTAAGTCTTCTACACATCCACAATTTTAATATCTAAGGTCTTTTTTATCGTAAATACAATTTTACCTATCTATCTAAAAATGGGTTGCTCCTTATACAGAGGAGGGAAGTACAAAGAAAAAGATGCGCCATATTTTAATGCACTGACATCAACAAGTGATCGCTATTCCTATAGCATCGTTCCTTGTAGCATTTTTTTGCATTCTCATAAAGCATTTAACCCATTATTTACAACTTGAACTTAAACGTCTGTCGTCTAATATGTTCTTTTGTCAAATTGTAGTGGTCCTATTTCTTACTACGCCAGTAACATTGTGCGTCGTTTGGTCCGTACAGGGTTATCAAGTGCAAAGTTGAAAGCGATAGCAATGAGAGTTGGCGTTGCCAACTCAAAAATCTTTCGAACTAAATCATTGTATAAAAAAAAAGAATGGAGCAATTCAAACTTGACAAAAACTAAGGGTATCATATCATGTATGCTTGTGTATACATATGCGAGGTATAACGAAACGCAAGTAAACATGAACATGTGAAATACAGGTACACTGCACCGATCACCGAATAGGTGTGAAAAATAAATCATAAGACAATTAGAGTGAGTCTTTGTTTGCAATGAAGGAGTTAATTTTAGTTAATTACTTCATAATGTAAGTTTTAAGGTGATATCACACGTTTCGTGTTATAAAACATTTATTTTAAGAAAAAAAGCATTATTCTGAATTTCTAATTTAATTCAGATGTAAGGGACAATATTAGGGGGTCACCATCCAAAATTTTGAGATTTTGAAATTGTTCAGACTTTTTAGCCATCCATTGATTGTAATGGAAATGCTCATTATTTTGGCTATATTATTTTTCAGCCCAAGATTTTCAAATGAAACTTTACATATGATTCCCTCAACATATTGTGCGAATTCTTATAGAAAGAAATCATTCAATGACCACGTCATATGTTGCAAAATCTGACTGAATGCGTAAATTATCATGTAAAAAATTATAAGTGCAATTCGAGTTATCTTTCTTTACTATGTGACCAAAGACAAAAGCATCCAAATTTATATAATAATCTTTTTGAAATATCACAGCATTGTTCCTTCACTCACAAAGATGTCAATATGTAAATAAATAGAGCCGAATACAGATTTTGTGAGATAACACGACAGTATGTGCACATGTGTAATGATATTACATGTACCATATGAGTAACTTTATTATATTATATTATAACTACATTCAAACACTTTACTGACACCTGACTTATTTCTGAATAGATACGACATATGTATGTAGGTAAAAAAAGTCTTAACAAATTTTTCAAATACATTTGTAAGTTCAATTTCAGCATAAAATTGACTAATGTTGGTCACTCTAGGCTTACCATTACTTTGCAAAGAAAAAAAAACATTCGCTATTATATACGAGTAACAATCTATTTATTATCCCATCGCTCAGGCTCGAACCGCGGTCTTCTCGCATGGCGGCAAGAGCTCTACCTCTGAGCTATTGGGTCAACTTGTCGATTGAGCAATTATAACAAAGCCAGAACATCAAGACATTTTAAGTTACGAAAATCGGAAATCTTCAGCGTGGAGATTTCTTTAAAATTCTCGTACAAGGGAGGCTACTGAAACGCGTTTGATATCTCGTTAAAAGTTCCTCTGATTGAGGCTGTGATTACTGAAATCATTTGAGATTCGTATACTTTATAACTTTTTGGATTCATCACATTTGAAACAATTAGGGTACGTGTGAACTACACTGTTCCGATCGGAAAACATATTGCTATCAAATCATGAAATAGGAATGATCTCTTTACTCTATGGCCTTTTTCAAGATGCAACAATATTGTACAGCAAATTAACAAAATACCCTATGCTATAATTTCATTTTTTTTTTCAGTCGTGATGGATTTGTACAAATTAGAATCACAAAATAAATTGACGCAAAAATTTCCAGATTTACAGTACATGTATTTCAGATTTATTAAATCGTATTTATTTCATTACATGTACTTACATTTTGAGGAGTGTTTCTAATGGAGCAGTACCCTCACATGCGGCAGCGTAATGTATTGGCTTACGTCCGTACTTATCTTCTAAGTTATAATCCGGCTCTACGGCTAATAACTTCTCCAGATATTTGGCATTTGGATTGATACAAGCACAATGAATTGGGGTCATCTGGAATTGCATGTTACATGTATGTACATGAAAGCATCTACTTCATATTGCATACAGTAACACAAAGTGTAATTCTACGAAAAATCTTGGAAATATTATAATAAGTTGTTAAATCAACTTGGTACATTTACATAGACAACCTTACCATTGCATTGGCAAATGGTTTCTTTCTGGCCGATGCAGCTAGGACATTCCCTAGGTCCTCTGTGTTATACTGAAGAACCTGTAAAAATGTCATCACATAAGTTTGTAAGGAGGTGAAAATATAAAATGACTTAATAGTCTGTAAAATGTATCAATGAAAGCAACCCTAAATACACATGTATCTGTACTTTGAACTGTATCTCCCTTTTGTCAACCAAGTTGACACATGTAGATACTCAAAATATAGGGAATGAATGTGAATTTTCGAGGTAATTGAACAATACTGGTAATTTAGTCAAATCAAAAACTGGACAATGCAGTCTTTTTATCTCTGAAGGGAAAAAAAATTAAACTTGGCAGATCAAAAGCTTTATAAATGTACATTCCTGTAAAATATTTCTACATATTAGTGCGCTTTTCAACTCACGCATGTAGCTTAAAGATCTAAATGCATTATCAGTGATACAAATTTACATAATTAAGAAATGACTGTCTTACTTTTGGTGTTCATGGGTGTATAATTCTGGTTGGTCAAGTTCCATGAATCGCGAATTTGCAGAATTATATACCCATGAACACCAAAAGACAGTCATTTCTTATACTGTAAATTGCTTTATTTTCGTCAGTACCAATTTTCGTCAATTTGTTCAAAATGACCATTTCGTCAGTACGTAAATTCGTCATCCAAGGGTCCCTAAAATATAAATTTGTTCAAGTACAAACTTAACATTCAGGTATAGGCCGTATGCGTTTGTTTTCATTGTTAGTTTAACAATTATTGGTAAACAAACAATTAGATACCACCTAGCTTGTTGTGAAAACATATCATTTGGTAATTAGAAATACATTATATGCGACTTTGTGTGCGTATTCAGTTTTCAATGATTTATCATTTGCCTGTCGTATTAACTCTTAAGGTTCAATTTTTCCTTTCTACACTATATTTTGTCAGGAGTATTTATATTCCTCGATACGTAATTTCGCCAAGGGAGGCACTGACGAAAATTGGTACCTGACGAATAAAAACCAATTTACAGTATTTACAGTTGTACTAATTTTAGGAAACTCTTATTTGCACGAACATTGCATATATATGGTGCGTAACAGTGTCAAAAGTATTCTGGCGTTAGTAAATTCTCCCAACATCAAAACATGCGCGTGACGTCGTATTAGGCAACCCAAGTTATTGGAAAATAATTTTAGTTGCCTAATGGGAGTTCAACATGGGGAATCTACTAGTTATGTAAATATCTCTTATTATACTTATCTGTTTCAAAGTTTAAACTATTGAAGCCACACAATAAACTTATGAAATAGGTACAATGAAGATATCATTTACTTTTTTGTGAAGTTCATTAAAGCCATAGCCACCATTTTTCTGAGCCCCCTCTATCAATTTGCCGGCTAACTCTCTATCTCCTACTATCACTGCACAATGGATGTACTCATTTATCGTGTTTGTCTGTTCAACAAATAACAATTCAAATTTAAGAATCATTATATACAATTTCTAAAATTATGTTCTTTCCAATACATAATTGAAAAATCAAGCATTTCCCCAAGCATACTAAATGTACAATGTACATTTATTTGCATGTACCCAAGCATACTAAATGTACAATGTACATTTATTTGCATGTACCTTTGTCTTAAAGATTCAAGACACAATTATTTTTCTTTATCATAAATACATGAAATAAAGATAACAAGTTAAGGCTTAAGAGCAGGTGGAACATTCAAGAGGATAGAGCTTTTGAAAGAATTCAAAAAGTTCGTTGGCAAATAATCACAAAATAAATTCCAAAATCAGTCTTTGATCTACTAGAGAGAATTTAATAATAAAATAGCCCTTACTAAGTAGCTGTTATCAGAGGTGACTATATATGCATCTATAGTCTCTTTTTTAACTCCACGTGCTAGAATGTCTTCCCATGACACTGATGGAGAATTATGTTGATCCTGTAAGAAATTTGAACTCATTAATTAAAGATTATCATTAGACATATGTTTGTTCTAATTCACCTGCATGTTGACAGATGTATAATACAAACTATACATCATTTATGTTATGAACACACATGTATTTTTACAAATTTTGTGATCATATCATACATGTATTACACATTTTTGTTTTTAATCTGACATTAAAACATCTTTTGATAATAACACATCTGATAAACTTACTGATACAGAATATACAATCCTTGATCCGAGTATTTTAATCATAAGACATGGTCGTATTCACCAATGCACTGTATTGCCTACCCATACATGTAATGTAATAATCTATACTGTAATAAGTTATAAAATTATAGGATTTTATTACATTATGGGTTGTGACAATGCACATACGCAGAAATGATCTTGCATTTCTAACATATGACATACATGTAGCTCACCTTCAAGAAAGCTTGGTTGCCCTCTTTCCCTCCTCTACCAACCGTTAAAGGACGTACAGCTGATATACCCAAGAATGTTGGATTATAACTGAAACAGTGCATTTACATAATGTGTAAATAACTTCTTTTCTCATACTGCAAATATGCAACTTACATGTACATGCACAGAAAAAAAAATTTTTTTTAAAAGAATTGTTAAACATTGAAAAAATTGTAAAAAAAGAATTGTAAAAAAAATTGTTAAATCTGTGTGAAGGAGAATATTTTATTGCAGGCAAAGTAAGTCCTATTAGAATGGTTTAGATTTTATGATATTTTGTAATACAAAAACATGTGTGTGTATGTTGCTTTGAAGTATCAAAAGATTATTTTGTTTTTGCAACACCGCAAAAAAATAATACTGACTCTATGTGTCAACAATAGTGAATAGTGACGTTGTGGTGCCCAACATTATATATTTTGCTATAGAAAATCCATCTACCATCAAAATTTTGAAATCAATGTACACACAATTGACCTTTCCGAACGCAGAAAATATTTGAGAAACTCTATGACGTCACAATGCAATTTCAATGTTTGACCGAGGTTCAAAGCTTATTTGTCCGAGGTAAAAGCATTGTGATGTCATGACATTTTGCATTTTTTTCTGCAATCCGAGAGGTCAACTGAAATAGTGGTATTGGACTGGGTATCATTTATAAGATGACAACAATATATCTCAAGGAAAATCATGACAACAGGGTGATCTGGATTTAGTGAACAGTAGTTCAATATGAGACATGTTTATAAGGATTACCTTCCTGTATCTATTGTTTCCAGTAGTATGGGTGGTAGGGGGTTCTTTAATCTGGGATTATCTGTTTGGTTCATGTCTTTTAAAAGCAACTTCATGGACTCTATGTCATTGTTCTGTAGTGCTACGTCAAGAGGGCCTCGATCGTCTCTAATTGACCTTCGAACTTCAATCTGAATAAAACATTCCTTGTCCCATATCCATATTTGATAAGGAACATGCAACATTTTTATCAAGGCCAGTGTTAAATCAAGAATGAATCATGATTAAATCTAATAAAGCCTACGCTCACGCAGCAAGATACGCCCGTTGGGATTTTTTTCACAACACCAAAATATCTAAGTCCCATAACTCCATAAGGACAAATTGGATGAACCTAGCTTAAAATCGAAAAGCGGATTCCTCTTCAAAGTCTGATCAAAATGTACAAATATCATGAAAATCTGTTGACACATATTCAAGTTATTGCGTTCCATGCACCTATATTTTGCCCTTAGCTTAACATGTATGTGCATATAACCCCCCCCCCCCCCCATTACACATAATTTCTGGATTATGTGACAAAAAATTCAAGAACCCCTTATATATGTGAAAGAACATCCTTTCTACTTGAAGTATACAAAATTTCAAAACATTTCAACCAGAAATAGATTTTTAAATAATTTTTAACTATTTTAGTATATTTTCACTGTATTTTAAAATATCTAAGTCCCATAACTCTGTAACGACATATCGAATAAACCTGAAAATCGAAAGGCGGCTTCCTCTCCACAGTCCAATCAAAATGTATGAATATCATGAAAATCCGTTGACGCATATTCAAGTTATTGCGTTCCATGCGTCTATATTTTGCCCATAGCTTAACATGTATGTGCATATAACCCCCCCCCTTCCTATTACACACAATATCTCGCTTATGCGACCAAAAAATTAAAAACCCGTTATGTATGTCAAAGAACATCCTTTCTACCTTAAGTATACAAAATTTCAAAACATTTCGACCAGAAATAGATTTTTAAATAATTTTTAACTATTTTAGTATATTTTCACTGTATTTTAAAATGTCTAAGTCCCATAACTCTGTAACAACATATCGAATGAACCTGAAAATCAAAAGGCGGCTTCCTCTCCACAGTCCAATCAAAATGTATGAATATCATGAAAATCCGTTGACACATAATTCAAGTTATTGCGTTCCATGCGCCTATATTTTGCCCTTAGCTTAACATGTATGTGCATATAACCCACCCCTCCCCCCTTCCTATTACACACAATATCTCGGTTATGCGACAAAAAATTAAAAACCCGTTACATATGTCAAAGAACATCCTTCCTACATGAAGTATACAAAATTTCAAAACATTTCGACCAGAAATAGATTTTAAAATAATTTTTAAATATTTTAGTACATTTTCACTGTATTTTAAAAATCTAAGTCCCATAACTCTGTAACGACATATCGAATAAACCTGAAAATCGAAAGGCGGCTTCCTCTCCACAGTCCAATCATAATGTATGAATATCATGAAAATCCGTTGATGCATATTCAAGTTATCGCGTTCCATGCGCCTATATTTTGCCCTTAGCTTAAAATGTATGTGCATATAACCCACCCCCCCTTCCCATTACACACAATATCTCGGTTATGCGACAAAAAAATTAAAAACCCGTTACATATGTCAAAGAGCATCCTTTCTACTTGAAGTATACCAAATTTCAAAACATTTCGACCAGAAATAGATTTTTAAATAATTTTTAAATATTTAAGTATATTTTCACTGTATTTTAAAAATCTAAGTCCCATAACTCTGTAACGACAAATCGGATGAACCTGAAAATCGAAAGGCGGCTTCCTCTCCACAGTCTGATCACTATGTATAAATTTCATAAAAATCCGTTGACGCGTATTCAAGTTATTGTGTTCCATAGGCGGACGGACAGACGGACAGACGGACGGACGGACGGACTTCGCCATACCATAATACGTCCCGTCAAATGACGGGCGTATAAAAATTCTATGTGCCCTGGTAAATTTCAAATTCAAATTTTCAATTTTTTTTAAACGTGAAGAATACGCAGGTCTTGACTACAAACTAATCTTGATGAATGCAAACTTATTTGTAATACTATAACTTAATTATACATTATAATATGATACTACAAGTAAGCTTACACTGTGGATGTGCTGACCATCTTCCAGCAGTTGCTTTAGCAGCTGTGTATCTTTCATATTTACAGCTCGGAACACTAACCTCTGATGTGCATACTTAGAAATGAAAGGCACATGATCCCTGCAATAAATAACATAGCTATTAATCATACTTATAAAAATGTATATAATATGTTCATGTACATGTATATAGAAGCAAACAACTTCTTTGTATTTGATAAAAAAATTATCATCAAAGTTAAGTACCTATACATTGTAATAAGTTTGTAGATCAAAAAAGCAATAATATGAAGTTTTGATAATACATACTTCTTCGGTGGAAAAATATATTCCATGCAATAAATCTAAGTTTTTTTTTTCTTATCAATAATGACAAAAACAATTAAAAAATAATACTTTGTTTCAAACAGCGGATCCTTTTCTAATATTTTGATCTTGAGGTTAGGTTTGAGTTTCCTGTCAGGTCCCCTCTTTCTTTCTGTCTTCTCTGTGCTCTTTCTTTTACTTTGTTTCTTCTTTTCAGCTGTTCATAATGAACAATTGAATATTTTCATAAATGATAGCTGCAAATTTTTTTACATGATTGCACATACATGTATTGCAGCAAGTGTTACGAAAAGTATATCAATAAAGCTTCTTAATGATTCATCAAAATTTAAAATCATATGAAGTAAACACTTTTTATGATTTCATCCCATCATAAATTCATATTAAGTTTTATAAGACACATGTGTATGTTTAATACATCTTTCCTTCATTTTCACAGTGCTACTATAGCTCTAAGGAAGATAAACAACTTTCTTTCCTTCACCATGAAATCTTTTTTTCATTTCTTTGATCTTTGACCATGATAATGTATAGGGTTACCATCATGATCCTTTGTATTTGCAGCAAATATGAAAATCCTAGGACTAAAGGTTCAATCTGTATATTGCTCCCAAATTTCTTACAATGTATTACTAGCACAACTAGATATGACCGTGACATCTGAGTCTGACCTTGAAAATAACCAGACTTGTCAGAATGACAACATAGCTTGCCGGTGGCAACCATATGTAAATTGCAACAACAACAATAAAACATAGGTAATCACAGATTACAAAGCTCACCTCGTGACAGCAAAATTCAATTCAAACATATTTCTTAGTACATGTATATTGGCTTTTAAAGGCAAAACCACTCAAGCAGAAAAAGTAGGTCAAGGTCATTTTATGAAAGTTTGATCAAAGATACATCCAATATGCAAGTTTGGTACATGTAGCAGTTATACTTTGCTCAATATTGGCTTTATAGAGCAAAATCACTCAAGCGGAAAAAGTAGGTCAAGATCATTTTATGAAAGATTGATCAAAGATACATCCAATATGCAAGTTTGGTACATGTATCACTTATACTTTGCTCAATATTGGCTTTTAAAGGCAAAATCACTCAAGCGGAAAAAGTAGGTCAAGGTCATTTTATGAAAGATTGATCAAAGATACATCCAATATGCAAGTTTGGTACATGTATCACTTATACTTTGCTCAATATTGGCTTTTAAAGGCAAAATCACTCAAGCGGAAAAAGTAGGTCAAGGTCATTTTATGAAAGTTTAATCAAAGATACATCCAATATGCAAGTTTGGTACATGTATCACTTATACTTTGCTCAATATTGGCTTTTAAAGGCAAAATCACTCAAGCGGCAAAAGTAGGTCGAGGTCATTTTATGAAAGTTTGATCAAAGATACATCTAATATGCAAGTTTGGAACATCTAGCACTTATACTTTGCTCAATATTGGCTTTTAAAGGCAGAATCACTCAAGCGGAAAAAGTAGGTCAAGGTCATTTTATGAAAGTTTGATCAAAGATACATCCAATATGCAAGTTTGGTACATGTAGCACTTATACTTTGCTCAATATTGGCTTTTAAAAGCGAAATCACTCAAGTGGAAAAAGTAGGTCAGATGCTGCATCCGATGCATGGGTTCACCTCAGCATCCAAAGATGAATCACTTGTGCAAGTTTGGTTACTGTAGCATTAGTACTTTGTTAGATACTGAGCTACCCCAAACTTCTTAACCAAGTCACTCAAGCGGAAAATGTAGGTCAGATGCTGCATCCGATGCATGGGTTCACCTCAGCATCCAAAGATGAATCACTTGTGCCAGTTTGGTTACTGTAGCATCAGTACCTTGTCAGATACTGAGCTACCCCAAACTTCTTAACCAAGTTACTCAAGCGGAAAATGTAGGTCAGATGCTGCATCCGATGCATGGGTTCACCTCAGCATCCAAAGATGAATCACTTGTGCAAGTTTGGTTACTGTAGCATCAATACTTTGTCAGATACTGAGCTACCCCAAACTTCTTAACCAAGTTACTCAAGCGGAAAATGTAGGTCAGATGCTGCATCCGATGCATGGGTTCACCTCAGCATCCAAAGATGAATCACTTGTGCCAGTTTGGTTACTGTAGCATCAGTACTTTGTCAGATACTGAGCCTCCCCAAACTTCTTAACCAAGTCACTCAAGCGGAAAATGTAGGTCAGATGCTGCATCCGATGCATGGGTTCACCTCAGCATCCAAAGATGAATCACTTGTGCCAGTTTGGTTACTGTAGCATTAGTACTTTGTCAGATACTGAGCTACCCCAAACTTCTTAACCAAGTCTCTCAAGCGGAAAATGTAGGTCAGATGCTGCATCCGATGCATGGGTTCACCTCAGCATCCAAAGATGAATCACTTGTGCCAGTTTGGTTACTGTAGCATTAGTACTTTGTCAGATACTGAGCTACCCCAAACTTCTTAACCGGACGCGGACGCGGACACGGACGCGGACACGGACGCGGACGCGGACGCGTGGGGTTATAGCATAAGCTCACTCAACTTCGTCGAGGTGAGCTAAAAAGGTCTTATCACAAGGAATGCACATGTGAAATATCAAAGCCATATCACTTACCAATCAAAAAATATGGCCAAGGTTAAAGTTTTTCAAAAGTAGGTCAATCATCTCCAAGGTCAAGGTCACAAGGTCAAAAATTTTGGTATCCATGGAAACGTCTTGTCACAAGGAATACACATGTGAAATATCAAAGCCCTATCACTTACCAATCAAAAAATATGGCCAAGGTTAAAGTTTTTCAAAAGTAGGTCAATCTCCAAGGTCAAGGTCACAAGGTCAAAAATTTTGGTATCCATGGAAACATCTTGTCACAAGGAATACACATGTGAAATATCAAAGCCCTATCACTTACCATTCAAAAAATATGGCCAAGGTTAAAGTTTTTCAAAAGTAGGTCAATCTCCAAGGTCAAGGTCACAAGGTCAAAAATTTTGGTATCCATGGAAAGGTCTTGTCACAAGGAATGCACATGTGAAATATGAAAGCCCAATTTGTATTGGTTTAAAAGTTATAAGCAAGGTTAAAGTTTTTGTGCACGCGCACGCAGACGCAGACGCCAACGCCAACGCCAATGCCGACACCGGGGGTATGACAATAGCTCTCCGGACATTCGTCCCGGCGAGCTAAAAAGGGTCCTTATTCTTGTCATGTTGATGATTCATGGCAAACATGAGGGTCCTTACTCTTATCATATTTAATAGCAATGGCAAGCATGAGTGTTCTTACTCTTGTTACATTGAAGATTCATGGCAAGCATGAGGGTCCTTACTCTTGTTACAATGAAGATTCCTGGCAAGCATTAGGGTCCTTACTCTTGCCAGTGATTCACAGCAAGCATGAGGGCCCTTATTCCTGTCAATGATTCATGGCAAGCATGAGGGTCCTTACTCTTGCCAGTGATTCACAGCAAGCATGAGGGTCCTTACTCTTGCCAGTGATTCACGGCAAGCATGAGGGTCCTTACTCTTGTCAATGATTCACGGCAAGCATGAAAGTCCTTACTCTTGCCAGTGATTCAAGGCAAGCATGAGGGTCCTTACTCTTGTCAATGATTCATGGCAAGCATGAAGGTCCTTACACTTGTCACACTGAAGATTCATGGCAAGCATGAGGGTCCTTACTCTTGTCACAATGAAGATTCATGGCAAGCATGAGGGTCCTTACTCTTGTTGCATTGAAGATTCATGGCAAGCATGAGGGTCCTAACTCTTTTTACAATGAAGATTCATTGCAAGCATTAGGGTCCTTACACGTCATGTTGATGATTCATGGCAAATATTAGGGTCCTTTCTGATTCATGGCAAGCATGAGGGTTCTTACTCTTGACACAATGAAGATTCATGGCAATTCTTGTCAATGATTCATGACAAGCATGTGGGTCCTTACTCTTGCCAGCGATTCATGGCAAGCATGAGGGTTAATATTCTTGTCAGTGATTCATGGTATGCATGAGGGTCCTTACTCTTGTCAGTGATTCATGGTATGCATGAGGGTCCTTACTACCAGGGTCCTGTGCTTAATGGTTTAGTCTGTGTTACAGGGACAAATGAATGATGGATGACACCATGCCATAATATACCAATGAACCTATCAAGTTAAGGTCAAATTATTTCAGTTCTTTATATTTTCTTCATTTTCTGTAAATTTTCAACATTAACTTGAATATCTGAATACATGTACATCATTGTAACATTTTCCCAGGGCTATTGATCAACATTTACATGTACCTTGCCTCTTGAATAAATACAATAACTAAGATTATTGCATTTTGAGAATGGGGACAGGACCTTTCAAATTGGGGAAAGCAGCAGCATTTAGGGCAAAATTGGGAATTTAACAACTGAAATGAAAATATCAATTATATTCATATTAATCCTTTATCAAGGCAAGATTCTCTGTTGATATCTCAAACAAAGACGACAGAGATATTGGGAATTTGTAGGGCCTAAATTGGAGAAAAAACTCATGCATATGAAATGGGGTCAGATATTAGTCCCAAATTAGCCCTAGCAACAGCCCTGGCATATGATCAAAGTTTTCTTACTCCCTTTCAATTCAATCATTATCAAATAGGAACAAGACAGAACATAGTACCAATACACATGTAGCACAGATTAAACACTTACACTTTGGTTCTTTCTTTTTTGCCTGTGATTTTCCTTTGGTTGACTGTTTTTTAGCACTTTTGGAATTCTTTCCTGAATAAAATATTTACATTTTTAATACATCATCTTTCATCATGGATTAAAATGCTAACTTGAACATTTTTAAGAGACATAATTGGCATAAAGCTACTGTACAGGTATCAAGATCATGTCGAATGGAGCAAGACTTTCTAGGAATATCTGATGCACAAGGGAATTCTTTTAATTACTCAGTTAAAATATAAATGCAATGTACCAGTTCAAAAGCTAGTGCAATATTTTGCCATCATAATTATGGTCAAAGTCAATTTTTAACTTCAAGATGTCTAACATAATATCTAACAAAACTCAGGAAGGGTTCAGGTCAGGTCAAATTTGGATTTAAATATCGAGCCAATCAGAATATTTGGATTTAACGTAGTCTACCCAAAACTAAAGAATGGATAGTGTGCAAGTACCTTTTCCCTCACATTAGAATTTGTTACATTGACGTAGCAAAAGTTGCCAAGCGTTCCTGAAAAGTTGGTTTTACCCGACTTTCTGATAAAAATTTGTTTGGTACTATAAAATCTCATATTGTAACTATTAATAGGACCTACAGAAATCACAAAATGTCCGATACTTAAGGAAGTTTTCACGAACTCTGGTTGCCATCGATGTAATAAAGTTGACAACAGTGCGATAAGGGGATTCCCCCATATATTTGAAAAGGTCTCTCTGAGACGGTAATTTTGAAATTTATTTTAATAAAATCGGACTTTACACAAAAAAGTTATAAGCAAATAGAACTTTGATGACCAAAAAAATGTATAAGGTGTGAATTTAATTCTAAGCATTTAATTGGAGTATGGTAGTTGTGTTTGGAATCAAATGAATTAGAATAAAGTCCTGCAGATAAAAATGTAAAGAAAATGCCAAAAAATGTTGAATTTTACAGACGAGTTTGTCGGTACATCAAAGGTTTACCAATCGTTACCGAATATCAGTATACCATTAGCATATCATTAGTCATTGACAAAAAGCATAATTTTGAGCGGAAGTATGCATTTATTGGTTTTCAACCTTAAACACAATGTATGAGCCAATAGGAAGTCGTCAGGAGACTCTTCAGAATGATGTTTTAAATTTGACAAGAACTTGAATATATCTTAAAGACCACAGAGATTTGGGAATTTGTAAGGCCTTAATTGTGAATAAAACATACCACCAACATGACCCCTTACCAAGTCTTCCAAACATCACACTTAAGATTGAAACAGTGACTTCTGATTGTTTTGATATTGAAATTCCTCAAGCCATCCATCCATATTTTACCCTGACACAAACCCTACTGAGTGCCGTTATGTTTTGTGTAGCACAGTGAATGGATCTAAACTCTTATTCTAATCAAATTTGAAATGTATCTATAAGATACATTTCAAAACATGCAGCAACATTAAATAAAATGAAAAGTCGACAAAAAATGGAAAGTTTAAAACAAAATTTTGGAAAAACTGAACCAGAACTGTGAGGAACTTAATACATGTATGCATACTTTAATGTTCAGCGATTGAATAATGAAGCCTAAAATAAAGAAAAGCTTTAAACATTCAAAATATATATAAAATCAGAGGAATCAACTCCCTTGTGAATTTCATTTATTCAAGTTCAAGGAAAATAGGTTAAATTTTTCTCTCTTGAATATCAGTATTGTTATACAAATTAAGGTTAAATACTAGACTAAATATTGCAATATTACTTTCATTTCCATATATTATCTGAGTTTTCTTGGGTGTTTTGTACCTTTTACATGTATTTCAGTGATAAAATGTTTGGAACTGTATGTAAAGTGTGAATTCATGATCTTTTTCCCTGTTAGAAAATTTTAATATTAATAATTGAGCGAAAGGAAATTACAAATGTATAGTCCATGAAACTTACTTCTGATGTAAGAAATAACAAGACTGAAACTAATGTCATTACATGTATCATATCAGGAAAATTGGAACTATTATGCACAAAGAATAAGTAAGGACAATGAACCCAACTTGTCCCAAGTAAGCCTGGAAAACATTTAACAAATCAAACCGATTCCAGAACCTGCCTTCCAAAACATATATGTATATGTAGGTCAACTTCTTTTGATCCATTTAATACATGTATGTTCACAAACTGTTCTTGCAAAAATATGGAGACCATTAGATGGATACAACCAAATGCTGAATCCTTATGGATCATACCAATCAACATACATGTAAGTTAAAATGTATCTTTACAAACCTGCTTTAAGAGATACGGTGATGGACTTTTTACTTTTGGCCGAAACTTTCTTCTTCTTAGGTGTCGGTTCATCCTCCCAGTCTTTTACACAAAGTATTAAAACAAATCATAAATAAATCTGGTGTAACATTTACACTTACGTGTAACTAGCAAGATATTACAAAGACGTTGGAAAAAGCTGCCAATATGTGAATGGATCATATTACATGTTTGTCCTTTACTGGTACCATATAAAACTATTAACCAAATCAGTAATGGCTTGGATTCATATTTTATCAATGTGGTGAAGGTGTTTTACTTTATACATGTATGTATATACTGGTAAATAAATAATGTTTATTATTGTTTCTAGAGTTCAACTTGGAAATACATGTATTGCTTCGGTTGAAATATACATGTAGCTGAAAGAGTATATAAAATCCCATATTTTCAGAGCAGAATGCCTATTTCAGTATTTTTCATTCCTCTATCTCAACTCCTATCAAGCAAAACATGTGAATGATGTTGTTTCTCAACTACATGTACATTAATTGTAAGAAATATAAAAATTTTAAAGTAAGTAAAAAGCTAATAAATAATTATATGTACATTTACACCAATAGGGTATACAAATAACAAAGTATATGAAACGTGTATGAGATTTAAGAACGTGTCAACAGAAGAAAACAAAAGAATTTATACCGAGAGTAAACAAAATTTAATGTCGTAGATGTTCACCATGCTAAGAACAATACTACAACATCTAAACATACCCTCATCATCTTCATCATCGTCAAACTCATCATCTTCCTCATCATCATCTTTGGTTTCATTCAGATCAGCGATGTCATCTATAGGCTCTCCTTTCTCTTTCTTCAGTGCCTTAGTAAGAATCATCTCAATTCTTTCTTTCTCAGAGTCCGGTAGAGAATACTGTTCCCTGGCCACATAGTCCATACGGACATTAGTCAACACACATTCTATTTCTGTATGATCCAGGAAATCAAACTTGTACACTTTGGTATTGGGATTCTGGTCCAACCATTGAATTTTGAAATGTTTTGTGTTTTGGAAAACATTTTGCTGTGTGCGACACAGGTAAAATGTTCCTGTAAAATACATCGAAAATAAAAATAATGTTTATAATAAATTTTAAAATTTCCTTGTTGGTTGGCATTAATTCATTGGTAATTCTGTAGTCACCATAAAACAGATACGCAAAAAATCCCCACTCATTATCAGTAAAAATTTACATTTCTCTCCAAAAAGACATCTTTGAACATTTAAATGTATATGAAACTGACATAGGCATAACAGGCTTAAATCTGCCTTACAATATTTTTGTCCTGTAGTAGTGTCTGTGAAACTTGATAGGACATTTAATCCTTCAAAAAGATACATTTGATACCAAGTAGGACTCTGATCATTTCTACAAGCACCTGATGCTCAAACGTTCTGCATTATTCCACATAGCTTAGCACAATAACTGACATCATTTACAAGGAATAAATCAGACCAGTCAAAAATTTGTCTATTCAGTCCAAGGAATTCCGCAAACAAAGATATAGAAGATTCGGTCTGATTTTACTACAAAGCCCTGAGTTCACCCCCTTACCAAATATGTTTTGAAAATATTCCTTTGTAAATATTGTGGAAACTGTAACTATTGTGAGGCGTCAGACACTAACCTTCAGCACCTCTCACCGCTAGGAAGGTCCCCCTCTTATACACCAGCTCCACCTCCTCTTTCGGAGTTTTTGCCTTGGGAGGAGGTGCTATCTCTTCTGCCGGTGACTGAAATCTTTGAACAGGAACTCGCTGACGCTTCAAAGGAGTTCTTGGTTCTACATTGTATGCTTTCTTTTTCTAAAATTGAAATTCATAATGTACTGAATATATAATGCATATTTAATATATACCAGTAGTTGCAAATGTACATGATCAAATTTCATAATGCACTGAACATACAGTCACTGTGTATATCATGTACTGAATATACATATTTTAAAAATCCCTACATGTATGTATAACACAGATATTATGATAAAAAGAGTAAAATTCTTGTTACTACAAAATTCATGCATCACAAATGATTATGTGTATCTTCATGGTATCATGGTATCAAAACATATGCATATGATACATTGTATAAGCTTGGACCTGATAAATATAAATCAGACTTAACCTGTATTAGCATAGATTCACATATCATAGTTTATTTAGCATGGTTTCACATATCATAGTTTAAGTCAAAGCATCCAGCAGTTGGGGTCAGTGTGATTGGGAAAAGTTACATCGTTTGGGAATATTTTGGGAAGTGCTTAGATTAAGTAAATAACTGCTTAGACAATCAAAAGATCGGAATTGAATGTTTAATAAAATGATTTACTTTTTAATTTGATTTATCGTAATTACTTATGATAATGGCATATTGACAGTAAATTTGCTACTTCTGAATAGGTAAATTTCACTAATTTCGGTGATACAGGTAATTCCATCTACATGTGATTGGGAAATTTTAGAGTCACAGTTGGGAAAAAAGATGCTAATTTTAATTTGGAATTGGGCAGAGTAACAGCCCCAAAAAGGGGCAAAAAAATCCCTGTATATATAATAGGCCAATAGAATTTGCCTTCAGGCTAGTAATTAAAAAAAAAGAGATTTTGTGAATTTACCTTAGATGATCCAGCACCCTCGTCTTTGCCTCTTTTCTCTTCCATTCTGAATCATAGATAAAACTAGAAGTTAGGCCATGGTAAACAACCATACTTAATATTCTTGTTTAACATTTGGAATATTTTGTCTTCAAGGACATTTCGGTAAAACAAAAAATGCATACATGTTCAAAGGTAGGTTCTTTTTTAACATGGTACATGTAGAATAACAAAGATGATTTGGTACATAATTGTGGACATTTTGGTACACATTTCTAATTTTTTAAAAAATTTATTTATTACATTTCTTTTACCAAAGTGATTTTTTTCTTCTTCTATAATATTTTTTACAGTGTACTTCTCTGTATGTCTCATCGAAGTTTGTTTGAATCTGATGAAAGAAATCAATTTGTTTTCTTGACAATAGGTAATTATGCCGATAATTGTCATATACATGTACCAGTGATGAGCAATCAGACAAATTTTACTATCGAATATCGAGACAATATCGGAGACTAATTATCGATTGATTATCAGAACTGGCAAATTTTTAAAAATCATGTCCAAAACCTTGAGGCTGTGGCCTTTTTAACATATAAATGTACATACACTGCAAATGCATAGAAATACAATTTTATAGTGAAACCAACATCTGTTTTTTTTAACGATTGATATTTATGTTGACTTACAAATGTAGCTCATTGTTCTTTTGATAGCTACTTTTATACTTATCTCTGAGCGACAATTAATTGTCAATTTTACAATCAATGAAAATCGAAGGGATTTCAGCGATCAACAATCAAAAGTGGGTGGCTATCATCACACTAGGGGTACATGAATTTAATCATAATGTTTGATCATTGAAAACTAATTACTCCCATTTTTGAATTTTTTTTATTCAATGAGCTTGTCCCTCTTGATTAAAATCAAAGCACTGAAGGTACTGAGTGCAAATAGCTTAGATATCAGAATATGTATTATTTTTAATTGTATGTCAAAGTTTTACATTTTTCAAACTTATATCTGTTCTTGAACATCTTCTTTAATCAACAGTCATGTATCGACATACGGTATATATATTTGAACAGTTGTCTAATCTTTATCCAAAGCACATCATGTGTTTATTTATCATGTATATTGTCCACTAAACCAGGCGATACTGGAAAGGGGTTTCCATCAGGGAAAAGAAACACACAGTGTCTGATCATCTAAGTACATACACATAAGATTTTTTCATCATAGGCCATGCATGTACATAACAGGATGGCTCAATTCATATCGCTATCTTATTGGTTTACATAGAGCTATCAGACTTTATACCGATCACGATGCTGAAGCAGATCATAGTGAACAGAATGGCATCGTTTATACATATTTAATGGACAGCGTGAAAAAATCAGGCAATCGCTATGTTCTATTCGCACAAAAATTAATATACCCCTGTATATCACGTATATATGACACTCAAAATCATCCAATGAAACATATATTTAAATGTATGAGCCGAAACATCTTTTTTGTGTACTGAAAAATCTTTTTGGTGTATCAAAACATCTTTTCATCATACATCTGTACCTACAAAACACTTAGTGTACCTAAATGCCCTTGTGCCCAAATGTCTAGCATTCATTCAGTGTGAGAAGTTAATGGTGGCCCAATGGCCAACGTCTATAGTGATGTTCGAGTGACGAAAAAGTGACGTCACACTGCGCATGCGCATGAAAATTGGTTGGCAAAAAGTGGTTCTCTTATATATATGTATAGCAATGTCCACTGCTATTCACGTTATTAAATCTTTATCGGTACAGTTTATCGACAATTAATTTAGTTAAGTTGTTATAAGTTGTTATAATATTAATCGATCGTTTTAATTGCTTGTGATATTTTTTTAATTTAATTATTCTCTGTTAATCACCGGTATGTATAAATAGCATTTAGTCTCTCTGTGGGTTGATTTAAAGTCGTGAATGTGAACATCTTATATCATTCATTAATTTATCAAGTCCAACCGATACAATATATCTCGTATACACAAGACAATGATCTGACACCTGCAATTTACCTTGATTTTTGTCGGCTGTCCAGGTAGATTTTTCACCCAGGCGCCGCTGCGGAACCAATGATCCGTAAAGGAGAGAGAGCCACTGCATGTGATCTATCCATTTCATATTTCAGTTTTTGATATTTTGACATGGATGAAACATCTAAACCATTTTTTTTTTTAGTGAATACTTACATTACATATGTCTTTTAGTTGAAAGAAGCAAAAAGGAAATACAACCCATTTATATATCGATCATAATCAGATAAGTTGGAACATTGGATCATTATTCAATATTTCTCATAAATATCTCAAGATTTATTTATTTATTTATTTATTTCAACGGGATAATTAAGGATTCCGACTTCCGTCGGAATCCTTTCTGTTATTGTATTGTCTTTTCTTTATTCTTATTATTCTTATTATTATTAAGGATTCCGATTTCCGTCGGAATCCTTTCTGTTATTGTATTGTCTTTTCTTTATTCTTATTATTCTTATTATTATTATTATTATTATTATTATTATTATTCTTACCCCCAAGCCAATCCAGTGACGTTACATCAAAGTACCGCATCATATGATAAAATGGAAAGTATCATGTAAAAGAGCAAATAAAGATCTTAATTTAATATTTTTTTCTTGTCGAAAAGTTCACATATGCCCCCGCTTGAGGTCATCAGCGGTCAAATCTTTAAACTCTTATAACTCCTTTACTAACCGTACGATTTGAACAAAATTTGTTTTATATTGTTCTTTGAGAAATTTGCAAACTTTTATACGCTTACATGCTCCATAAAATATTTACAGTTTTCAAGCTATTTCAAGTTGAAAATGGAACCTTAAATTGGCAAGGTGCCAATTTCTACAATTTTTGAGACTTTGAGTTGAAACTTGGATGTTAGGTCACTTATAGATAGTCATTTAATGTTGACCCTCTTTTCAAGGTCAAATTTTTATTCTCAAGGTCACATGAAACTTTTGCTTATAGAACAAAGACTATTTGACCTTCAGAGTTCAAACTTCATACATATAATTGTTAAGCCAAGCTCTTTCACCTTGACCTTGATCCAAGGTCAAATTCTCATTCTCAAGGTCACAACAGCATTTTTGCCTATAAAACAAAGACTGTTTGACCTTGAGAGTGCAAACTGGGTACAAATATTCCTTGCAGTAAGTCCTGTCACATTGACCTTGACCAAAGGTCATTCGTTCGATTTCAAGGTCATAACAGTCTTTTGTTGATAAAATATTGAGCTTTATTCAATTTCATATATATTTTGAAGAAAATGATATTCTATACTCATCTTTTTTCCTTGACCTTGGTTCAAGGTGAAAATTTTATTCTCAATGTCATAACAACATTTACTTGTTAAATACACAGTGTTTGTCCTACACTACTTCTACTTCACAAACGAGGTCCTTCTTATATGAACTTTACATGATCTAAGAAAGATAAATCTTTTATTTCTATTTCTCTTCGTACCATGACTTGTCTGTACTTTCATGCTGTTGTCATTTTCTAATTAAATGTTTTTAAAATGTCTTAAAATTGAATAGCATCATTTAAATTAACTGGTAAATTTGCAGCATGGACCAGACAGACAGACTGACAGTGTAAGATAGACAGTGTTAGATAGACTGACAACGATAGAAGAACGAACAGACATACGAACAGATAGAGAGAGTACTAGACAGAAACGCAGACGATCGGCGAAAAAAAAGTCCAGACTGGGGATCGAACCCGGTACCCTTGGGCCAGCAGTCCAACGCCCTATCCACATAGCCATTGGAGTTCCTGAATGTTAGTGGTTTTTATTTTTGATATACAGACGGAGAAATACAAATGGCTGATTCAGCATTACAAGAATTATCGATCGTTCATGCAACAAGTCAGTCCTATTCATAGCTTTTTATTCAGAAGAAAAACACATTTCATATTGCGCATATTTATTTCAATGTCATTGACTTCAACGTGTATATATGGCCACCTTAGGCCTCTTTTTTTTCATTCGTCAATCTTTGAAACAACTGTACAAGACCTTTGACGGAGCAATGTGGCCCCCTTGGGCTTCTTGGTTTTTTTTTTTATTTTGTTTGTATGTCTTGTTTTTTTTTTAATTCGTCAATCTTTGAAACAACTGTACAAGACCTTTGACGGAGCAATGTGGCCCCCTTGGGCCTCTTGTTTGTTTGTTTGTTTTATTTTTTTATTTTCATTTGTTTTGCTTGTTTGTTTTTTTGCTTGTTTTTTTCTTTTTTGATTCGACAATCTTTGAAACAACTGTACAAGACTTTTGACTGAGCAATATGGCTCCCTTGGGCCTCTTGTTTTTTTTTTTCATTTGTTTTGTTTGTTTGTTTGTTTGTCTTTTTCTTATTAAATTCCTTAATATTTGAAACAACTGTACAAGACCTTTGACGGAGCAATGTGGCCCCCTTGGGCATTTTTTTTTTCTCGTTTGTTTGTCTGTTTCTTTTTGAATTCGTCAATCTTTGAAATAACTGTACAAGATCTTTGACGGTTTGTTTATCCAATGACATAGGCTAGTCCTTCGAAAGGGGGAGGTTGATAAGTTTTTGCCCCCCCCCCCCCTCCGACTTACATGTTACATACGTGTACATACCTGTTTTCACCTACCCTGTCTAGATCCGCCCTTGCAAAAGAAGCAAACACGATTTATTGATTCATAATTTTATTCTCTACATACATGGTCAATGAAAGTCAAATTAAAAAAATACATTTTATGAAATTCTGTGTTGTTTACTCCTGAATACAAACCTGTAAATAGAATCGATCGATAAAGATTTATCATTCGGAACATGCTCGACATGTTGAGTCATATCATAGTCGCAAGATTTCATCCTTCTAAAGACTTTTGATGCAAAGCTTTGTCAGTTCTGCAATAGCTCAGCGGTAGAGCGTCAGACTTCGAATCGGAGGGTCCGGGGTTCGATACCGGCCTCGGCCATTTTTTTCCCCTCAAGTTTTTTCATTCGTAAGCAAACATAAAGTACAGTGCTTCAACATTGTTTTCATTTCAAAATTTATACGAGTATGTATTAGTTCAAAATGTTTTCTAACAGAATCAAGAAATATCGAATACATGTACCAGTTTGAAAACACTTGCTATATTGTCATGATTCATTGGAAAATCCCTCACATAATTAATATGCATGACCCAGGATGTGTTACAAATTTCATTGGTCAATTCAACCATGTGACCTGACATGTACAAGATACGATGGGGCCTACCTTGGTGAAGGTACCTGGTTCGAGTCCAGCTGCGGCCAGTCATTTTCGCATTTTTTCAATTTTCATTTCTGTTCTTAACAAGATGAAAATGAGAGGAATCCGTCTGCTATGTCCACAGGAACCTCCATCCTTCCATTTATTAAGGATTCCGATTTCCGTCGGAATCCTTTCTGTTATTGTATTGTCTTTTCTTTATTCTTATTATTCTTATTATTATTATTATTATTCTTACCCCCAAGCCAATCCAGTGACGTTACATCAAAGTACCGCATCATATGATAAAATGGAAAGTATCATGTAAAAGAGCAAATAAAGATCTTAATTTAATATTTTTTTCTTGTCGAAAAGTTCACATATGCCCCCGCTTGAGGTCATCAGCGGTCAAATCTTTAAACTCTTATAACTCCTTTACTAACCGTACGATTTGAACAAAATTTGTTTTATATTGTTCTTTGAGAAATTTGCAAACTTTTATACGCTTACATGCTCCATAAAATATTTACAGTTTTCAAGCTATTTCAAGTTGAAAATGGAACCTTAAATTGGCAAGGTGCCAATTTCTACAATTTTTGAGACTTTGAGTTGAAACTTGGATGTTAGGTCACTTATAGATAGTCATTTAATGTTGACCCTCTTTTCAAGGTCAAATTTTTATTCTCAAGGTCACATGAAACTTTTGCTTATAGAACAAAGACTATTTGACCTTCAGAGTTCAAACTTCATACATATAATTGTTAAGCCAAGCTCTTTCACCTTGACCTTGATCCAAGGTCAAATTCTCATTCTCAAGGTCACAACAGCATTTTTGCCTATAAAACAAAGACTGTTTGACCTTGAGAGTGCAAACTGGGTACAAATATTCCTTGCAGTAAGTCCTGTCACATTGACCTTGACCAAAGGTCATTCGTTCGATTTCAAGGTCATAACAGTCTTTTGTTGATAAAATATTGAGCTTTATTCAATTTCATATATATTTTGAAGAAAATGATATTCTATACTCATCTTTTTTCCTTGACCTTGGTTCAAGGTGAAAATTTTATTCTCAATGTCATAACAACATTTACTTGTTAAATACACAGTGTTTGTCCTACACTACTTCTACTTCACAAACGAGGTCCTTCTTATATGAACTTTACATGATCTAAGAAAGATAAATCTTTTATTTCTATTTCTCTTCGTACCATGACTTGTCTGTACTTTCATGCTGTTGTCATTTTCTAATTAAATGTTTTTAAAATGTCTTAAAATTGAATAGCATCATTTAAATTAACTGGTAAATTTGCAGCATGGACCAGACAGACAGACTGACAGTGTAAGATAGACAGTGTTAGATAGACTGACAACGATAGAAGAACGAACAGACATACGAACAGATAGAGAGAGTACTAGACAGAAACGCAGACGATCGGCGAAAAAAAAGTCCAGACTGGGGATCGAACCCGGTACCCTTGGGCCAGCAGTCCAACGCCCTATCCACATAGCCATTGGAGTTCCTGAATGTTAGTGGTTTTTATTTTTGATATACAGACGGAGAAATACAAATGGCTGATTCAGCATTACAAGAATTATCGATCGTTCATGCAACAAGTCAGTCCTATTCATAGCTTTTTATTCAGAAGAAAAACACATTTCATATTGCGCATATTTATTTCAATGTCATTGACTTCAACGTGTATATATGGCCACCTTAGGCCTCTTTTTTTTCATTCGTCAATCTTTGAAACAACTGTACAAGACCTTTGACGGAGCAATGTGGCCCCCTTGGGCTTCTTGGTTTTTTTTTTTTATTTTGTTTGTATGTCTTGTTTTTTTTTTAATTCGTCAATCTTTGAAACAACTGTACAAGACCTTTGACGGAGCAATGTGGCCCCCTTGGGCCTCTTGTTTGTTTGTTTGTTTTATTTTTTTATTTTCATTTGTTTTGCTTGTTTGTTTTTTTGCTTGTTTTTTTCTTTTTTGATTCGACAATCTTTGAAACAACTGTACAAGACTTTTGACTGAGCAATATGGCTCCCTTGGGCCTCTTGTTTTTTTTTTCATTTGTTTTGTTTGTTTGTTTGTTTGTCTTTTTCTTATTAAATTCCTTAATATTTGAAACAACTGTACAAGACCTTTGACGGAGCAATGTGGCCCCCTTGGGCATTTTTTTTTTCTCGTTTGTTTGTCTGTTTCTTTTTGAATTCGTCAATCTTTGAAATAACTGTACAAGATCTTTGACGGTTTGTTTATCCAATGACATAGGCTAGTCCTTCGAAAGGGGGAGGTTGATAAGTTTTTGCCCCCCCCCTCCGACTTACATGTTACATACGTGTACATACCTGTTTTCACCTACCCTGTCTAGATCCGCCCTTGCAAAAGAAGCAAACACGATTTATTGATTCATAATTTTATTCTCTACATACATGGTCAATGAAAGTCAAATTAAAAAAATACATTTTATGAAATTCTGTGTTGTTTACTCCTGAATACAAACCTGTAAATAGAATCGATCGATAAAGATTTATCATTCGGAACATGCTCGACATGTTGAGTCATATCATAGTCGCAAGATTTCATCCTTCTAAAGACTTTTGATGCAAAGCTTTGTCAGTTCTGCAATAGCTCAGCGGTAGAGCGTCAGACTTCGAATCGGAGGGTCCGGGGTTCGATACCGGCCTCGGCCATTTTTTTCCCCTCAAGTTTTTTCATTCGTAAGCAAACATAAAGTACAGTGCTTCAACATTGTTTTCATTTCAAAATTTATACGAGTATGTATTAGTTCAAAATGTTTTCTAACAGAATCAAGAAATATCGAATACATGTACCAGTTTGAAAACACTTGCTATATTGTCATGATTCATTGGAAAATCCCTCACATAATTAATATGCATGACCCAGGATGTGTTACAAATTTCATTGGTCAATTCAACCATGTGACCTGACATGTACAAGATACGATGGGGCCTACCTTGGTGAAGGTACCTGGTTCGAGTCCAGCTGCGGCCAGTCATTTTCGCATTTTTTCAATTTTCATTTCTGTTCTTAACAAGATGAAAATGAGAGGAATCCGTCTGCTATGTCCACAGGAACCTCCATCCTTCCATTTATTAAGGATTCCGATTTCCGTCGGAATCCTTTCTGTTATTGTATTGTCTTTTCTTTATTCTTATTATTAAGGATTCCGACTTCCGTCGGAATCCTTTCTGTTATTCTATTGTCTTTTCTTTATTCTTATTATTCTTATTATTATTCTTACCCCCAACCGTTCCAGACACTTTACTAAAAAGTACCGCAATATATGATAAAGTGAAAAATACCATGTGAAAGAGCATATGAAGATCTCAATTCAAAATTTTTTTCTTGTCGAAAAGTTTACATATGCCCCCGCTAGAGGTCATCAAAGGTCAAATTTTTAAACTCATATAACTCCTAAAGTAATCGTACGATTTGAACGAAAGTTGTTTCATATTGTTCTTTGGGAAATTTGCAAACTTTTATACGTTTACATGCTCGATGAAATATTTACAATTTTCGTGTTATTACGAGTTGAAAATGGAATTTTAAATTGGCACAGTGCCAATTTCTACAGTTTTTGAGATTTAGGGTTGAAACTTGGATGGTAGGTCACTTATAGGTAGTCATTTAATGTTGACCTAGTTTCAAGGTCAAATTTTGATTCTCAAGGTCACAACAAACTTTTGCCTATAGAACAAAGACGGTTTGACCTAGAGAGTTCAAACTTCATACATATAATCGTTGAGACAAGCCCTTTCACCTTTACCTTGACCCAAGGTCAAATTCTCCTTCTCAAGGTCACAACAAATTTTTGCCTGTAAAACAAAGACTGTTTGACGTTGAGAGTTCAAACGTTACACAAATACTCCTTGCATCAAGCCCTCTCGACTTGACCTTGACCCGAGGTCATTTGTTCGATTTCAAGGTCACAACATACTTTGGTTGATAAAATATTTAATTTTGATCAGTTTAAGATCAATTTTGATGAGAATAACCTCCAGTACTTATCTTTTATCTGTGACCTTGGTTCAAGGTCAAATAATCATTCTCAATGTCATAACAAACATTTACTCCTGTAGAATTCACAGTTCTGGTCCTATACTACATGTGTATTTATTCTTCACACAAGTAGTCCTTCTTATTTGAACTTAACATTGTCCAAGAAAGATAACTCTTTTATTCTTGTTTTCTGTTTCTCTTTTTTCATTGTGTACTTTCATGTTGTCATTTTCTATTAATAGAAATTATAGATCTCATTGCAATATCATTGTGCAATTCTGTTTTGAGAAAGTAATTGTAAAGGATTTGATATTGATAGAGCATGGAAATTAAAGCTTTCGTAAACATGAAAGGTATTTATCATTTTTTAATTCTATTTTGTTGATAAATAAATAAGAGTCCCAAATTAGACATAAGCTCTTTTGATTCATGTGAATAAGGGACTAACTCGGATTTGAACACTTTAGTTCCGAGGAAGATCTAATAAAGGAGGAATCCGTCTGTTGCTTGCAACAGTAGCCATCTAGTTATTATTATTATTATTATTATTATTCTTACCCCTAAGCCAATCCAGAGACTTTACAACAAAGTACCGCATCATATGATAAAATGGAAAGTATCATGTGAAAGAGCAAATAAAGATCTTCATTTAAATTTTTTTTCTTGTCGAAAAGTTCACATATGCCCCCGCTAGAGGTCATCAAAGGTAAAATCTTTAAAACCTTATAACTCCTAAACTAACCGTGCGATTTGAATGAAATTTGTTTTATATTGTTCTTTGGGAAATTTGCAAACTTTTATACGCTTACATGCTCGATAAAATATTTACGGTTTTCGCGCTATTCAGAGTTGAAAATGGAACTTTAAATTGGCACAGTGCCAATTTCTACAGTTTTTGAGATTTTGAGTTGAAACTTTGAAGGTAGGTTACTTATAGGTAGTCATTGATGATGACCTAGTTTCAAGGTCAAATTTTGATTCTCAAGGTCACAACAAACATTTGCCTATAGAACAAAGACTATTTGACCTTGACAGTTCAAACTTCATAAATACAATCATTGATCCAAGCCCTATCACCTTGACCTTGACCCAAGGTCAAATTTTCATTCTCAAGGTCACAACAAAAGATTTCCCATAGAACAAAGACCATTTGACCTTGAGAGTTCAAACTTTGCGCAAATGTTCCTTGCATCAAGTTCTTTCACCTTGACCTTGACCCAAGGTCATTTGTTCGATTTCAAGGTCACAACAGACTTTTGTTGATAAAATATTGAGCTTTGAATAGATGAAAAGGAATTTTGATGAGAATAAACTAAAATGCTTATCTTTCATCCATGACCTTGGTTCAAGGTCAAATAAACTTTTTCAAGGTCATAACAAACATTTACTCTTGTAGGATTGAGAGAATTTTGTTCTTAAATATTTATTCTTCACACAAGTAGTACTTCTTATTTGAACTTTACATAGTAAGATAGATAACTCTTTTATTCTTGTTCTCTGTTTCTTTCTTTTTTATTATTAGTAGCATTGCATATCATTAGTTTCATGTTGTTGTCATTTTGTATTAATAGAAATTATCTCATTGCAAAGTCATTGTGCAATTCATTTTTTGAGAAAGTCATTGTAAAGGATTAGATATTGATTGTGCATGGAGTTTAAAGCTTTCGTAAACATGAAAGGTATTTATTATTAAGGATTCCGACTATTCTGTCGGAATCCTTTCTGTTATTGCAATGTCTTTTCTTTATTCTTATTATTATTCTTATTATTATTATTATTATTTTTATTCTTACCCCCTCATCATTTCCAGACACTTTATTCAAAGGTCTTTTAACACAGAACAAAAGGGATAGTACCATCAGAAAGAGCATAACAAGATCTTCTTTAACTATTTTTTGTTTGTCGATAAGCTCACCAATGCCCCCGCTGGAGGTCATCAAAGGTCAAATCTTTAAACTCTTATAACTCCTAAACTAACCGTACGATTTGAACAAAATTTGTTTTAAAATGTTCTTTGGGAAAATTGTAAACTTTTATACGCTTACATGCTCGATAAAATATTTACGGTTTTCGTGCTATTTTGAGTTGAAAATGGAACTTTAAATTGGCACTGTGCCAATTTCTACAGTTTTTGAGATTTTGAGTTGAAACTTGGATGGTAGGCTACTAATAGGTAGTCATTGATGATGACCTAGTTTCAAGGTCACATTATGACTCTCAAGGTCACAACAAACTTTTGCCTAGAGAACAAAGACTATTTAACCTTACTAGTTCAAACTTCATAAATACAATCACTAAGCCAAGCCCTTTCACCTTGACCTTGGCCCAAGGTCAAATTTTCATTCTCAAGGTCACAACAAACTTTTGCCTATAGAACATAGACCATTTGATCTTGAGAGTTCAAACTTGGTGCAAATATTCCTTGCATCAAGTCCTTTCACCTTGACCTTGACCCAAGGTCATTTGTTCGATTTCAAGGTCACAACAGACTTTTGTCGATAAAATATTAAGCTCTGATTAGATTAAGAGGAGATTAGATTAAGAGGACTCTTGATGAGAATAAATTCAAATGCTTATCATTTATCCATGACCTTGGTTAAAGGTCAAATTAACTTTTTCAAGGTCATAACAAACATTTATTCTTGTAGAATTCACAGGATTTTGTCCTTAACTATTTATTCTTCACACAAGTAGTACTTCTTATTTGAACTTTACATAGTAAGATAGATAACTCTTTTATTCTAATTGTCTGTTTCTTTATTTTTTTCTAAGTAGCATTAAATATCTGTACTTTCATGTTGTTGTCATTTTCTATTAATAGAAATTATCTCATAGCAAAATCATTGTGCAATTCTGTTTTGAGAAAGTAATTGTTAAGGATTTGATTTGATAGAGCATGGAGTTTAAACTTTCGTAAACATGAAAGGTATTTAATTTTTTTTGTTCTATTTTGTTGATAAATGAATAAGAGTCCCAAATTAGACATAAGCTCTTTTGACTCATTTGCTGAAGTTAATAAGGTACTAAAGCAACTATTCTTTTTTCCATCTTCTTTATTCGGATTTTAACAATTCAGTTCCAAGGAAGGTCTAATAAAGGAGGAATCCGTCTGTTGCTTGCAACAGTAGCCATCTAGTTGTTTAAATAATTCTGAAAATTAGACAGATGGAATTCCGAACATCTATTCTTGAAATTCTTTTCAAATATTGGATGTTTTAACAGTCAAGGTGCAAAAGATGGAAATAGAATGCTAGGATTTTATATGGTCCGAGATCCCTCTCTTTAATTCATATTAACATTAATCATTTATTTTTATTGTGTATTTTAATATTATCCTATCTTCCATTTTAAATTCATGAATGTCTGTTTTTATCCCAACGATTTTCAATCTTAAGGGGTGCGGCTGCCTAAACTTACATGGAAGTTGAGAAATAAATGCTTCTCTAGGCATTTTTAAATTCTAATCTTGAGCCCCCCCCCCCTCCCTTTCTCCAGCAAGCAAAAAGTTAAGTAAGGCATGCCAATAAAAAAAAAATTTCCATATCCAAAGTAAGAAAATTACTGAAGGAATAATAAAAGAGAATTTGTGCATGTTTTCATTGTTATAAGTATGACTGGCTTTATCTATAAATTTGAGACAGCCGTGAGAAAAAACAAAAACAAAAAACATAACAAAACAAAACAAAAAAACAAGAAAAAAAGCTTAAGAAAATGAGTACTCTTTATTCTGTGAGTTAAATCATACTTTTTTCCGTTTTGCGTTTTCAAACAGTTCGACATCTATTTCCCTCTTTCCATCCTGTTCAAATGCTCCGCCTTAATTAAATCACAACTAATATAGGAACATTGCATGTTTGAAGGGATAGGTGTGTACTTGTCAAAACAACTGGTAATTAGTCGGGTATGTTACACCTAATACAGGAGCATAAAAATGGGCCACTATGAATTACACCGGCTTCTTTGAAAAGCAAAATTTGAAGAAAAAATTAAATATCGGCAGTTTATTGATTCTAGTCCCCCCAGTCGAACAGCAGTCTGGTATACTAATAAACTCAGAGGGATTTCTTTATTGTTGTGATTAGAATGGTCAGTGTCACAGCAGGACTTATCAATAAAATAATAATAGGAATGTAGCGCATATTAGTGCATCAACTGTCGATTTATCCCCGGGTATCACGTATATTTCCCTTCACTGCCAATCGTTTTTGCCAACCAGCCTCGTTTTCGCGAGACCCGTGACGTCACGGCGAACATCCCTATAGTAAATTGCAGTGGTTTTTCTCACTTTTGGGAGAAGGGGGTCAGGGCCGATACCTGGGGTAAATTATGCGTGTGAACCAGTGATTCATTTTGAAAATTGTTTCAATGGGTACAGTGTACTCGTCCGGCAGAAATCAATGGGTCAGAACTCAAATTCAATGGGTCACAATTGTAACCCAATGTGAAATAAAGTAAATATTCATTCACATTTTTCCAATTATTTTATCAATGTAACAACTTTCAATAACAGAACATTCAACATAATACTGTCACTGGAATAGTATTTACCTTGTTTTGGCATAAGTTTAAGTGCTTTTTTGGGAGGCATTTCGCCCGTGGCCGTATGGGGAAGAGGCCAACTTTCGTTTCATATGCGAGTCGCTGAATAAGGGATAATTTCATTGGTTGGTATTTTTGTATCAGCCAATCAAAGTGCTTGTTTTATCCTCGTTGCTAGGCGCCTTGTTCTGTACACCTCTAAACGCTATTGCAACAGACGAAAGAGACAAAGTGTTCCGAAAAGTGGAATCGCAATAAAAAGAGAAAATGGAAACTTGAGCGATAAAAATAGAAACTGGAAACTTGGATTCTATTTATGCGTACGCGGGACGCGCTCGATAGAAATCAATGGGTATTTAATGATTATAATGCGTAAAATATGCAATACGCAGGGCAAAATGAATCACTGGTGAACTACTCCTAAGGGGAGTTTTCAACAAATTAAAATTCTTGCAAAAACTGTAGTAAGCATCAATATAATTGGAATGGCTTTAAATACAAACAGGTTCAAAGGGACCTGGTATTCTACAATTTGGATTCTGATTTATTTTTTTTTAATTTTACACATTATTTCTTACTTTACATGCTTTAAGACATTTTTTGCCAAAGAAATAATCTTTAATATGGGGGGAAATTTCTGTGACAAAAGGGGAAAAATATATACTCCAGAGAGGGGGCAATGGGACCAAATTTTTTCGGAAAGAAAAACACTGAATTAGATTAGTCGGTAGCGATTAAAAAATGCCATAGAGTGCCAAATTAAAATCAAACTATGGTCACCCACCACCCGTCAAGATGACTGCTGTGTCATATTCTACATTGATCCCTTTAGAATTAAGAAACATGTTGCCATATTATGCTACTGTTGACAGATGTCTTTTCATTATGTTACCGGTGACCGTTGATGAGGGGCAACAGTCAATGACAGTATAATGAAAAGGACTACTGTACGCGCAGCTCACTTCAGAGATCGGAAAATTGAAGTTTTGTCTACTTTGTTGGCATATTTTCCGATTGAAATTCATATAGGGGGATAGATCTCAAACTCTCATAACTTACGATGTATGATATATGTCTGTACGACCAATACTATGATCACAATGAAAGTAGCAATGCCAGGTGATTTTTCAAAGTTCAGAAATATGTTATAAAACATAAATCATTAGATAGAGCTCATTGCAAGCTTTCTGGAACAGTTTTCCTTTTTAAGATATCTTCATTAGAAAAAAAGTTATGAAATTTTGAAGTTTGAAAATTTGGGGTGAATTTCGGAAAAATTTCTTCCTATTATTGCCTTATACAGCAATGCCAGCTCGTGGAACCGAAAAACGAAGAAATTTTTATACTTTGTGTCATAAATAATTCAATTTTCAAGATATCAATACCAAACTTGGTACATCAATGTAAAATGGTGTGCTGAATTCATTTCTGATGTTAGATTTTGTCTTAGATGTATGGTTATAGCATGAAATGAAGATTTATGTCCCATTTGTGGTGCTTTTTTGTCCTTTCTCGATGGTACGCTTTGTATTTTCACAAACATGAAGAATTCTTTCAACATTCTTTGTGTATTTCATTTTATTCAATTTCGTGTGAATATATAATTCAATTTCATGTGAATAAATAAGACATTGTTACAACACATGTATTAATAAATATAGTTATTAGTCAATAATATACAAATTATCTTCAAGATAAAACATCAACATGATCAATGTCAACATTAATATCATAATCCATAATGCTATGCACTGCTTTGAGAAATGCAAAAGATATTATTTAAACTTTGATATACATACATATAGATATATATTTTACAATGATATAATCTTTTAAAGCATCTAAGCATATACTATGATATAGATTCACTCCTTCAAAATTTGCATTCAGTCTTTGTACACATAATAACAATTCTTCATCATCATTGAAAAACAGCTTTAGTTCATTTACTAATCCATTTGTGAATTGTTCATCTGGCAAAAATTGCAAGTTCTTACAGTCCGTCAGTCTATCTTTGGTCAAACATACTGCTTCACAATAAGGTCCTGGATATATAGCCATGATGAAATCTGTACAGCATACGATCAGTATGCAAACTGCATGGTAAATCAACCTGTAAATGAGAAGAAAACATTAAATTTGTTCAATTTACTGTTATCATGGTTATGGAAAGAAAGAAAGATAGAAAGAAAGAAAGACGAAGAAAGAAAGAAAGAAAGAAAGAAAGACAAAGACAGACAGAAAGAAAGAAAGACAGAAAAAGAAAGACAGAAAGCCAGAAAGAACGAAAGAAAAATGAAAAAGAAACCAAAATAAGATGAAAGAAAGATCAAAGAATGATAGAAAAGGGAATAACAAAAAAAAAGAAAGAACGAATGAAAGGATGGAAAGAATGAAGGAAGACAGAAAAAAAAGAAAGATAGAGGAAAAAGAAAGAGCGAAAGAAGGAAAAAAATAAGAAAGAAACTTTTTAAGATAGAAAGTAGAAGAAAGACAAAAAACAGTAAAAGAGACAAAAGAAAGAAAGAAAAGGATAGCGAGAAAGAAAGAAAAAAAAGAAACGCAGAAAAATAAGAGTGTAATATTATTGAGAAAGTAACTTGCAGAGAAATAGAAAAAAAAACTTGAAGAAAGATAGCCGTGAACAAACAATTACTTAGATCGATAAATCATTCCTGTGCATTTAACAACGTCATCATCTTATAAAATTGTCCTATCGAAATGCCTATCAGACGAAAAGAAATAGGCCAGATCGCGGAAAGGAGGGGGGGGGGGGGGGGCAGAGAGATTAAAAAAAAAAAAACTTCCGAGAAAAATAGCCGTAAACAGACAGATACTTAGATCGGTCAATTATTCCTGTGCATTAAACAATGTAGTAATCTTATTCTTTATTCCTTAAAATAAAAATAAATGAAATTGTCCTATCGAATTGCCTATCAGGCGAAAGGAAATTGGCCAGACCGCGGAAAGGGGGGGGGGGTATGAAATAAGCGTGAAATCAATGAAGAAAATCTATCGGCCTTCTATTTATTTCTTCATTGCGTTTATCAATATATTAAACATGTGTCGTACAACATAATTGTTGATGTAAACACAATAAAATGCAGCAATTTTGTTAATCTTTGTTGAAATTCAATGAAAATCCAACATGGCGTCTGAACCCACGCTATCGTTTCCTGTCTATCAAAATATTCAAAATTCCCTTATCAAATTGAATTTTGAAATATTTCAGTTATTAATTCTTTTGTTAATTCAATTAAATTAAATGTTAAATTACTAGATAAGTTGTAATTTGCTTATTTAATGACTATAAACGGCAAAATTACGCCGAGTAATAGGACGACCAAGTCGGGGTTTGCTAACAACAACGTAAAAGTTTTAAACATTTATTTCTTGTTACTTCATATCTATGAAAACATGTAATTACACTTCAGGACCCATTTAATAAACCTATTATTAAGATATATTGGTTTTTATAGGAGCAAAACATAGTTATAGAAAAGACCGCCGTCCAATGTAAACAATAACAAACATGGCGCGGCGGGGCGCCGTCATAAACATGAAATTAGGTGCGAGTGGACAATTTCAATTAAAAAGCCGGAGGGTTAAATCTTCATCGATTTTAATGTATTATATATCAAAATGTTCAGAAAGACTTCTTCTGTCTACTTAATGGTGAAGGAAAATGTACTTACCGACGGATTTCCATACA